>CM066989.1:112143180-112743180 GCA_033977485.1 Hydrangea macrophylla | reverse complement strand
AATTGTTTGTGTCACCATATCTCTCTTCTTCATCTCTCTTACCAATTTTTGGCATCATCACAAGCTATTAACCCAAATTGGGTCATGAACAATCTATCAAGAACTTCAATGAAATTTACATCTAAGTGTAGCTATTACCTCCTAGACCATAATTATGCCTTCAATTTGAACTATAGACGCCAATTATTGGATGGATCTTCAAGGAAACTACCAAAACCCTTGCTTTGATTGATCTCTAGCAAAGTTCTTCTTGAATTTCCTATACATGCATGTATGTATGCATATATATTAGCCCACAAAATTGGGTCTTCCAAAATTCCATCTCTAAACTAAAATTAAAGGCTCTACTGTAATCTACTCACCTCCACGATGCCAAAAGTGGCTTCGGTTTGCGAATTGGACAAACGACGGCGACGGAACGTCGTAAAAATGGCAACGGAGCTCTCTTCTGTCTCTCCCTTCTCACCGACTTCTCTCTCTCTCCGGACTGTTTTTCTTTTGAGAGTTCATACCCTCTTGACACACATGCATACCCATGCAATGTGTTGTCAACCAAATTTTGCTTCTTTCGCTTATACCCCTGGAATTTTCTAAGTTCTTATTATGAAATCCCCCAAATATTCCATTAACTACCCAATTATGTAAGTGAGTGATTGTCTAAGTCTCGTATGGGTCCCACACGGGGTCCCATATATTTATGAAATTACTAACGTACCTACTAATTATAAACCATTTCCATTTATACCCTTATACGTGTACCCAAACTGGTATTAAAGGCTAACATATTAAACAATGTTATATGAAAATATTTAAACACATATATCAAATTAATTAAATAAGAATGCATCTAGTCATTTAAATGCACTTTAGTTTATCCGACCCTTCCCTGGGTCCCACTTAAATGCACTTTAGTTTATCCGACCATTCACTGGGTCCCACTTCATACCTGTCCCACCTCACTGGGGACTTTTCAACTATGTTGTTCATTGAACACTTTTCCATGAGTGAGTCACAAGCCTCCCCTTAATTCATAATATACGCTAATTATATTAATTAATGCATATTAAAGGATAATTAAACCTTGGGTGTTACATCTGTCGATGATGTATTCTGGTTGGGGTAAGATCTCGTGATTGTCAGATATCGGTGGAATAACCAGGGAGAGAGGTGCTATTGGACCGAGTTTCTTCTTAAGCAAACTAACATGAACACGCCATGGATTTGTGACCCTCAGGTAATTCCAACGCTACAGGTCCAACTCGAGCCACCACCTTGTAAGGCCCAAAGTAACGAGGATTGAGCTTGATCGATCTTCTAAAGGAGACCATGTTCTGCCGATACGGTTGTAACCTTAAGAAAACGAAATCGCCCACATTAAAAACTACCTCTCACCGATGTTGGTCGGCCTTCGTCTTCATTCGATTCTGTGCCGTTAGCAAATTATGGTGTAATTCTTTCAAGATGGTTTCACGATCGCAGAGGTAGTCATCAACAGCTTGAACATATGTCGTACCTAGAATATAAGTAAGCAGGCTTGGTGGAGGAACCCCGTAGACTGGTTCAAAGGGTGATACCTTGGTCACGAAATGAATGGCTGTATTGTAGCTGAATTCTGCCGAAGTTATCCACTCGAGCCACCGCTTGGGTTGTTCACTTGTAAAACAACGGAGATATTGTTCCATGGTACGACTCACTACTTTGGTTTGTCTGTCAGTTTGTGGATGGTAACTCGAATTCATATGGAGTTGGGTGCCCTGTATTTGAAACAAAGTTTGCCAAAAGTTACTAATAAAAAGCTTGTCGCGGTCACTAACTATGGATGTGGGCATGCTGTGGAGTTTGACAACGTTGTTGGAGAAGGCTTGCGACACTGTTGAAGTTGTGAACGGGTGACTTAGAGGAACAAAGTAGGCATACTTGGACAACCGGTCCACCACAACGATGATGACTATTTTGCCATGGGACGGGGAAGTCCTTTAATAAAATCCATTGAAATATCAGACCAAACCCGAGTTGGGATCAGTAAAGGCTGTAAGAGCCCATCGGGATTCATGCAGTCATACTTACATCATTGACAAGTATCACACTCCTTGATGAAGGTCTTCACCGTGGTTTGCATGTGGGCCCACGTAAAACAAGCCTTTACCTGACTAAGTATTTTATGGAACCCAAAGTGACCTCCAATGGCCGAAGAGTGGCAGTCCATGAGAATGATGTTAATTATGTTGGAAAAATCGGTTTAAGTTCTAAGTTTAAACGCGCAGCAGAAAAATCAAGTTATAAAACTTAATTGGCATGCCCGAATCTACTACCCATCAACTCTATCGATGCGCACAAGAGGGGACAAGAATTATACCTTAATGTCTTGAACCCAGTTCTGAAATCTCTGACTTCCAGCAGCCTCCACTAGATGGTCTTCACTCTTATGACTCCAATAGATGCTCGCAGGAAGGGCTAGGGTTGGTGGGAACCCTAATGGAGAGGATACAGAAGGTTTTGGGGCTCCAAAACAGTTTCTGCAGCTTCTGACGTTCAAAACGACGAACAACTTTTCCAGAACGCAGCTGCCCTATTTATAGATTCCCAGAACCGACCGAGCGATCGAAGTGGTTTTGATCGATCGAACATTCGATCGATTGACCATCTTCAATCGATCGAACCTGTCTAGACTTCAATCGATCGAGACAACTTCAATCGATCGAACCTGTCTTGACATTATCCTCATTTGCCTTTCCAAGCATCCTAGCGGAGCTAAGAGTGGGACCTCCTAGGCTCTTTATTGTTGGCTCAGATCAGTTGATTAACTCCCATGACCAAACTCTTTGATCAGCAAATTAATCGACTGATCAGTTAACGTTTACCCCACTATAAAACGATAACTGAACTCCAACGCAAAAGAACATATCCGAAGCGATAACTAGACTTGTATGTTGCACTAATGTCCCTCTACCGTCAGCATTCGCAATCATATTCAGGTAGTCGGATAAACAGTTACTGACAACCTGAATCATGATTACTTCTTATAATCCTTGAGTCCCATTCACCTCTCATGATTACCAAACATGTTGATAACTCTTATCAACAAAACTGCAGTACTCAGTAATCGACTTGGTGACATTCTCAAGGGAATGCTTACTGTGAAACAGAGGGTAGATTCTGTCTTGACAATATATGTTCACAACCCTATGAATATGACATACCCAAGATACCCAGGTGTTGATCTTCTATAGACCTCACTGATTGGTAAGTCAAAGCAGTCATATCCACAGTCTGTGTTCATAATCGTCTCAAGATTGAGAACACGTACCTTACACAAGTTATGAGTTCCTATCGACTGATTGACAGCCTTGAGCGTCAATAGGAAACTCAGGTCCGTCAATGCACTATAAGCACTAGCATACTAACCAAGAGTCACACTCTAGTGATTGAGATTTATCACTCCATCCAATGGTAGTTAATGATGCTACAGTGTATACCTGATGAGATATCCAGTCTCATCATCCACTGTGACAAGCTTTAAGTGTCAAAGAATAGTAATTCGTATCTCATTGTATGTATCTCATACACACACGAAATACTTACTATGATACTTATGGATTAAACAATCATCTCATGAAAGAAACATACATCATAAAATGTAAAGCTGATATCCATATATTAAAATGTCAATGTCTCCTATATAAAGTAATGGTTTGAGGGCACAAACCCAACAAACTCCCACTTGTACTCACAACCATACAGGATTACATCTGAGACCTAGACTATCTAGATGACGATCAAAGACCTTCTGTGGCAAAGCCTTTGTAAACGGATCAGCAAGATTGTCAACGGTGGCAATCTTGGTGACACTCACATCTCCACGTTGAACAATATCTCGGATAAGATGATATTTCCGCTCTACGTGCTTCCCTTTTCCGTGGTTCCTTAGCTCCTTGGACTGGGCCACTGCCCCACTATTATCACAATAAAGCGTAATAGGTGACAGCGACGCTGGTACCACCTCGAGCTCCATAAGGAACTTCTTGAGCCAAACAGCTTCCTTTGCGGCTTCACAAGCAGTCACATACTCAGCTTCTGTAGTTGAGTCTGCAATGCATTTCTGCTTAATGCTCCTCCAACTGACAGCACCACCTCCCAAGGTAAAGAGATGACCGGATGTCGACTTCCTCGAATCTTTATCTGACATAAAGTCCGAGTCAGTGTATCCTACTGGAATTAACTCACTACCACCGTACATAAGCATGTAATCTTTAGTCCTTCTCAAGTACTTAAGAATGTGCTTGACGGCTGTCCAGTGCTCTGGACCTAGATTCGACTGATATCTGCTAACCATGCCAACGGCAAAGCAAATATCTGGTCTAGTGCATAACATCGCATACATAAGACTTCCCACTGCTGAAGCATAGGGAACTCCTATCATGCGATTCCTCTCCTCCTGTGTCTTTGGACACTGGTCCTTGGAGAACGCTAAACCATGCCTGAAAGGTAACAATCCTTTCTTCGAATTATCCATTGAAAACTTAGTTAGCACCTTATCGATATAACCAGTTTGAGACAATCCCATTATCTTTCGCTTGCGATCCTGAAAAAGCTTTATCCCAAGAATATAGCTCGCATTTCCTAGATCCTTCATATCGAAAGTACTAGCTAGCCAAACCTTGACCGTTGACAATGCCGCTACATCATTCCCAATGAGTAGAATATCGTCAACGTAAAGCACAAGAAAGGCCATCACTTTCCCTTCACACTTCTTGTATACACAAGGTTCATCCAGATTCTGTATGAAACCAAACGACTTGACCACTTGGTCAAATCGGATGTTCCAACTCCTGGATGCCTGCTTAAGCCCATAAATGGACTTTTGCAGCTTGCATACCAAGTTACCTTTCCGACCAGCTATGAACCCTTCTGGTTGTTGCATATAGATGTCCTCCTCAAGATTGCCATTCAAGAATGCAGTCTTGACGTTCATCTGCCAGATCTCATAATCTAGGTATGCAGCAATGGATAAGAGTATTCTGATGGACTTGAGCATGGCTACCGGCGTGAAGGTTTCCTCATAGTCAATGCCCTCCCTTTAAGTATAACCTTTCGCTACAAGCCTAGCCTTAAAGGTCTCAACCTTTCCATCAGATGCTCTTTTCCTCTTGTAGACCCACTTACAACCAATGGGTTTAATATTGGCTGGAAGTTCTACAAGATCCCAGACCTGATTGGAATCCATAGATTCTAATTCAGCCTTCATAGCTTTAACCCAATGTTCTGAATCAACATCAGCCATTGCCTCTTCGTATGTGGCAGGATCAGATTCAGATTCTATGGAGACAGCTTCAAAAACTTCTCCTAAGAACATGTATCTATCAGGCTGGCTAATAATCCTCCCACTACGACGAGGTACCGGTGCGGAAATGGGTGAAGAAGTGGTATTTTCTTGATTTATATCATTATCAACTACGGGTTGGACTGAGGGCTCTCCTTCTATCTCTCTAAGATCTATCCTTCCCTTAGGTTTATGGTTCATGATATAGTCATCCTCCAAGAAAACAGCATTCGTACTAACAAACACTTTCTGCTCTCTTGGATCATAAAAATACCATCCATAAGTACCCTTTGGATACCCTACGAAGTAACATACTTCCGATCTAGAATCCAACTTGCTCATCTTTCCTTTCAGCACATGTGCCGGACACCCCCATATCCGGAGATGTTGCAAAGAAGGCTTGCGCCCAATCCACATCTCTCGTGGTGTCCTGGGAACAGATTTGCTTGGTACTAGATTTAGTATGTACGCAGCGGTTTCCAAAGCATAACCCCAAAGGAATAATGGCAACTCCGAGTAACTCATCATCGACCTAGTCATGTCTAAAAGAGTCCGATTCCTTCTCTCCGCTACACCGTTCTGCTGAGGCGTACCAGGTGCAGTCAACTGTAACAGAATCCCATTCTGTACGAGGTGATCAATAAACTCATTAGAGAGGTACTCGCCACCTCGATCAGATCGAATGGCCTTGATATGTGTGCCCAATTACTTCTCCACTTCAGCCCTAAACTCTTTGAACTTTTCAAAGGATTCAGACTTGTGCTGCATTAGGTACACATATCCATACCTGGAGTGGTCATCAGTAAATGTTATGAAATACTCATAACCACTCCTTGCTCTAATATTTATTGGTCCACACACATCAGTATGAACTAATTCCAACAATGCATCGGTTCTATTTCCCTTTGTAGGAAAGGGCCTTTTGGTCATCTTACCCTCTAAACAAGACTCGTAGACTTCCATTGGTTCTAAAACCAAATCGCCTAAGATCCCTTCTTTGACTAGTCTGCCAATCCTATTTAGATTGATATGGCCAAGCCTCATATGCCAAAGCCTTGTTGGATTAGTGGAAGGTCTCTTTCTTTTAGATGGTACATTAACCACTGAGTTATTAAGTTCCATGCAAGAGTCTTTAGAAATATTGGGAGTAATCACATACAAACCATTTGATTTAACACCAGAACATATAAAAGAACTATTTCTTTTAATCACAACTTCAGTTCCAAAATGAAAAGAATAACCATTATTCAATAAATTAGAAACTGAAATTAAATTACGTCTCATTGAAGGGACGTAAAGTACATCTGATAAAATCAAAATTTTATTGTCTAGAAATTCTAAAACTACGACTCCTATAGCAACCGCAGAAACGGTTGCGCTAGAACCTAGAGTAAGTACGATTTCCCCATCACTGCACCTCCTGGTTGATCTGAACCCCTGCAATGAATTACAGATATGGTTAGTCGCACCAGAATCAATGCACCAAGTGTTTGAAGTATCCGTTATAAAACTTACTTCAATCACATGTGATTCAATCATACCTTGAACTCTTGTAGCTAAGAATTCTGGACAGTTCCTCTTCCAGTGGCCCTTCTCACCGCATTGGAAACACTTTCCTTTGCCTTGGCCACCCACCTTCCCTTTGCCCTTACCTTTTCCCTTAGATTTTGCAATCTTAGGGATTGGTCCAACACTTGAACCACCAGTGCTAGCTTTCTTCTTCCCTTTCTTTCCTTTTGGCACAGATCAGGAGGAGGAAGCGCTTTTCTCAACGTTCAAAACGTTGACCCCAGGTTTGATCACCCCTTCTGCTGCCAAAAGAGAACTCATCAATTCGCTCATTGAAAAATTCATTTGATTCATATTATAGTCAAGTTTAAATTGAGCGAATGAAGGCGACAGCGAATCATATCAACTTGGGTTTGTGCATCGATGTTGGAACCTAGGGTCTCCAGCTCGTTTAAATAACCAATCATTTTTAAAACATGTTCCTTGACTGGAGTCCCTTCCGACATCTTTGCACTCATTATCTTTTGCATGGCTACCTGCCTGGCAGGCCTGCCATGCTCCCCAAACATCTTTTTCAGGGATGTGATAATGTCACTGGCAGAATCATTCGATTGGAATTGGTGTTGCAACACACCAGCTATTGAGGCCAGAATATAGCAACGAGCCATTCCATTCGACTTCTTCCATTTGTCGAACTCGCGTCTGGCAGCTGCCGAAGCATTTTTCGCGGGTTCTTCGGGGCATGGGGTGGTGAGGACATATATGTGATCCTCCGCAGTTAACACGATGTCAAGGTTACGTTTCCATTCAGTGTAGTTGTTTCCAGTTAACTTGTTTTGAGTGAGTATGGTGGCAAGTGGACTAAATGCAGATCCAGACATTATGATTACTGAAAATCAAACAAACAAAATAAATATGGATATCAGGATTTGACAGTTTGAAATAAAAGAATCCTTAAAACTCTTATTTTAAAACAAAGTCGCCGGAATATCGAAACAAAAGAATAAAGCCTCCGTGTGGAGGTCAATTTTCTATTTTTCGATTAATCAAGACTTGTCCGCTATGCAACTCTTGCAAAACAAGTTATGACTCCCGATCCCTTTGGATCTCTAAGTTTCTGAACAATGCCCCGTGTGGGATCCCTTATCCATAGCTTAGCTAGTGTGTACCATTAACTAGGATCCAATCACAACCGTCTCAAGTAGCGCCTCCGTGTGGTGGTCACCCTCTAACACGTCTGATTGATCCTATCATAAGAAGTTCACGTCTAGTAACCAATGAGTAATGCACCCTCCGTATGGAATGATCACCCCTGACGAGGTGACACAGAATGCACCACTCATCTTACAGTGAACCGTTAATGGAAGATCGTGGGTGTAATTAATAAGACCCTCTCCCACTAGTTTTAGTAAAAGGATTTTGCTTTTTGAGAAAATTTGTTTCTACGCACTTCCCATAAACATCTAATGTTTACTAATGTGTTGAAAACGGTTTTTGAATTTTATTTTAGAAAGCTTGTTTTGCGTGCATGCAACAATGTATTATACGCCAATCATAAACCAAGCACATAAAACAAAAAACTAAAATGAAATATAGGCATTCAAACAATGCCTCTATCTCCCATGGCTCTATCTCTATAGAACCTCCTTTTGGTTTGATCGCCTCTAGCTCCATCTTCATGGATAACGGCTCCTTGCTCCATCTTCATGGATTTTCTAATTCTATTACATTTGTCCTATGCTTCTTTCGAAGTTTACAATTTATCTAGAAATAGAAATAACAACAAAATAAAAGGCTAGGGAAACCGGTGCGACTTTCCTTTTCGTAGGATTGAAGTCGCAGCGCCCTTTACATATGCCTTAAAACCAAACCAAACTTAAATTACAACATGCACCAATCTCAAACAATTTAAATACAAATATTCAAATGATTTGGTGCCATGGGAGATAGTGACTAATCTAGCTGCAAAAGGGTTAGTCGTACACGCATCCATACATACATAACAAATATATGTAACTGTTGAAACACTTAATTGATTCACACAGTATATAAACTCTTTACATACTGAATTAGAATTTAAAACAGCATCTTACTTCTCTGTCACAGTTCGATCGCTCGAACCTTCGATCGATTGAACACTGTTCAATCGCTTGAACATTCTGTTTCACAGAATGATTTGAAAATTTTACAGAATATTTTAAAATTAAAAATTTTAATTTCAAAACACTTTAAAACTGTGAAACAGAGAACCTGACAAAGAATCTGTCTCGATCGATCTAACTTCATTCGATCGCTCGAATACCAGAAGGTTTCGATCGATCGAAGCCTGTTCGATCGCTTGAGAACAGATGTTCGATCGATCAAAATATGTTCGATCGATCGAATCCTCCTTGCATCCTATGCAATCACAGATTTGTATACTGCTGCGATAACACTGCAGAAACAGATCTGTGACGATGCAGTTTCAAAAACAGTTCTAAAATCAACATGCAAATCAAAATAGTGTTCCAAAAACGCATCTATAGATCCAAACGAGCGTGGTTCTGATACCAATTGTTGGAAAAACCGGTTTAAGTTCTAAGTTTAAACGCGCAGCGAAAAAATCAAGTTATAAAACTTAATTGGCATGCCCGAATCTACTACCCATCAACTCTATAGATGCGCACAAGAGGGGACAAGAATTATACCTTACTGTCTTGAACCCAGTTCTGAAATCTCTGACTTCCAGCAGCCTCCACTAGATGGTCTTCACTCTTATGACTCCTATAGATGCTCGCAGGAAGGGCTAGGGTTGGTGGGAACCCTAATGGAGAGGATACAGAAGGTTTTGGGGCTTCAAAACAGTTTCTGCAGCTTCTGACGTTCAAAACGACGAACAACTTTTCCAGAACGCAGCTGCCCTATTTATAGATTCCCAGAACCGACCTAGCTCTCGAGCGATCGAAGTGGTTTCGATCGATCGAATATTCGATCGATCGACCATCTTCAATCGATCGAACCTGTCTAGACTTCAATCGATCGAGACAACTTCGATCGATCGAACCTGTCTTGACATTATCCTCATTTGCCTTTCCAAGCATCCTAGTGGAGCTAAGAGTGGGACCTCCTAGGCTCTTTATTGTTGGCTCAGATCAGTTGATTAACTCCCATGACCAAACTCTTTGATCAGCAAATTAATCGACTGATCAGTTAACGTTTACTCCACTATAAAACGATAACTGAACTCCAACGCAAAAGAACATATCCGAAGCGATAACTAGACTTGTATGTTGCACTAATGTCCCTCTACCGTCAGCATTCGCAATCATATTCAGGTAGTCGGATAAACAGTTACTGTCAACCTGAATCATGATTACTTCTTATAATCCTTGAGTCCCATTCACCTCTCATGATTACCAAACATGTTGATAACTCTTATCAACAAGACTGCAGTACTCAGTAATCGACTTGGTGACATTCTCAAAGGAATGCTTACTGTGAAACAGAGGGTAGATTCTGTCTTGACAATATATGTTCACAAGCCTATGAATATGACATACCCAAGATACCCAGGTGTTGATCTTCTATAGACCTCACTGATTGGTAAGTCAAAGCAGTCATATCCACAGTCTGTGTTCATAATCGTCTCAAGATTGAGAACACGTACCTTACACAAGTTATGAGTTCCTATCGACTGATTGACAGCCTTGAGCGTCAATAGGAAACTCAGGTCCGTCAATGCACTATAAGCACTAGCATACTAACCAAGAGTCACACTCTAGTGATTGAGATTTATCACTCCATCCAATGGTAGTTAATGATGCTACAGTGTATACCTGATGAGATATCCAGTCTCATCATCCACTGTGACAAGCTTTAAGTGTCAAAGAATAGTAATTCGTATCTCATTGTATGTATCTCATACACACACGAAATACTTACTATGATACTTATGGATTAAACAATCATCTCATGAAAGAAACATGCATCATAAAATGTAAAGCTGATATCCATATATTAAAATGTCAATGTCTCCTATATAAAGTAATGATTTGAGGGCACAAACCCAACAAATTAAGGGTGATTTAGGACTTAACAAGATTCGGCCCTTGTGAAACCAAACTCCATCACGTTGTACCAAATGAAGTGGGTCCAACCGTGATGGTACAGTTCCCAATTTAGAGTAAAAAGAGTTTGTTTACAGTTCTTATTGGAGGAGAGCCCACTAATTTGCCACTGGAACTGATATTGCCGATATCTCAAATGAACCGCCTGAGATAAGGCATCAACCCCTTGGTTATCGGTGCCTTTCTTATATTGAATTACATAGTCATAGCCTAAAATCTTAGGCAGCCAACGAGTTTATGTTGGAGTGGTGATACGTTGCTCGAGAAGGAACTTTAGGCTTTTCTAATCTGCCCGAACGATAAACGGCTTTCTAAGTAGATACGAACACCATTAGCAAATCGCTTTCACTATGGCTGACATCTTTTTTTCATATGTGGAAAGGGTGAGAGTAGACCCCTTCAACGCCTCGCTAAAAAAAAGCAATTGGCCGATCTTGTTGACAGAGTATGGCTCCAATGCCCACGCCATAAGCATCACACTCAATTATAAACGATTGTGTAAAGTCGGGTAACCATAGTACCGGCGGAGATGTCAAGGCCTTTTTTAGGTTGACAAAGGCCTCGGTGTCATCGAATATCCACTGGAACCCATCTTTGGTGAGTAGGTGAGTTAAGGGAGCGGCAATTCCACCAAAACCTCGGATGAATTTATGATAGTATCCTGCCAACCCAAGAAAGCCTCGCACACCCTTGACTGTCATTGGAACCGTCCACTCTTATATGGACTGAATTTTAGAGAGGTTGTTGGAAAAACAGGTTTAAATGGAAAGATTAAACGCGCAGCGGAAAAATCAAGTTATGAAACTTTATTGGCATGCCCGGATCTACTACTCGTCAATTCTACAGATGCGCACAAGAGGGGACACGAGTTATACCTTAGTGTCTTGAACCCAATTCTGATCTTCAACTTCCAGCAGCCTCCACTAGATGATCTTCACCCTTATGACTCCTGCGGATGCCTGCCAGAAAGACTAGGGTTGGTGGGAACCCTAATAGAGAGGATAGAGAAGGTTTTGGGGCTCCAAAACAGTTTCTGCAGCTTCTGACGTTCAAAACGACGAACAACCTTTTCCAGAACGCAGCTGCCCTATTTATAGATTCCCAGAACCGACTTAGACTTCGAGCGATCGAAGTGCCTTCGATCGATCGAACATTCGATCGATCGAACCATATTCAATCGATCGAACCTTCAGACTTCAATCGATCGAGACATCTTCGATCGATCGAACCTGTCTGGACATCATCCTCAAGCATCTTTCCAAGCATCCTGGCGGAGCTAAGAGTGGGACCTCCTAGGCTCTTTATTGTTGGCTCAGACCAGTTTGTTAATTACCATGACCAAACTCTTTGATCAGCAAACTAACTAACTGGTCAGTTAAAGTTTACTCCACTATAAAACGATAACTGAACTCCAACGCAAAAGAACATATCCGAAGCGATAACTAGACTTGTATGGTGTACTAATGTCCCTCTACCGTCAGCATTCGTAATCATATTCAGGTAATCGGATAACTGTTACTGTCAACCTGAATCATGATTACTTCTTGTATTCCTTGAGTCCCATTCACCTCTCATGATTACCAAACATGTTGATAACTCTTATCAACCAGACTGCAGTACTCAGTAATCGACTTGGTGACATTCTCAAGGGAATGCTTACTCTGAAACAGAGGGTAGATTCTATCTTGACAATGCATGTTCACAACCCTATGAACATGACATACCCAAGATACCCAGGTGTTGATCTTTTATAGACCTCACTGATTGGTAAATCAAAGCAGTCATATCCACAGTCTGTGTTCATAATCGTCTCAAGATTGAGAACACGTACCTTATACAAGTTATGAGTTCCTATTGACTGTTTGACAGCCTTAAGCGTCAATAGGAAACTCAGGTCCGTCAATGCACTATAAGCACTAGCATATCAACTAAGAGCTACACTCTAGTGATTGAGATTAATCACTCCATCCAATGGTAGTTAATTCTGCTACAGTATAGACTTGATGAGGTATCCAGTCTCATCATCCACTGTGACACATTCTAAGTATTAAAGAATAGTAATTCGTATCTCACTTGTGTGCATCTCATACACACACGAATTACTTACTATAATACTTAAGGATTAACAATCATCTCATGAAAAGAACATACACAATAAAATGTAAAGCTGATATCCATATATTAAAATGTCAATGTCTCATACAGAAAGTAATGGTTTGAGGGCACAAACCCAACAAACTCCCACTTGCACTCATAACCATTCAGAACTACATCTAAGACCTAGACTATCTAGATGACGATCAAAGACCTTCTGTGGCAAGGCCTTTGTAAACGGATCAGCAAGATTGTCAGCTGTGGCAATCTTGGTGACAGTCACATCTCCACGTTGAACAATATCTCGGATAAGATGATATTTCCGCTCTACGTGCTTTCCCTTTCCGTGGTTCCTTGGCTCCTTGGACTGAGCCACTGCCCCACTATTATCACAATAAAGCGTAATAGGCGACAGCGACGCTGGTACCACCTCGAGTTCCATAAGGAACTTCTTGAGCCAAACAGCTTCCTTTGCGGCTTCACAAGCAGCCACATACTCAGCTTCTGTAGTTGAGTCTGCAATGCATTTCTGCTTAATGCTCCTCCAACTGACAGCACCACCTCCCAAGGTAAAGAGATGACCGGACGTCGACTTCCTCGAATCTTTATCTGACATAAAGTCCGAGTCAGTGTATCCCACTGGAATTAACTCACTACCACCGTACATAAGCATGTAATCTTTAGTTCTTCTCAAGTACTTAAGAATGTGCTTAACGGCTGTCCAGTGCTCTGGATCCGGATTCGACTGATATCTGCTAACCATGCCAACGGCAAAGCAGATATCTGGTCTAGTGCATAACATCGCATACATGAGACTTCCCACTGCAGAAGCATAGGGAACTCCTGTCATGCGATTCCTCTCCTCCTGTGTCTTTGGACACTGGTCCTTGGAGAACGCTAAACCATGCCTGAAAGGTAACAAACCTTTCTTCGAATTATCCATTGAAAACCTAGTTAGCACCTTATCGATATAACCAGCTTGAGATAATCCCATTATCTTTCGCTTGCGATCCCGAAAGAGCTTTATCCCAAGAATATAGCTCGCCTCTCCTAGATCCTTCATATCGAAAGTACTAGCTAGCCAAACCTTGACCGTTGACAATGCCGCTACATCATTTCCAATGAGTAGAATGTCGTCAACGTAAAGCACAAGAAAAGCCACCACTTTCCCTTCACTCTTCTTGTATACACAAGGTTCATCCAGATTCTGTATGAAACCAAACGATTTGACCGCTTGGTCAAATCGTATGTTCCAACTTTTGGATGCCTGCTTAAGCCCATAAATGGACTTTTGCAACTTGCATACCAAGTTACCTTTCCGACCAGCTATGAACCCTTCTGGTTGTTGCATATAGATGTCCTCCTCAAGATTGCCATTCAAGAATGCAGTCTTGACGTCCATCTGCCAGATCTCAAAATCTAGGCATGCAGCAACGGATAAGAGTATTCTGATGGACTTGAGCATGGCCACCGGCGAGAAGGTTTCCTCATAGTCAATGCCCTCCCTCTGAGTATAACCTTTCGCAACAAGCCTTGCCTTAAAGGTCTCAACCTTTCCATCAGATCCTCTTTTCCTCTTGTAGACCCACTTACAGCCAATGGGTTTAATATTGGCTGGAAGTTCTACAAGATCCCAGACCTGATTAGAATCCATAGATTCCAATTCAGCCTTCATAGCTTTAACCCAATGAGCTGAATCAACATCAGCCATTGCCTCTTCGTATGTGGTAGGATCAGATTCAGATTCTATGGAGACAGCTTCAAAAACTTCTCCTAAGAACATGTATCTATCAGGCTGGCTGATAATCCTCCCACTACGACGAGGTACTGGTGCGGAAATAGGTGAAGAAGTGGTGTTTTCCTGATTTACATCGTTATTAACTACGGGTTGGACTGAGGGCTCTCCTTCTATCTCTCTAAGATCTATCCTTCCCTTAGGTTTATGGTTCATGATATAATCATCCTCCAAGAAAATAGCATTCGTACTGACGAACACCTTCTGTTCTCTTGGATCATAAAAATACCATCCATAAGTACCCTTTGGATACCCCACGAAGTAACATACTTCCGATCTAGAATCCAACTTGCTCATCTTTCCTTTTAGCACATGTGCCGGACATCCCCATATCCGGAGATGTTGCAAAGAAGGCTTGCGCCCAATCCACATCTCTCGTGGTGTCCTGGGAACAGATTTGCTTGGTACTAGATTTAGTATGTAAGCAGCGGTTTCCAAAGCATAACCCCAAAGAAATAAAGGTAACTCAGAATAACTCATCATTGACCTAGTCATGTCTAAAAGAGTCCGATTCCTTCTCTCCGCTACACCATTTTGCTGAGGCGTGCCAGGTGCAGTCAACTGTGACAGAATCCCATTCTGTACGAGGTGATCAATAAATTCATTAGAGAGGTACTCGCCACCTCGATCAGATCGAATGGCCTTGATATGTGTGCCCAATTGCTTCTCCACTTCAGCCCTAAACTCTTTGAACTTTTCAAAGGCTTCAGACTTGTGCTGCATTAGGTACACATATCCATACCTAGAGTGGTCATCAGTAAATGTTATGAAATACTCATAACCACCCCTTGCTCTAATATTTATTGGTCCACACACATCAGTATGAACTAATTCCAACAATGCATTGGTTCTATTGCCCTTTGCAGGAAAGGGCCTTTTGGTCATCTTACCCTCTAAACAAGACTCGCAGACTTCTATTGGTTCGAGAACCAAATCGCCTAAGACCCCTTCTTTGACTAGTCTGCCAATCCTATTTAGATTGATATGACCAAGCCTCATATGCCAAAGCTTTGTTGGATTAGTGGAAGGTCTCTTTTTAGATGGTACAGTTACCACTGAGTTATTAAGTTCCATACAAGAATCTTTAGAAATATTGGGAGTAATCACATATAAACCATTTGATTTAACACCAGACCATATAAAAGAACCATTTCTTTTAATCACAACTTCAGTTCCAAAATGAAAAGAATAACCATTATTCGATAAATTTGAAACTGAAATTAAATTACGTCTCATTGAAGGGACGTAAAGTACATCTGATAAAATCAAAACTTTATTGTTTAGAAATTCTAAAACTACGACTCCTATAGCAACAGCAGAAACGGTTGCGCTAGAACCTAGAGTAAGTACGATTTCCCCATCACTGCACCTCCTGGTTGATCTGAACCCCTGCAATGAATTACAGATATGGTTAGTCGCACCAGAATCAATGCACCAAGTGTTTGAAGTATCCGTTATAAAACTTACTTCAATCACATGTGATTCAATCATACCTTGAACTCTTGTAGCTAAGAATTCTGGACAGTTCCTCTTCCAGTGGCCCTTCTCACCGCATTGGAAACACTTTCCTTTGCCTTGGCCACCCACCTTCCCTTTGCCCTTACCTTTTCCCTTAGATTTTGCAATCTTAGGGACCGGTCCAACACTTGAACCACCAGTGCCAGCCTTCTTCTTCCCTTTCTTTCCTTTCGGTACAGATCGGGAAGATGAAGCGCTTTTCTCAACGTTCAAAACGTTGACCCCAGGTTTGATCACCCCTTCCGCTGCCAAAAGAGAACTCATCAATTCGCTCATTGAAAAATTCATTTGATTCATATTATAGTTAAGTTTAAATTGAGCGAATGAAGGCGACAGCGAATTGAGGATCATATCAACTTGGGTCTGTGCATCGATGTTGGCACCTAGGGTCTCCAGCTCGTTTAAATAACCAATCATTTTTAAAACATGTTCCTTGACTGGAGTCCCTTCCGACATCTTTGCACTCATTATCTTTTGCATAGCTACCTGTCTGGCAGGCCTGCCATGCTCCCCAAACATCTTTTTCAGGGATGTGATAATGTCACTGGCTGAATCATTCGATTGGAATTGATGTTGCAACACACCAGCCATTGAGGTCAGAATATAGCAACGAGCCATTCCATTCGACTTCTTCCATTTGTCGAACTCGCGTCTGGCAGCTGCCGAAGCATTTGCCGCGGGTTCTTCAGGGCTTGGGGTGGTGAGGACATATATGTGATCCTCCGCAGTTAACACAATATCAAGGTTACGTTTCCATTCAGTGTAGTTGTTTCCAGTTAACTTGTTTTGAGTGAGTATGGTGGCAAGTGGACTAAATGCAGATCCAGACATTATGATTTACTGAAAAAATCAAAACAAAATAAATATGGATATCAGAATTTGACAGTTTGAAATAAAAGAATCCTTTTAAAACTCTTATTTTAAAACTAAGTCGCCGGAATATCGAAACGAAAGAATAAAGCCTCCGTGTGGTGGTCAATGTTCGATCTTTCAATTTATCATAACTTATCCGCTATGCAACTCTTGCAAAACAAGTTATGACTTCCGAACCTATTTGATCTCTAAGTTTCTGAATAATGCCCCGTGTGGGATCCCTTATCCATAGCTTAGCTAGTGTGTACCATTAACTAGGATCCAATCACAACCGTCTCAAGTAGCGCCTCCGTATGGTGGTCACCCTCTAACACGTCTGATTGATCCTTATCAAAAGAAGTTCACATCTAGTAACCAATGAGTAATGCATCCTCCGTATGGAATGATCACCCCTGGCGAGGTGACACAGAATGCATCACTCATCTTACAGTGAACCGTTAATGGAAGATCGTGGGTGTAATTAATAAGACCCTCTCCCACTAGATTTAGTAAAAAAAAGGATTTTGCTTTTTGAGAAAATCTGTTTCTACACACTTCCCATAAACATCTAATGTTTACTAATGTGTTGAAAACGGTTTTTGAATTTTATTTTAGAAAACTTGTTTTGCGTGCATGCAACAATGTATTATACGCCAATCACAAACAAAGCACATAAAACAAAAAACTAAAATGAAATAAAAGACATCCAAACGATGCCTCTATCTCCCATGGCTCTATCTCCATAGAACCTGCTTTTGGTTTGATCGCCTCCAGCTCCATCTTCATGGACAACGGCTCCTTGCTCCATCTTCATGGATATTCTAATTCTATTACATTGAACCTATGCCTCTTTTGAAGCTTACAATTTATCTAGAAATAGAAATAGCAACAACAAAATAAAAGGCTAGGGAAACCGGTGCGACTTTCCTTTTCGTAGGATTGAAGTCGCAGCGCCCTTTACATATGCCTTAAAACCAAACCAAACTTAAAATAACACACCAATCTAAAAACATTCAAACACAAAATTAAATGCTCTTGGCGCCATAGGAGATAGCGACTAATCTTTTGCTGCAAAAGGTTAGTTGAACACACATCCACGCATATATATAACAAAATATAACTATTGGAACCCTTAATTGATTCACACAGTATATAAACTCTTTACATACTGAATTAGAACTCAAAACAGCATCTAACTTCTCTGTCATAGTTCGATCGATCGAAGACCGTTCGATCGATCGAACCTTCGATCGATTGAACACTGTTCAATCGCTTGAACATTCTATTTCACAGAATGATTAAAAATTTTGCAGAATACGTTAAAATTAAACTTTTAATTTCAAAATACTTTTAAAACTGTGAAACAGAAAACCTGACAAAGAGTCTGTATCGATCGATCGAACTATATTCGATCGCTCGAACAACAGAAGGTTTCGATCGATCGAAACCTGTTCGATCGCTCGAGTACAGAGCGTTCGATCGATCGAACATTCTTCGATCGATCGAACCCATCTTGCATCCAATGCAATCACAGATTTGTATACTGCTGCGATAACACTGCAGAAACAGATCTGTGACAATGCAGTTTCGAAAGCAGTTCTAAAATCAACATGCAAATCAAAATAGTGTTCCAAAAACGCATCTATAGATCCAAACGAGCGTGGCTCTGATACCAATTGTTGGAAAAACAGGTTTAAATGGAAAGATTAAACGCGCAGCGGAAAAATCAAGTTATGAAACTTTATTGGCATGCCCGGATCTACTACTCGTCAATTCTACAGATGCGCACAAGAGGGGACACGAGTTATACCTTAGTGTCTTGAACCCAATTCTGATCTTCAACTTCCAGCAGCCTCCACTAGATGATCTTCACCCTTATGACTCCTGCGGATGCCTGCCAGAAAGACTAGGGTTGGTGGGAACCCTAATAGAGAGGATAGAGAAGGTTTTGGGGCTCCAAAACAGTTTCTGCAGCTTCTGACGTTCAAAACGACGAACAACCTTTTCTAGAACGCAGCTGCCCTATTTATAGATTCCCAGAACCGACTTAGACTTCGAGCGATCGAAGTGCCTTCGATCGATCGAACATTCGATCGATCGAACCATATTCAATCGATCGAACCTTCAGACTTCAATCGATCGAGACATCTTCGATCGATCGAACCTGTCTGGACATCATCCTCAAGCATCTTTCCAAGCATCCTGGCGGAGCTAAGAGTGGGACCTCCTAGGCTCTTTATTGTTGGCTCAGACCAGTTTGTTAATTACCATGACCAAACTCTTTGATCAGCAAACTAACTAACTGGTCAGTTAAAGTTTACTCCACTATAAAACGATAACTGAACTCCAACGCAAAAGAACATATCCGAAGCGATAACTAGACTTGTATGGTGTACTAATGTCCCTCTACCGTCAGCATTCGTAATCATATTCAGGTAATCGGATAACTGTTACTGTCAACCTGAATCATGATTACTTCTTGTATTCCTTGAGTCCCATTCACCTCTCATGATTACCAAACATGTTGATAACTCTTATCAACCAGACTGCAGTACTCAGTAATCGACTTGGTGACATTCTCAAGGGAATGCTTACTCTGAAACAGAGGGTAGATTCTATCTTGACAATGCATGTTCACAACCCTATGAACATGACATACCCAAGATACCCAGGTGTTGATCTTTTATAGACCTCACTGATTGGTAAATCAAAGCAGTCATATCCACAGTCTGTGTTCATAATCGTCTCAAGATTGAGAACACGTACCTTATACAAGTTATGAGTTCCTATTGACTGTTTGACAGCCTTAAGCGTCAATAGGAAACTCAGGTCCGTCAATGCACTATAAGCACTAGCATATCAACTAAGAGCTACACTCTAGTGATTGAGATTAATCACTCCATCCAATGGTAGTTAATTCTGCTACAGTATAGACTTGATGAGGTATCCAGTCTCATCATCCACTGTGACACATTCTAAGTATTAAAGAATAGTAATTCGTATCTCACTTGTGTGCATCTCATACACACACGAATTACTTACTATAATACTTAAGGATTAACAATCATCTCATGAAAAGAACATACACAATAAAATGTAAAGCTGATATCCATATATTAAAATGTCAATGTCTCATACAGAAAGTAATGGTTTGAGGGCACAAACCCAACAGAGGTTAACCACCACGCCTTCCGAGGATATCAAATGCCCAAGGTAGTCCACCTGTAAAACTCCAAAATGACATTTGGATTTTTGGCAAATAAAGTGTTAGTCAATAAGATCATTAAAGCTGTGGAAAGGTGGTAGAGATGATCGGCCCGTGTGCGACTGTAAATGAGTATATCATCAAAAAACACTAAGATGAATTTACGAAGATGCGGTCAAAACAGATCACTCATGAGACTTTATAAAATGGATGGGGCGTTGGAGAGCCCAAAGGGCATGACCAAGAACTCGTAATGACCTTCATGGGTGCGGAAGGTCGTTTTATGGATATCGATGTCGCACAAACAGATTTGATGATAGCCTGAATGCAAGTCTAGCTTGGAAAAGTATTTAGCACCATGTAACTCATCAAATAAGCTCATCGATGACTGGAATTCGGCATTTATCTTTGATTGTAAGGTATTCAGTGCCCTATAGTCGACGCAAAGTCGTCACCCTCCATCCTTCTTGCGGACAAGCAACACAGGAGATGATAATGGGCTGGTACTCGGTCGAATTAAGCCTGAGTTAAGTAATTCACGTACCATCTTTTCGATTTCTGCCTTCTGGTAATAAGGATACCGATAAGGTCAAACACTTACTGGTGGTTGGTTTGGTAGAAGTGGAATGTGATGATCATGGATACGGTTTGGTGGTAGACCTTGGGGTTCGACGAAGATAGCATAAAAATGGTCAAGGAGGCGGGCCAAATCTGGTGGAGGAGTAGTGGTGCTGTTAGGGATATCACATGGCACAATCTGTAGGAATAATTCGTGGCCTTCTAAATTATGCAATTGCTTGTTGTTCATAACTTCGAGCTCGGAGCCTTGTAGTCCTTGAAATTGATAAGACGTACCATCTTTGCAGAATTTCATTGTCAACCTGTGATAATTTGTCTCAATAGGCCCCAACGTTGCTAACCATTGAACCCCCAATACTACTTGACAAGCTGATACGGGAAGGACGTAAAAGTCCACTTTTATGGGATGTCCCTGGACAAGCAATGTAAGTGCTAAACAACGGCCCCCACAATTGATTTCTCGCGGTTAGCCACCATGACTTGGAAGGGCTCCTCATGCACAACATGTAAACCCAATTTGGACACTACATGTCGATCAATGAAGTTATGCGTGCTTCTCCCATCGATAAGCATGGTAACATCATAATTGTTTATTTTCCCCAACAATCGAATGGTTTGAGGATGGGTGGTGCTGGTCACGGCATGGTACGAAATTTTGGGAATGGCGGCGGGGCAAGGGCATTCCTGGCTTGGTGTGAATTGGCAAGGTGTGACAACTCCCGGGTCAGTATCAAGGGAAGGGTCGATGACATTTGGTTTGGCTTGAGGTTCGGTAGACACGATATCTTCGATCATGAAAAGTTGGGGTTTGACGCAGCGATGCCCCGACACGTATTTTTCATCACAATAATAGCACAATCCTTTCTCGCGGTGGGCTCGAGCTTCTTGACTAGTGAGGCGCTTGAATGGAGTAGGGTGGTTATTAGGATAAAAGGGCCCCTTAGGAATAGGTGGTGGGCCTAGGAGGCCGGTTAATGGGACAATGGTTGTGCGGCTATTGGAAGTACTAGGTGGTAAAGATGGACAGAAGTTAAGGGGGCCTTTCTTTTGGAGGGTGTTACACTTCTAAATTAGGCGTGCTACACTGATTGCCTCGGGTAGGGTCCGGGAGTTCTTGATCTTAACATCGAGGCAAACGTCGTCTTTGAGACCGGCGACAAAACACCCAAGCAAGTAACGGTCGGGTAAATGGTCCACGAGTTGAGAGAGCCGTTCAAATTCTTCTTGGTATGCGTTCATCGTGATGGTTTGTCGAAGGCGAGTGAGAGCCTCAGAGGGATCGTCAAAATCAGTGGGGCCGAAACGGCAAAGTAATGCGGTTGTGAAGTCGGGCCAAGTCATGGGCCCTTGGAATTTAGTGATCTAGCGATGCCATTGGAGTGCAATTTCCTCTAGGTGGATGGAGATAAGCTGAACTCGTTGCTCCGGGGCAACGTGGTGGAAGTCAAAGTATTGTTCGGCTCGGTATATCCAACCGGTAGGATCGTCACCGGTGAATTTTGGAAAGATAAGTTTAAGGTGGGTTGGATTGGGGTTCACGATATGGGAAAGGGTTTGATTTGGAGGGTAGTGAGGCAAATTTTGGGGTTGGTTGCTGGAGCCAGCAGCAAAAGGGTTGACTTGATCGATACTTGACTTATGGCGAGCCAAGATCTCGCTGACTTCATTCTGAAATTTAATGTTGGTTTTCCCACGTGTATCCATGGATTGTTTGGGCTTTGATACCACTTATGTGGTTACTGCCGAAACAAAGTGAATTGTAGAGAGAGAGAGAGAGAGAGAGAGGGAAAGCTGGGTAAACTTTTCATATCATATTCATGATTCTCCACTTATTGTTATAGACCACAAGCTACTAATGCATGCAAAATGTAAAGATGTGATAATCATGCCGTGATAATCATGCAACTACTACTATGCCTACTTACAAGGAGGGAAGAGAAACAACTCATGCATGTATCCTGAAAATGCACCACTAACTAAGAAAGGTGGACAAGTGCCCATAATGCACTAACTAAGCCTACATGCACTAATTACATGCTAAATAATGGACATGTAAATAAGGACTAATCTTCACAACCCCCCATATCATACCCTAACCCGCCTCGGGCGGATTAGGACACGTGAAACAATGCCACTAAGGCACGTCCCCAATGAATATAACATAAATCAAGTTTAAACTCTCTTTTAAACTCTTTATAAAACTCATTTTCATGTAATTAACCCCAAGGGTAAAATGGTCATTTAAGATTTTTGTTGGGATATCATCTCAAAAGAAAGGTTTTCAAATAAGGAATCCAACGTTGAAAATGGCACGTGAATACGAACTCCCTAGACCAAATTATGTTCTTTTTTTATCTTGATATTGACTACACTCAAGCACAAGAACATTTTGCTAAGAGTTGGATCAATCCAACTCTCTTTGTGCTTGATCCAACTTCCTCCAGAATCAATTCTGCCCAGAGTTGGATCAATCTAACTTTCTGCAGAATATAGTTTGATCAATCCAACTTTCTGCAGAATATGTTTTGCTGCTGCTAAAGACAACTTGCTGTTAAACATTATGGAAGCATCAACAACGACTCTCAAATCATTTCTAAGTGTTTCTAAACATTAATACAAGATATCCAAGTATAAGATGACAATCAAAACACCCAAATTCTTCTCATGGATCATGAATTGGCATTAAAAGTTTATCCTCTCCCAATAAGCTCAGCCAACTTCAAAAACATTAGGAAAACATTTCAAACTCATTCCCAATCACACTTAAACATGTACAAGTCATATCTAAGTGTGTCCAAACATCAACCAAACATGTAAAACTCCACTTTATCCACAATTGGATCATATTGAGCCATTAAAATCTCAAATATTGCCAAACTTGCACAAATATAGAAAACTTGTTGAAAAGGTGTTCATAAACTTTGCAAATAACTTGTTTACAATCAAAACTTACTCAAAACATATACACAACTTCTTTGAGTCAAAACAACTCATATGGAAACATCCAAAAAATTTCAAAAGTGTTCCCAAATGTCCCAAACATTAACCAAACACCATGAGAGTTTTCAAAAGCACTTCATTGGTTTAAGACTCAACTCATATCAATCCTTCACTAGCAACATAAAATTGTATCAAACTCCTCATTTTTCCCAATCAATTTGAATAAACATGCAAGCATAAGGAATAACAAGCTAATTAACATCCATAATTAGATACATCCCAAGTCCTCTCCTAATATACACAACTTGTGGTTTGCAAGTGCAACTCACATAACAAAACTCATAAACAACATCAACTTGGGCTTAATATCTCACACCCTCCCAAAACTCAAGTTGTTCAAACATTAGAGTTACATTCTGAACTAAAACCATCTAAGTATATGGACATAACCACACATATTTACAACTCCCAAGCTTAAACCCGACATGGCATTCATTTCCTTTCCTTCTCTCGTGTCGTATATGCAGTGGTTATTCAATAACCACAACAGAAAATAATATTTGTTTAAGCTTTCGCTTAGTGAGTAAAGCTAATCACATGTATGACTGTATGTCATATTCAATGCACAAGTCAATAATCAACATATTATTTAGTCTCCAAAAGACAAATATCAATTCACCGTGACGTTGCTCTTGCCTTTTGCCCTTATATGCATATAGCACCTCTAATTCATACCATCTCACATACCTTTCTACGGCTGGGTCGTCACCCACACACCTTTACACAGTTAGTATATTGGGTACCCTTACACTGTTGGGTTTTTCCACGTCTCCTTATTATGGAGTAAATTCACGGTGAACCAACATAAGGCTTTCTTCAACCCACATAACACATAGTCACATAATCATCTCAACATGGCAATCATTGCAAAAATTAGGCATCATAACTTCCAATTTATACCATCATGCTTTAACCAACATAAATTTAACATATTAACATCATAATCAACATCATACATCATAAATTGTAACATTAAACACAATTATACATTCAACCCATGGATTAGAGTCACTCAACTCTTTGCGATTCTCACTTTAGATACCCAATTCGAAGCCCCGTTGAGTTCCTATACGTTTGCGGCGAACCGTGGTATACCGATTAGGCCTTTTAACACCCACTTTACACCTTTAAAGTAGAATTAAACTACACATGGATGTAAGTCTTACCTTCCTCTACCCAATTGAGACTTCAATTTCATGAATACAATGCATTCCTTAAGCCAATTTGAAACTCCAAGCCATCCCCATTTGGTCTGTACGGTTCTTCTCTTCTTCTTTTTCTTTTTTCCTTCTTTTTCTTTGTGATTTAGTACAATAGAGCTGAGAATGTCCAGCTCTTTCTCTCTTTGTGAGTCACATACTAGGTGTCATGAGAGTTACATAATTTAAGCCAAGTGTCTCATGACTCATCTCCTCTAGTTCAAATTCTAATTACACCCCCATGCGTTGTATTATTCACCCAATTAACTACCCAATTATCTAAATAGGTGTTTGTCTAAGTCCCGTATGGGTCCCAACGTGGGTCCCAAATATTTTGTGAAGTTGCTATCGTACCTACTAATTATGAATCATTTTCATTAATGCCCTTAAATGGGTACCCAAACTGGTACTAAGAGTTAGCATATAACAACATAATATAAAAGCATTTTAAACATATATTCATTTAATCATATAGAAATACAACTAACATGTAAATGCAAATTATACTTATTTATTTTATACGGGCCCTTCACTGGGTTCCACCTCCAAACCCGTTCCTCCTTACTGGGGACTTTTTCACGGGAGAGTCCAAAGCCTCCCCTTAATCCACCATATACACTAATTAATATTAATTAATGCGTATTATGAGATAGTTAACCTTTTTCCCGGGTATGGGTGTTACACTCGATCTGCATGAATTCACTCACGGCTTGGCTGCATGGCTTCCTTCATGGCTTAGCTTGGCTTGACTTTCATGACTCGGCACATAACACACCGACAAACACGCAACTTTTGGGACACAACCCAATTAATGTGTCTATCTCTCTCCTGTGATGTGGGGTCTAGTGACATCACAGGAGAGAGATAGACACATTAATTGGGTTATGTACCAAAAGTTGTGTGTTTGGATATGTCCCAAGTTTTACTCTTCAAATAGTTCCCACATAGTTACAAATAATTTGACCAAAGGAGCCAGATTACAGTCGATTCACACTTCCAAACCAATGCAATGAAGGCAAGGAACATTAGAGATAACCATTATACATGCAACATTACAAGAAAGGTCTCCAAGAGATGCTTGCACATACATTATCTGACATAAACTATCCAATAACTATGACAGATACTAATTACACTAATTTATTTACCTTTTGTACCCTCTCTTGGAGACCTTCTGACATAAACTCAATCTTCAAATCGATATACTTATGGGTTACAAGGTAATAATGTGGTAACTCACTCAAGCGTCAAAATTTTGGAATTTTAGGCGAAGTTTAAAGATGGAACCCTATCAAGGTCGATTCAGAACCACTCAACTGGTGTTCATGGGCAACACCCTCAAGCATGATTTTTTTTGGGGTATATTAAGAGATATTTTCTGGTAGGTTTTTCTATATAAGAAAGATTATAGTTTATTCTGCTAGTTTTTTTTTAATACCATTTGAGAGTTGAGAGGTTTAGTGTTTGTAATCCTAATGACATATAATGAATTGTGATCTTTTTTCTCCCTTAACTCTGTTGTAATTCGACATACTTTCATATTCTCTCTATTTTTCAATAATAAGAGATGATAACTGACTATAATTAGCAAAAATGAAAAAAAATATTGGGCCGAAGGATGAATTACATTATGGCCAATACATTACAAATATTTTTCCCTCAACATACCTAAAAATTTCTCCCAAAGAGCATCTCCAACTAGATGCCAAATCCTACATGGCATGTATAACAACTTTTGAAAGAAAAAATACATCCACCCAATATGCCAATAATCTAGGTGGCATTTAACATCAACTCTCAAATGTCTAATTTGACATATGATAAAGCCATATATATATATATATACATATGTCTTTTATTTTTCTTGACTGTTATATTTATGTGCTCCACTATAAATTATTTTAGATAGAGTTTTTATTGGGTGAAGTTCTTACTTATGGCTCCCACTATAAAAACAGCATAGTAATATAATAAATTTGACATATCAAGTGGAGCTCTTATATATAGGGATATCAAATTCAAAGATGTCAAATTGTTACATGGTCATTAGCCTTCAAATAAACTAGTAATTACCCGTGCCCTTGGGCACAACACACATTAAAAAGAAAAAAAGAAAAAAAAATGTCATATCCGAGTGAGAACCCCAAATTCCATGAATATCTAAACAGTCTAAACAGAGAATCAGGTATCTAAATAGAGAAACATAATTCATTCACTTCCAAAAAAATAAATTTAAGAAATAATTTGATGTGTGTACGTGATGCTAGCAGTGGCGACAACAACCACCCCAACACTTTTTTATTTTCGAGAAACGTAGTTTGCTATAACTGGGAAGAGAAAAAAAAAATAAAGAAAGAAATAGAGTTTTTAAGGATCTTTGAGCGATGATGAAGAGAAAGGGAAAAAAAATCAAAGAGACAAATAATGAAAAAGGGCAAAAAAAAAATAAAAAAAATAAAAAAAAAATGGGAAAAAATAAAATCAAAGAGACGAATAAATGAAAAAAAAAAAGAAAAAGAAAAAGAAAATCAATTTATAAAAAGGCTTTATGCTCTATTTGGCACCTTTAAATGTTTGCCTAGCTGTGTTTGCCTCTTTGTAATCAAAACCTATAAAAACCTAAAAGTCAACACTAAATTAAAAAGGTAAGAAAAAGCAAACAAAAGGATTAAAATACCTAGAAAAACCTAATCAATGGTAATCGAACACAAAATAAAATAAATAAAAACTTTGAAAATTTTTAAAAAATAAAAATCAATCAAAGAAGCCAATAAAGCATCTATTTTTTATTTTCATTTTTCCATTATTTTCAAACTATTGGGAAAAAAAAAACCAATATGACCTTTTCTTTTTATCTTTTCCTCAAAAACTTTCACAAAGCTAACTTGGACCCTCTTTTCTATTTTCTACAAAAATGGAAAAAAGAATAGAATACTAACAAACGAAAAAGAAGAGAAAAAAGGGAAAATAAATTTAGAGCTCAAACAAACTTCACGTTCTTTTAGTTCCTTCTACTTAATGTTTGGATTTGACGCTCTGATTGGTTGTTCTTAATCAAAAACCTATGAAACCTAAATGTTAACACTTAAAAAAATTAGAAGGAAAAAAAGAAAAAAAGAAAAAGAAAACAAAAGCAATAGATTAATACTATAAAAAGAAGCAAATTTAATAATTAGAAAACCTTGAAAAGCCTTTGAGGCAGCACTGGCGTGTTGGTGGTGGTTTTTTTTTTTATTTTCATAGGTGGTGTTGGTGGGATGGGGAATTTTGGAGAGAGAGAGAGATCTAGAGAGAGAGAGAGGTATAGATTTATCCTTTATAAAAAATAAATAAATTATGGTGACTCTATCCATTATTATAGACACTTGCATTATTTGGGGGGGGGGGGGGTGAATGTCTATAATGCCTAAAAGGCTAAACTCCACCATAAATGAGTTGTTCATTACATAAATTTATCTCAATTAACATTAATGACTCTGTATTAACACACTTGACTTTTTTACACTTCAAGTCAATCAATTTTTTTTAAGGCGCCTTACATACCATTTTTCAATACTTTGTGATTTTTTTAAAAACATATATCTTCTTCTTATCTCTTCTAAGGGCCTCTGACTACCCCCATTGGAGGCCGACATTCACCACTATTCTTCATCAAACAAATACCAAAGAAAGCAAAACAAAGATTACAGAAATGACACTCAACAAATAAAAGGGTATCCAAGAGTCTTTGCCATCCAAGCCCTCGAATTGTAATAAGCTCATCTTCTCACCAAGAGTAATACTGTCATTCTACCTACAAAAAAGATATTGACCAAAAATCACAAAGAAAAACACAGCAAAGTGAAAGATGAATTAAAGAAAACAATACATAAAAAAATTAAAAGATGAATATTCTAGAGGGAAGAGTGAAAAAGATAGGAAAAGAAATTAATTTGAATTTAACACTTGAGAACTAAGAGTAAGCTGCATTTTTTTGTTTGCCTTGAACATTTGTATGAAGTGATGAACTACTTGAAACATAATGCAATGACATAAAAGAAAACTAAAAAATGAAGAAAAGGAAAAAGAATTTAAAATGATCAAAGTGGAATATTTGATAGCAGTTTATGTACGCTCCAATGACTTCCAGATTTTAGAGTAGAGACTTGTTGATTTAGAAGCATAGACTCATTGTTAAAAATGATTTTTTCTTTCTTTCTTTATTTCTTTTTTTTTTCCAAAGGTAACTATTATCGAATTGTTTTCAAAAAGGGTCTTTTTTTTTTCTTCTCAAAAGCCTATATATATTTTTTTTCAAAAAAAGGGTCCTTGTTTTTTTTCAAAAGCCTCAAGTTTCTACTCCAACCTTCCATGAATAGAAATTTTGGTTCTCTACGAATCCTTGTTTTTTTCAAAAGCCTCAAGTTTCTACTCCAACCTTCCATGAATAGAAATTTTGGTTCTCTACGAAGTTTTCTGGGTCTTAAACTTTCTAATAACATCAATAATTTCCAATAGAAGTACTGAACACAAAATGATCACACACATACAAATGTATTCTGTTGAAGATTAGATATCACTACTGCAAGAACAAACCTATGATGAATCCAAGCCAACTAATCTCCAACCAACCCATAACATACATAAGTGATTACATATCTAAATAAGTGCTATATATATAACAACTGTATATGCAAGTAGTTTACCATGGATTGAATGTCGTTAACCCAGCTGCCACGTATGAAACTGAAAAGAAAAATAAAAAATAGAGAAAACTTTGTTAAAAGAGGGTAAATACGATTTTTATATTTTTTTCTGCTATCGGAACTCATCAAGACATAGATTTGTATTTTTTTTTGCGATTCTCAAAAGCCTGCGCAAAATCAAAATCAAATCAGAACTCTAAACAAATGCATGCACCAACACATAGATTTGTATACTGTGAGACATAAACTCACCAAGGGCTTCCAATCGGTGGTGTAGGTAGTCTGTCAATGACGACAGAGCTGTTGACGGAGAAGAAGATAGAGAGAGACAGAGAGTTGAGACTGACAGGGGTGGGGGGTTAGCAAGAGAGAGTTTGAAACATGTGGAAGTCCTCTCTCTAATAAAGTTGTTGAGGGTTTGAATCTTATATGTAAAGGTCATATCTCAAATAATTTGATTTTGCGTATAATTTATGGGAGAGAGAGAGAGAGGGGAAAGAGAGATGGGAGGCATATAGAGCAAATCTGGGGAGAGATTTGCGTGAGTCATTTCTACCCTCTATTTTTATCCAACCAAAAATTTAATAATAATAGAAAATTGAAATGATTAAAAAAAACTTATGAGAGGTAAATAATGTTTTGGTGATTAAAAGACTGAAATTATTTTTATCTACCATCTATTTTAAATAACACATTAATATATATATATATATATATATATAGAGAGAGAGAGAGAGAGAGAGAGAGAGAGAGAGAGAGAGAGAGAGAGAGAGGATTACATATAGTGGCCTGTTATGTATATAACAATCAACAATGATAGGGATACACACTAAATGACACACCAAATGACACACTGTGCTTTAAATGCATGTATCATGTGCTGTTTAAATTTTTCACACTTTTTTGTGTATCACTTACACAGCACAGGGTACATGCATTTAAAACTGGTGGGTCATTTAGTGTGTCGTTTGGTATGTATCCCTATCATTTTTGTATAACAATTAGTTGATTATCAAAAGAAAAGCTTTAATAGCTTTATTAGTCTCAATGAATTGTAGGACTCTTCCAAGTTTTCAAAGTCAAATGTGTAATTTACTGACTTCATGTATATAATAATTAGAATAATTAGTTGATTATCAAAAGAAAAAACTTTATTAGCCTCACTTAATGGTAGGACTCTTCCAAGTATGAAAAGTCAAATGTGCAATTTAATGACTTTAAAGAAATTTGAAAATTTTCGATTACAAAATAGTACTCCGTAATATCATATATATGTGTATATATAATAAATTACTTCATATCTATATCTTATGAAATTTAAAAATTTTTGTTACAAAATAGCAACATCATATATATACAGAGGCGGACTTGGCACTGGGCTCAGCTGGGCTGTAGCCCAGTGCAAGTTTTCTGGAATTTTTTTTTTGTTGTGTTATAGTCTAGCCCACAACTAGCCCAGCCCACCCCCAGCCAAGCCTTTTGCTGGAAAAAAAATTCCACTTTGAGGGACTTTAAAGACTGAGTAATATTTGGGACACAACCTTCATACAACTTTCATACAACCTCCTTAAAAGATGTGTCTATCTCTCTCCTGTGATGTCACTGGACACCACAGTGACGCAGAAAAGAGATAGACACATCTTTTGGGGAGGTTGTATGAAAGTTGTATGAAGGTTGTGTCCCAAGTATTACCCTTAAAGACTTAGAACTTTGTACCATCTTGGGAATAAGAAGGAAATCAATCCACTGAACTAACACACCATTTGTTGATAAACAAAAACATTATTTATTTATTAGGCTATTTTCAATGAGTATATATTATTTATATATACATTATTTGGCCCAATTGTAACACAGTTCATTCTACATATTAACTCGATTAACACTTATTCTCCTTTAAATATTTGGTCCAACTATTTTTTCTATCACTTCATTCTTATTTACTTTTGTAGGTTATAGACCTAAAAAAATAACAGAGTATTCGAGTAACAAATAGACCAAAAAAAAAAAAAAAAATTTGGGGGCTCTAACCCCGAACTCCCATGAAAATACGGTACAGTATATAAGTTCGTTCAATCCCAGCCCACCCTAGACGTTAATCCTAGGTCCGCCCTTGTATATATATATGTGTATAAAAAATAATAAATTACCTTTTCTCATAGTGTGACACGTGGCAGATTTGGCATCTAGAAATCCGAAGTATTAATTGGTTAAGGTACATGCCAATTTACCATATTATACTTCAAATCAATTTAACATATGAGATTTTGAAATATTGGTTGGAGATGCTCTAAATGGCAAGCTCTTTGCCTACCATTCTATCCATTTTTTTTCGAGAAAATGTGCGAGTTATTACATATTTCAAGAGAGCATTTTTGCTTACCTAATTTTAATTTACTATTGCTTACTCATGCCTTTACTAGGTGATATGTGTTTCATTCCAGTATATATTGATTGGGAGGCATGCCTTTACTGGGTGATATGTGTTTCATTCCAGTATATATTGATTGGGGGGGGGGGGGGGGAGGGAGAGGGGGTTGGGCAAAAGGGGTAACTGTAGTGTAGCCTATCCAAATTAAGTGTTCCAACTCAATTTGACACCATACATTGTTGATAAATAGATCACAAACTTAATTTGACACAATACCTTACTGATAAATAAACCCCAAAATGTATAAGATTACCCCAAAAGGTAATATTGTTCTTAAATAGACCCCCAAATTTTTTTTGTTCGGGGGCGCTACCCTTAAATCATCGTATAGGTGCCTCCCTTTTAGTAGTTCGTCTCGGGTCTCCAAATACTCGGGGGCGGCCCTGTTAATAGTACTTGAGCAAAATATGAATGAAATGTGACACATGTCACAGATTAAAAACCTGGGTGAATAATAGTGAGCAAAAAAAAAGGTGAGCAAAAATGCTCTCGTATTTCAATTTAGGGTAATTATCATTTAGACCCCCTGATATTTTCTCTAAACACATGTAGACCCCCTCACGTTTCAGTAATATCACCTACACCCCCTGAGGTTTGAAGGGCGTATCACCTAGACCCCCTCCGTTAATTCACAGTTAAAAAAGTGACGGACTGACATAACTAAATACAAACAATACCCTTGAAAGTTTATTCCATGTGTCATTTTAGTCTCTGTAGTTTCAATTGGGTCAATTTGGGCCCTGAAGTTTTAAATTGAAACAAGTTGATCCAAAATGTTCAATTCTGTGAGAAATTGATAGAATTTACTCACATACTATGCATTGTCACACTTTTAAGGGGGAAAAAAATGGAATACCACCAATCTCCCAACCCGTTTATTTGCGTAATTGTGTATAACAGTGGGTAATTCTGTCAATTTTTCTCACAAAATGGGGCATTTGGATCAAATTGCTTCAATTTAAAATTGTAGAGACCAAATTGACTTAATTGAAACTACAGGAACTAAAATGACACAAGGATTAAACTTTTAGGGGTATGTTTTGCATTTATTTATGCCAGTTTGTTATTTTTTTAATGGTGAATTGACAGAAGAAGTCTAGGTGATACGCGCTTCAAACTTCAGGAAATGTAGATGGTATACTTAAACATGAGAGGGTTTAAATATAATTAGAGTAAACCTCAAAGAATCTAAATCCTGTTTATCCTTCAATTTAAAAGGGTGCTTACAAAAAAGAGTAAATGAAAAAAAATTAATAATAAAAAGAAAAAGAGAGGAAGAAAAAAAAAAAAAGGGAAAGTTAAAAGGTGTTGAACTATCTAGTCCGCATTACAATCAGCATTGCCGGGTCAGATCATCATTTTCTAACAGAGTACCACCAAACAAAAGAATGAGAAAAAGTGTAGGTATGTCCCAACCCCATAGTCTACGTACCAAATCATTAGCAAAAATCACCATCATCATCACCACCACTCAAATCAGAAGTTTACAGGTGACATGAGGATACTAAGAGCGTGCTTGTCTCGGCAATTTTGGGGATGAAATGTCAGATTTGGACACGAAATGCAGTTCAAAAGTGTTTTTTTGACTATCCGTATTTGCATTAAGCAGGTGGGATAGTAATTTTTTTTATTCTCTTTATGTTTGATTAGTTGCATAACATATTAACTAAATATTCAAATCATTATAAACAGTTACACTTTTAAGCATTTCTACCCATTGTAATCAAAGCGCATAAGTGTCAACATAGACAAACTGCCTCTAAGTGGTAAATGAACGAGGTAGACTATGGTCAATGAGAGTGAGTTATTGAATACGACTCACGCTCTTATATACTAGAATTCTAATATTTGAAGCCCTGAAGCAAGGATTCCACCTAGGGGTGCATACAAGGCTACAAGCCGAGACACACAACAAATCCTTGTAAATATGTTTGATAATGGCTTGGCTCGGCAAATTTCGTTAATAAACATACAAAGCTCAAGCTTGAAGTTTAAAGCTCATTTAATAAGTAGTCAAGCTGAATCATACATTAGTTTGTCTCGTTAGAGTTCGTGAACATGTATGATCAACATATAATGCTCGTAATTAAGTAAGCTTGTGAAAAGCTAGTGAACAAATTACTTATTTATGACTTGTATACTAACTTATACATAAACATCTATTATAAATTAAACTTATAGATTAATGAGTTTGACTCGTTTATATTAGTCAAAGTCAAGCCAAGATAAAAGATTATTGAATCGACTATAGTTTATATGAGTAAACTTTAAACTTGAACCAGACTCTTTTACTAAACAAGTCAAGTTCATGCACACATAAGTTTAGCTTGAGTTCGACTCGTTTAATAAACAAGCTAAGCTTAAATTTACATTTCAATCTCATTTAATAAACAAATCAAGTTCAAACATATATGAACTTTGTCCGACTCGATTAGTATGCACTTTTAAGTTTCACTCAAATAACATATTCTCATTTTTTTTTCGATATATCACATCAGCATGTCAAGTGGTGCACCAAAATTACCTATGAATTCTTCCAATTGAACACTGGAAAATACGGTGGTGGGACCACTTTCTTCTTCAAAAGTCTATGGGTCTTTAGCCCCACACCCACATGATTATATTTTGATACGTATCGCTTGCCACTTTTTCGTTATTGCAAGAGTTTTATGTAAAAGAAAGAGAGAAAAGTGCTTTTTCACTACGTCTATGCTTCTTATATTTTCTAGTTCTGTTTAGTGTTTGCCATCATCATTTTTGTATTTCATGAACTTTTGACCAAAAACAAAAAAACTTTGAAGAAAAGAATTGTTCTTTGCGGCCACTTTTTATTTATTTATTTTTATTTTTATTTATTTATTTTTATTTTTTTAAAAAAACACTTATAGGTGCTCTAACAATTAATTTTGTTTGTATCTTGACAAAGCAAATGGTTTTTTTTTTTTTTTTGAAGTTTTTAAAGATTGTACAACTCAAATATTTATTGAAATTTTAAGTGTTTATACATTTTTTCAATTGTCATTTGGTATTTATTTGGGTTTCCGAGTATTCATGTGTTACTTCACTGCTATTTTGTTTGTTTGAAGGGATAGAATTGACATTTCTACATTTAAAGTCATTTGTGTTCACACGTTTCCACATGCTATATACCATTATCAATTTATCACGTTTGAAAGACATTAGTCAAAGATTATAAACATTATAATCACTGTCCAAATAGTAAATTTTAAAATCTCAGCTTTGTCAGTTTAGAGCATTTCCAATATTAAATGCTATATCTTTTATGTGAATGCTGTATTTTTAGCATTATTACAGTGCCGAAATGCCATGACATTTCAACATTTAAAGTCATTTTTTGCTCAAATGTTTCCACATGTTACATACAATTAATAATCACTTTTGGAATAGATATCCAAAGATTATAAATATTATAATCGATGTCCAATAGTTAGTTTTAAACTCCCAGTTTTGTAGAGGTTAGAACATCTCCAATACTAAATGCTACATCTGTGATACCAATGCTATTTTTTAGCATTATTTCAGTGCCAACATGCCATATTTTGGCGCCTCTGCTCCAATGATTCATCTCATATCACATGTCTTTTTTTTTTTTTTTGGCACAACTATCATTTATTTCGGAACTACCATTCTCCTTTTCAACTATCATTACTAATTTCAAACAGCCTAGCAGATTGCTATATTATAGTAATTTATCATGAACAACTTTCTCTGTGTTGTTGATTGCTGAGTGTCTTTCTTTTTTAAACAAAATAGAGAGTAACATTAATTTGGCCAACAACAAATTGAGCACAATAAAAATTAGATTAGTGATGATATGTATATATATGTGTGTGTGTGTGGACTTTAACGTAAGGGCAAAATGGTAAATGGACTTAAAATTGTGCCGTTCATGCTTGAGGGCAAGCTGATATTTTTCTTTTTAGATTTTTTTTGTACTTAATTTGCACAAGTGGCACATTTTGAATAAGAGAGCATTATCTATTTAAATTTGGCACAACAGATAGCAATGCTCAATTTTTGGCAGCTGCAAGAGCACTCATTCACAAAGAAGCTATCAGTAATGTTATGTTTTTTAAATTTAAATCCCAAAATTTCATTTCAAATTATGTGGTAGTAGGATCACTGGATTTTGATTAGGGACTATCGTGGGATCACTTCAACATCCTCCAATTAAATTCAGTGGGTCCACTGCCACATCATTTAAGATGAGTTTTTTGAGATTTGGATTTCGAGAGCATACTATAGAATAGAAACTCTAATAGCAACTAAGTTGGAGCTGCTTCAACCTAGGCTACCATTTCAGAGACGATGAAGGGAAAGTTGTGTTGGAAAATTTTTATTGATATAATCGAAAATAAAAAAAAAACAGATTCTGGATTACAACTTATAAAAACAAGAAAAATAACATTTGGACAAAATATAAACAAACCGAGGCCTATGATATGTCACAGTTTCCTTAAAATAGATTCGCCGCCTCACCAGATGTGCTTAAGGAAATCTTTGGCGTCTGTCTCCCAGGATACAATGGCTTCTAACAGTAGTACAAGCACAGAGTACAACTGCTCTGGCGAAAATCTATGCTTCGTGCTTTCTCAAGAACCAAGGAAGGAAAATATGACTGTGGAAAAAGAACTTTGTAACTTCGGGTGTACGTCCAAATGAAGAAGAACCTCAATTTATAGACAGAGGAGAGTGGATTAATTCCAAATCAGTTCAAAAACTCCAAGGGTTGTAACAACAGCCTTATGGAGTTCTGTAACTCTTGGACCTTTCATTTTCTGTCACATATTAAGTGTGAAGAAATTCCAAAGATCTTTTGCAACTCTGGAAAGTTCTGGGGTCCAAAAAGAAATATTTTGTGCGCACCCGCGACCCGGCTCGGCACGGTCGGCCGGTGGCGGCGGCGCGCGCGTGTGTGCGCGCGTGTGTGGAGTAAACCCAAAGGACTTTAGATCCTCCCACTTCCACAAAACTGGGTATCCCTTGGGGCCTAAACCCAAAACATAAAGTAGCCTTATAAATACACTAAAGACTTCTTCTAGTTTTCCTATGTAAGATAAGACAAGTTGTGTACCTTTTCCATTTCAACAACTCCTTGTAAGGAGCAACCTTTGAGTATTAATTTCTTATTCACCCATTAATAGTTTTGGACATGTGAATATCCAAACTTCATCTCCTCATGGAGGAGAACACAAATCCATAAGGACCCCACTTAAACTCTAAGTGGGTCCCACTTTTATTTGACCCTAAAAATGACCAAAACTCAACTTTAATCCAACAACCCCCACATGAATGAAATTGAGCGAAAACACATGTGAGACAACAAATACTCGAGAGAGAGAGAGAGAGAGAGAGAGAGAGAGAGAGAGAGAGAGAGAGCACTACGGATCACTCTTGCTAAAGGATAGGTAGCTTTTGGCTTTGAACCTTTCTTTGTGATAGTCTGTCAGATTTACTAGTCGATCAGTGAATGTGTAGTCTTGAACTGATTGCCATTAGTGTAAACAACTAACAAACCTCACGCAGAAATTTTCTAAACATAGTTTAGTTCTTACACTTGTGTTCATTTTGGCCTTGAACACTCACCTGGTTCAGTGAATGTTTATCAAAGAATTTCGCCTTTCTCAAATTCTTTTAGAAGCGGCCCCACTTCACATTCACATAGGTGACTTATTTAGAGTATCTTGTTATACTCCGCTTGGTTATACCAACGCACATAGTCATTAAAATCTAAGCTTACCCTCACACTATGCAGGTATCATTGTTGTATTATAGAAATGGGCAGAAGAACATTTCTCCTTAGTGATTCTCCTAAGGTACATGAAATTACGTTGTCCCTTTGAACCTAGATCTTGGGATCTCCAGTCAACTAGGTTGGGTTTCCATTCCGATACCTTGTAATGTCATAGACTTTAGTCCCATTCCTCTAGATGATTTATTAACTAACTCTCGATTTAACCTTTTGGTTAGCGGATCCGCAATATTGTCCTTTAACTTTACATAGTCAATTGTGACAATCCCACTTGAAAGTAGTTGTTTAATGGTGTTGTGTATACGGCGAATATGTCTAGACTTACCATTATACATATTACTTTGTGCCCTTCCAATAGCAGATTGGCTATCGCAGTGTATGCAAATAGTTGGCGCAGGTTTTGACCATCTAGGAATATCTTCTACAAAATGAAGAAGCCATTCAGCCTTTTCAGCTTCCTTATCTAGCACAATAAATTCAGATTCCATTGTCGATCTAGCAATACAAGTTTGTTTTGAAGATTTCCATGACACAGCTGCACCACCAAGCGTGAAAACATATCCACTTGTAGATTTTGAATCTTTCATATCGGATATCCAGTTTGCATCACTGTATCCTTCCAATACAACTGGATATCTCATATAGTGCAGTCCCTGATCACGTATATATATCGTAAGTACCGCAGTACCCTGACTATCCCTTTCCAGTGTTCATCATTAGGATTACTAGTGTATCTACTCAGTCTACTAACTGAATAAGCAATGTCAGGCCTTGTACAACTTATTAGGTACATCAAACTTCCTATCACTCGAGAATATTCCAATTGAGAAACACTCTCACCAGTATTCTTAGATAGGTGTAGACTTAAGTCCACAGACGTCCTGGCTACACTTGTATTAGACTTGTTGAACTTCCCTAGAATCTTGTCTACATAATGTGACTGTGATAGAACTAGTCCATTAGTATTTCTAGAGATCTTGATGCCTAATATAACATCAGCAAGTCCCATATCTTTCATGTCAAATTTAGAATTCAACATTTTCTTAGTAGATTTAATGATCTCATCATTACTACCCACTATGAGCATGTCATCAATATATAGACATAAGATGACTTAGCCTTCATTCATGTCTTTGACATAAACACACTTATCACACTCATTGATTTTAAATCCACTAGAGAGTATAGCTTTGTCAAAATTTTCATGCCATTGTTTTGGAGCTTGGTTTAAGCCATACAGTGATATGACAAGCTTACACACGTTATTTTCTTGCCCTGGAGCAAAAAATCCATCAGATTGTTCCATGTAGATTTCTTCGTTCAAATCTCCATTAAGGAAGGTAGTCTTAACATCCATTTGATGTATTTTGAGATCTCGCAAAGCTGCGGTCGCAACAATCATACAAATGGATGTTATTCTTGTAACAGAAGAATACGTATCAAAGTAGTCTAGACCCTCTTTTTGTCTATACCCTTTAATGACAAGCCTTGCCTTATATTTATCAATAGTACCATTCGTCTTCATTTTCTTTTTAAAAATCCATTTGTAACCCAACGGTTTACAACCAAGAGGAAGATCTACCAATTCCCAAGTATGGTTTTGTAGGATAGAATCAATTTCACTCTTGATTGCTTCTTTCCATAATGGATCATTTGGTGATCTAATAGTTTCACTATAGCTTTGAGGATCACTTTCTATAACATAAGTTAGAAAGTCTGGACTAAAAGATTTTGAAGTTCTAGCTCGTTTCCCACGTCTAGGCTCAACATCAACATTCTCTTCTTGGGTTTTACTAGTTTCCCCAACAGTCTCAAATGTGCGTTTTTTAGAACTATATTCATCTTTACAAGGAAATATATTCTTAAAGAACGACGCAATTCTAGACTCCATGATCATGTTCTTTTGTATATCTGGGTTTTCAGATTTATGTACAAGAAATCGATACGCACTACTATTATGTGCATATCCAATAAATAAACAATCAACTGTTTTTGGACCTATCCTCTCTTTCTTAGGAGTAGGTACAAGAACCTTTGCAAGACACCCCCCCATTCGTAAGAATTTATAGGAAGGTTTTCGACCATTCCACTGTTCATACAGGGTTAGATCAACTTTCTTTCGAGGTACCTTATTTAAAATATAATTTGTAGAGAGAATTCCCTCCCCCTATAAGTTCTGTGACAATCCAGAACTCATTAACATAGCATTCATTATTTCTTTTAAGGTACGATTTTTCCTTTCAGCAACTCCATTTGATGGAGGCGAATAAGGTGCAGTGGTTTGGTGAATAATTCCGTGTTGTGCACAATACTCACCACATGGTGCTACATATTCACCACCCCTATCACTTCTTAACACCTTAATCTTTTTGCTAAGTTGATTTTTAACCTCTATCTCGTATAGAATGAACTTATCCAAAGCTTCATCCTTACTTTTTAACAAATACACATAACAGTATTTAGTGTAATCATCAACAAAAGTAATAAAATACTTACTACCACCTCTTGATCAAACCATTTTTAGATCACATACATCATTGTGGATTAATTCCAATGGTTCAGTACTTCTTTCAACTGATTGAAACGAAGTCTTCGTTAATTTTGCTTCAACACAAGTTTCACATTTCTGACTTGTGTCAATATGAAAGTTTGGTATGTGGTCTAATTTAATTAATTTTTGCAAAGAATTAAAATTAACATGTCCTAGTCTACCATGCCACAAATTGGAAGACTCAAGCAAGTAAACAGAAGAGGTACTCATTTTATTAATCTTTCGGAATACAGTTGTTACATTAAGTTTGAACATCCCATTACACATATGGGTACATTCCCACTTTGGTCAGCACCACCTTGTCTGACTTAAAGACCATTCGGAAGCCATGCTTGCTTAGGAGAGATCCATATACCAAATTCTTGTGAATTTTCGGTATATAAAAATAAGGGTGTTCACGGTCGGTTTCGGTCGGTTTTTCTCGGTTTTTCCACATAAAAAAAACCGACCAATAGCCTCGGTTCGGTCGGGGTTTTGGGGTGTTTCGGTCGGTCGGTCGGTTCGGTTTTCTTCTTGAAATATAAGTTTGAAAATCGACCGAATGCCCTCGGTTTGGTCGGTCGGTTTCGGTCTCGGTTTTTCTTGTACACCCCTATATAAAAGACATTGTTAAGAGTCAGCTCATTTCCTGAAGTCATTTTCAGAATTATTTTCTCTTGGCCTTCAACATCCGAGGAAGCAGAATTTCCCATATACATCTTCTCACCACTTGTAATTGGTTCGAAGGAAGTGAACATAGCTTTGTCAGAGCATATGTGACGAGTAGCACCAGTGTCTATCTGGCACTCCCTTGGGTTTGAATCTACCAAGTTCACTTCAGAGACCACAACAGACAGATTTGTTAGGGATATATACTAAAAGCCATGCTTTATGTAGTTGATTTATTATTCATTCAATAAAATTAGTTATTCCATTTTTATGAGAATCTGTGTGGGCAATGTTTGTATTATATTATTTATTTAATATTATGCATGTGTGTCTCTCATTCTATATAGTAGGTGGTTTGGTGTGTAGAGTTCGGCTTACACACGGAAGATCAGGCCATCAGATATTATAGAATGTAAGATTTTGGTTTACAGTCTTAGATGGGATTGGACACACCATCGGTAGGACTGCACCATGGAGTTGTAGTAGGTTTGTCTTGACTACGGAAAACGGTATAGTTTTAACTCATTATGCTAGTACACTTTGTGTATTAAACAGGACTGACTTGGGGTAATTATCTTTATACTGACTTATAAGATAATTAATACCTCATGGCTATTATGAGTGCTTGTGCTCTAAATCCTAAGTTAATTTGTTGACACGTACATTTGATATTTACACTTTGATCCCTAAAAGGGTGAGATCCTTAAATGGGTCAATATCTCATTGGATTGGGTGGCAATATTAATTGTGTGGTGAATATTAATTAATGATGGAATCCATGTCTCAATTTTGGGATTGATGATATCCCCTTGAGAAAGCTTATAAGTTTTGATTATGTCAAACCCTGCAGGTGGATTTTATATCCGACATATCATATAAGTTAAGCAGAGGATCTCAAGGAATTTTAAGAAATTAATTAAATATGATTGTTAGTAATTATATTTAATTAATGGATATCTGTAATCTTAACATGGGGAGATAATAAACATTTAATAACATGGAGCTCGAAATATATTTTTGAGATAAGGGTAGGAGTGCAATTATAATTCTTTAGTGGTATGAATTATAATTTATGGAAATAGGAATCTGATTCAGTTCGAATTAGGGTTTTCTAATTCCATAAGGAAGCCTATTCCTTATTGACTTCTTATGGTCCCTATCGTAGCCTATATATATGTTGCTTTGGCTCTCTCCTCAGTTAGCGTTTTTCTATATAGAGAATTATAACTCGGAATAGAAAAGAGAGCATAAAAGAGGGAGAGCAGAAAATAGAAAGGATTTCGAAAGAGCCCACACTCAGTTCGATATTCTGGCAGCAAAGGAACACGGTAGAAGATCGTGAGCTGTTATCGAGCCCGTGTTCTCGATTCGTCTACTACAGCAATCCGTTTTAGCAGTTTAAGGTAACCCCAGTTCCGCCCTTATAGGGTTATTGTAGTTTTCACGTAATTTTTTTTTGCAGTACCAACTTATACGCGTTGTCAATGGATTCTGGGAACACAGTTTCCTAACAAGATTAATGTCAGAGACATCCCTTGAGATAGAATCTAACTCTGTTATATTAGCCTGATTATTCTTCTTGAGTTTGTTCTATGGCAGACGACATTCAGAAGCACGGTGCCTGCTTTTCCACAGTTGAAGCATTTCCCTTGAAACTGGAACTTCGATTTCTTGGAGATGCCGCCTTTTGGGCCTATTTTAGACCCTTTGCAAGAAGGAAAATTCTTCTTCCCGTGTGAACTTTGACCATGCTCAACCATATTAGCCTTGGCCCCAAAATTCCCCAAATCCTGTCAGTCCCTTTGTTGTCTTCTTCAATTCGAAGCCTGACGATGAGATCTTCAATCTTCATTTCCTTTCGCTTGTGCTTCAAATAGTTCTTGAAGTCCTTTCAAGCAGGGGGTAGCTTTTCAATTATAGCAACAACTTGAAAAGTTTCGCTCAAGGTCATCCCTTCAGCATGGATTTAATGCAAGATTACTTGCAACTCCTGAACTTGACTGATCACAGTCTTCGAGTCCACCATTTTATAGTCGAGGAATCTCCCAACCACAAACTTCTTAGACCCAGCGTCCTGAGTTTTGTATTTTCTGTCTAAGGACTCCCACAGTTCCTTGGCAGTGGTCTTGACACTATACACATTATAGAGTGTATCGTGTAAGCCATTCAGAACATAATTTTTGCACAGAAAATCCGAGTGTTGCCAAGCATCAATAGCTAGCACAACCTCTCAATCTTGTTCGTTGTCGTTAGGAACAGGAGCATCTTCCTTCAAGAACCTTGCAAGGTTCAAGGTAGTAAGGTAGAGCAGCATCTTTTGCTGCCACCTCTTGAAATCCACACCAATAAATTTTTCGGGTTTCTCCCTGTGGTTCATAAGAACCGTTTGGATTGAGGGAACCTTCACATGGATCGAACCAATCACGATGGTGTTGGAGCCAGTAGCATTGTTGGTTGCAACAGGGTTTGCAGCAGTGTTCACAGTCTCATTTGCCATTTCTGAAAATATTATCAAAGGAGAAAAATAAATTAAATCTAATATTTTTTTTCCTCCTCTTATTTTTAACAGTGGCAGAATTTTCTTTTCAAATAATTATTAGGAAAACGAGGGAATTTGAAGATTCTGCTTGCGTTGTCCCAGTAAAAATGCAATTCTGCACACTTTTTGTATAATGGTATTTTCCCTGATTCTGCACTATTTGGGCAGAAACTGATAATTATAGTAGCAGTTTTTTGTATTCCTCAAACCAAACTATTTTTCAAAAGTAATTATATTTTTCCAAACCCGAATCTGTTTTGTTTTTAAAATATATGAATCTGTTTTAAGATTGTTGGAAAATTTTCATTGATATAATCGAAAATGAACAGAAACAGATTCTGGATTACAACTTATAAAAACAGGAAAAATAACATTTGGACAAAATATAAACAAACCGAGGCCTGTGATATTTCACAGTTTTCTTAAAACAGATTTGCTGCCTCACCAGATGTGCTTGAGGAAATCTTCGGTGTCTGTCTCCCAGGATACTTTGGCTTCTAATAGTAGTACAAGCACAGAGTACAACTGCTCCGGCAAACTTCAATGCTTCGTGCTCTCTCAGGAACCAAGGAAGGAAAATATGATTGTGGAAGAAGAACTTTGTAACTTCGTGTGTATATCCAAATGAAAAAGAACCTCAATTTATAGACAGAGGGAAGAGTGAATTAATATCTATGGATTAATTCCAATCAGTTCAGAAACTCCAAAGGGTGTAACAACAGCCTTTTGGAGTTCTGTAACTCTTGGACCTTTCATTTTCTGTCACATGTTAAGTGTGAAGAAATTCCAAAGATCTTTTGCAACTCTGGAATGTTCTGGAGTCCAAAAAGAAATATTTTGCCGCACCAGCACCTGCCACGGCCGGACGGACGCAGGTCAAACCCAAAACATGAAGTAGCCTTATAAATACACTAAAAACTTCTTCTAGTTTTCCTATGTGGGACAAGGCAAGTTGTGTAACTTTTCCATTTCAACAACTCCTTGTAAGAGGTAACCTTTGAGCATTAATTTCTTATTTACCCATTAATAGTTTTGGACATGTGAATATCCAAACTTCATCTCCTCATGGAGGAGAACACAAATCCATAAGGACCCCACTTAAACTCTAAGTGGATCCCACTTTTATTTGACCCTAAAAATGGCCAAAACTCAACTTTAATCCAACAAGTTGTGCATGCCAAAGTGTGGAAGAAGGAAGCATTGAACCCAAGTCTAGTTGAAGCCCAGGCTGCTTTCTGCGCAATATTAGAAGCAGTTTCTCTTCGGCTCCAGAATGTCATCTTTGAAGGGGATTCATTTCTTGTGTGCATGCCTTTGATGGCCACCCCAAAGGGGGGGGGGGGGGGGGGGGGGGGCAACTGTCCTGAGCCACCAAAGTCCACCAAAGTGGGGGGGGGGGGGGGGGTGGGCAACTGTCCTGAGCCACCAAAGTCCACCAAAGTTCACAAAATTTTGAGAGCCTCCATGAAATTTTCATAATTACATTTTTACCTTGATATTTTTTAGTATTTTACATTTAGGCCTTCCCTAATGTCCAATTTAGTGTCATCTACATATATATGTATATATATATATATTGATATAGATATATATAAAACTCAAATGCAAAAGCCCCTAGAATTTTAAAAATTACACTTTTAGTGTAAGAATTTTTTGAGTTTTAGAAATAGACCCCTCTAGAATTTTGAAAGACTCCATACAATGTTTAAGTTTCACAAATAGACTTATATTATAAGTAGACCAAAAAAAAATCATCAATTATATGTAAGTAAACTCTAAAAGAAAATTACCAATTATGTATAAATAGACCCCCAAAAAAATTGCATTGGGGGCATTACCCTCGAACCCCCGTATAAGGGCCTTCTTTTTAGTAGTTCGTCCCGGGTCTCCAAATACTCGGGACCGGCCCTGATGCCTTTGTGTGATTGGAACTTTGGTCCACATTGCTTACTCGAAATGCATATTCTTAATTGCAGAAAGTTGTTGGCTAATTCCTTTGTTTTTTGGAAAGTTAGTACAGTTTATAGATCCGCTAATGGAGTAGTTCACAAGTTAGCCCAATGGACTATGAATTGTAATTTTTTGGACACATCCCAATTGATGACATTTCTCCTTTTGTTCTTGAGGAAGTTCATCAAGAGGGTTAGTGTTGTGTTTGTTTTGTTCCTTTTGTTCTATGGTAGTTTCTGAGGAAAAAAAAAGTTGGAACTGCTTTTATAGCAACCCAAAAGGGCACTTATAGGTTCCAAAAATTGAGATGAATGCACTGCTTAAAAGTATTGATGCTCAAATTTGTAATGGGTCGGGTATATGGGATCCAATAAGCAATTATTTAGCTTCAAATGCAATTATATTCTAGGTGCCTAATTTTTTCTCCCCTTTTTTTGAACTCCTTTTCTTTTGTCCAAAATTTATAGAGATTAGTGGTAGTTTTATGTTTCGTTTGACTACAACTTCTACTTCTGCGATTTAATTGTAATTCCGGTCAAAAGTTGCTCAGGATAACTTTTGATAAAGTTAAAATTTTGCAATTAAATCACAAAAACTGATTTACCCAATAATTTTATTTTAACTTTAAAATTTTCATAATCACTAATGAGCTTTGTTGCCAAATGGGGACCTTACTTAAATCTAATGAAAATTCAGTGGCATTGCTATGTATTAAAACTTTGTTTTGTCATACAATCCTTATTCATTTATGTATATATAAACATCAGACATTACTGTTATATGTATACTCTTGATCTACCCATATGTGTTTTGATCCAAAAATAAAAAATAAAACTATTCATATGGGAGCAAAGCCAAGCCAGTCCTTTTTCACTTTTTAGTAGGAAAAATAGTAGCAAGACTTGATTGATCATTCAAAAGTGCTTTTAGCAAAAGCTTATTTAGGTGAGTGAGTGGGATTAAAATCTCCTCAGAGTTTCAACATACACTTTTTATCTTGTTCCAAAATATCATCATTTGATTTTTTACAGTGTAGTCAACTAAAGCTGCTTTGGTAAATCTCTCTGTCACACAGAGAGAGAGACATTCATTCTTGGTGAAAAGTGAATATATGCTTTTTTGTGTTAAGATATTGTTGATAGTTATGAGTGCATTTTTGCTCATTCAAAAAATAATATATTAGTGCTTATTTAAGTATTTTATTGGTTAATGTAGTGAGATTTAAGATTAAATAACATTAAATAATATTGGTTTAATTTTGAGTCCCATTGTATTGACTAATGGAATGTTTGAATGAGTATCGGTGTACCATATTTTAAAGAGTAATTCTTTGGTGACAACTTTCATACAACTTTCATACAACCTCCTAAAAAGATGTGTCTATCTCTCTCATGTCCCTAAAAAGATGTGTCTATCTCTCTCCTGTGATATCACTGGACCCCACAGTGACACATGAGAGAGATAGACACATCTTTTAGAAGGTTGTATGAAAATTGTATGAAAGTTGTCACCAAAAAATTATTTTATTTTAAATGAACAAAAATATTTTCCTTATTGATAACTTGTTTTGGATAATTAAGACTGACTGAATGGTCAATATTTGGACCCTCCACATCTGTACAACCATTTATATGTTTGCTGACTTGCATGATCACAAGGATAGAAGACAAAGTGGGTGTTTGGCACTATGGAGGGGTCCAGAATCCAGCTTAGGAGCAAGTTGAGTATAAAGATATTTTTTTTTAGGTAGCAGTTGCCCTTATTTGCCCCTTCCTGAGTTCCTTCAATGGGGGTGTCAAAGAGGGTGCTATACCCAAATTATAGCATCATTCCCAAAAAAATATACTCCCTCTGTCTCTTGTTTTGAGTCCATTTTTGGGAACTCAACTTATTAAGGGGGCAAAAAGAATCTACACATACTTTCCACAATTGCCCTTAATCATTACAATAACTTTTTTAGTTTTGTCTTGGTGTAGATTTCAAAGAAGGGTAGTTTTGGAAAGTAAGTAAAACTTGTATACTAATTTAGGAAAGTGGACACTAATTTTTGGACATCCCAAAATGGAATATAGGACTCAAAAAAAGGGACGGAGGGAGTATCACTTTAATGGGGTGCTAAAGAGGGTGCTATAATTTGACACTTTTTTGGCAATGCCTAATTATAGCACCACATTTACTATTGCATTGGAGTAGCATTTTTGATTACTATGCTATAATTTGACATTTATTAAATTATAACATCACTTTTGACACCCCTAAGATTTTACATTGTAACAATATCAAAATATAAGTCTAGTAACTCTAAAATAGCACTTACCATTGGAGATAACTTCTGCTTTTGTGATTTATTTTTTTTTAAAAATGTACTTTTGATCAAAACCTGTCAATATAGCTTTTGACCAATCGCTAATGTCTAAGATTAACTCAATGAATTGCATAATTTGATTTGCCAAAATTTGATTTTAGCTAATGGACTTCAATTATCACTTATGAACTCCGAAAACTAATGACCAACACCTCAAAGGGCTGTTTGGAGAACATAATGCGATTTCAATCCAATCACAGAGGGCCATTTCAGGTAATAACAATTTTTTCTAGAATTGTACCACAAACTAAGACTTTCCCAAACATATTGGAAACTGCGATTAGAGAAACGATAGCACAATTGGACAAATAACGGTCCCTTTGGCAACAATTTCAATTCATAAGTGATTAAAAAACTCCAAAAGCTAAAATAAAATTCTTTGTCAAACCAGATTATATTCAATTGAATGACAGAAGTATAAATGGAAGAAGTGTTGGATATGTGTAAATATTCAATGCAACGGGCATACCATGTCAGCAAAATAACATATTTACAGATTTGAGATTTGTGCTTAGGTAGATGAGGGTTGTTTGTTTGTTTGTTTCTTTTTTTTTTTCCTCTTAGAAATAGGAGGTGTAGATAGATAAATGATGGGTTTAGATTTAATTATTATACCACATCACAAAATAATCATCGCAATGAATATTTTCTCGGTGAATAGATGACAAAATACGTATATGTATATATATGTACATACATATATATATATATATATTCTTGCAATTGAAAAACAGAAGCATAAATTGTGGACCTAACAACAAGATTGACCCTCAAACAGGGCTAAAGAGTTGGATAGATTGGGATGGTTTCGGGACATGTTTATGCATTTTCTCATCACAAGAAAATGTTTATAAAATTATATTCAAGGAAACCAGAAAGAAAATAAATATTTAGTTGTACTACTTTATTATCATTTTTTATTATATATATATATATATACTTACCTAGATTTAGATTGGATACACACCCCCCAGTCCCAACCCCAAAGTCTCACAGTGACCTATAACAAAGCTTAACATGGACCACTCATTCCTACTGAAGAATAAGTCGAGGGCAAGCACCTAGAATTCCCTATGATGATTCGAACCCTCTCTCTCCCTCTCTCTCCCTCCCTATTGAGAAGTAAAACTATACCAATTAGACTATAGCCCACTTAGCAAATATTTAATTGTAATTTAATCATCCTCCATTGCTCAAATGTTCATCACCCACTTAAGTCCTCCAAATAAAAGCAAAAAGAGAAAAGACAGAAATGGTAATATTCACACACCAAACGTGAGTCATGCCACAAAATCTAGTAATGAGATTTCACATGTAATCCTTCTGTATATCATTTCTGTATTTTCAATTTTAATTTCTTTCCTTTTGAGGAAATAAATGGACAATCTTCATTAAACTCCAATTATTATGTACATTGGATGCACCAAATTTTTACTTATTAGAACTCCTGTGGTAATTGATGAGTCTTACCCTAATTGTGTTGGGATCTACTAGAGTAAAATGAAAGGTAATTTTTTTTTTTCAACAATGATAGGGATACACACCAAGCGACACACCAAACGACACAGTGTGTTTTAAATGCATATACCCTATGCTGTTTGAATTTTTACACTTTTCTGTGCATCACTTACACAGCACAGGGTACATGCATTTAAAGTTGGTGTGTCGTTTGGTGTGTATCACTATCATTTTTGGTTTTTTTTTTTTTTTTTTTTACTTAGTTTGATCCGGACTGAGTACACACACCCTACACACACGCACATCCCACCCCCAACCCAACCCTAAAGCCCTACACTGGCCCACAACAAAGCCCAACAAGTGCCACTCATTCCGACTGAAGAATAAACTTTGGGGGGGGGGGGATGGGGGCAAGTAATGTACTTAACTAGAATCCCCTATGGTATTCGCACCCTCTCTCTCCCTGGAAAGAGAGAGACTCTGTCAATTGAACTATAGCCGGCTTGACAAATAAAAGGTAATTAATGTCTTGATTAAACTACAATAAATTTTACCAATAAGTGTGTATGAAACTTCTAATCTCACGAACTGGATTCGAACCAGCACATATATATACACACATATAACCAATTTAGATCCTTTACAATACAATGAGAAAATATTCAATGAATTTGCGATATATACCACGTCATCAGTATCACCATACTAGCTAATCCATATAGATATTATTTACTGTACTTGTAAACATTTTCTTCTTCTTTTTTTAAATGAATTTTGGATGTACAGATGCTTGGATGATAATATTTTATTAACTATGTTACCATGTGATATCACAATAATAATTATTATAATGAATATTTTATCGCATTACTTAGAAGCTTTCTCCAATGTGAGACACTGAAGGGTGAAAATATTCTTGGAAAAACTTAATCCTACAAAGTCTAAAATGAAGGAAAGAGGAAAAAAAAAAACACCCATTAAGCCGTTTGTACTTTGTACATACAAATTTCCTTCTCTCTATGAAAATACAATTTGACTAACAACAATGATAGGGATACACACCAAACGACACACCAAATGACACACTGGCTTTAAATACATGTACCCTGTGCTGTTTGAACTTTTTACACTTTTTTGTGCATAACTTACACAGCACAAGGTACGTACATTTAAAGCTGGTGTGTCATTTAGTGTGTCGTTTGGTGTGTATCCCTATCATTTTTGTTTGACTAATGAGATATTTATTGGACCCAAAAATTGATATAGAAGCGAAACAACACTTAAAGTTAAAGATCTTACCATCCAACTAATGAATTGGTCCACATTTGTTAAGCCAAAAATAAAAAAATAAAAAATTAATTGGTCCACAAGCATTTCCTAAAAAAAAAAACACTCATTGTTGCGTGTCCACATTTAAGTCTTTCCTTATCAAAATTTTTCTATGAATATACATACATTGAATAGTTGGAATAATAGTCACTCATCTATTTTCCTTTTAAAAATATCTTTTTCTCTAAAGTCGCAAAAAAATTTACAGCTTTTTTTGGTTTTTGGCTTTTTATTCAAATTAGTCATTTACCATTTGGTACAAAACAACTTCAATTCTTTTTGCCATATCGGCCCGTTTGGTTCACTGATTATTTCATGTAGATTCTGATTTAGAATTCATCTTATTTTTCATCTTTGGATAGATTTGAAATCCAATGAGATTCATAATTTAATAAATAATTCATGAACCACACAAAGATAAATTTTAAAATTTCTAATAATCTTAGTATGGAATCAAAATCCACTATAATAATTCATGAACCAAACGTACCGTAATTGAAAAAATATAATCAAACTTGATTCATAATTCAAGTAATGAAATTAATTCCAACTATCTGAACATGTCGGTATCTTTTCTCTCTCACGTTTTCTTTTTTGAGATGCGATGCAGCCACAAAAGAAATGCCAAATACAAGCAAATTAGATAGTGGGTGGTTTTAAATTTTGGACACGTGTAGTCTTTTTTTTTTTTTTTTTCCTTCCTAGAAAATAGAATATCATTGAACAAAAGAGACAACCAAACAAATCAAAAACATTAAAAGTGTGCTAAACTGAGATATTCAGAATGCATTATCATTAGTTGATGTTTATTTCCACAGTAATTCCCTTCTATTTTATTTTTCTCCACATAGCTGAAGTTATCAAAATTGATTGGCTTAAATATAAAACATATCCTTGAAGTTTGGTCACTGTCTCATTTTAGTCTCTGTAGTTTTAATTGCATCAATTTGGTTCCTGAATTTATTTAAATAGAAGCAATGTGACCTAAATGTCCTATTCTGTCAAAATTTTTGAACGAAGTCATTAGTCATCCACTACTATGTGCAATTATGCTAATTAATGGTAGAAAGATTGGTGGTGTATTTTTGCCTCTAAAAAATGTGTCAGTGCATAATATTTGAGTAAATTCTGTCAAATTTTTGGACAAAATGGAACATTTGGACCATATTAGTTCCATATAAAAACTCCAGGGATCAAATTGATACAATTAAAACTACAAAAATTAAAATGAGATAAGAACCGAACTTTAGGGGCACATTTTATATTTAAGCTAAATTGATACGTGTACTTAATTTCCTAATAAAACAAGACACTTCCAATACAAACGCAAGATGATCGACCTTTTATTTATTTATTTTTTATTTTATTTTATTTTAAGGTTAAAGTGAGCAGACATGGAAAAAAGAACATACACAGTCATCAATCAAAAAAATTAATCTTTCATTATTGTCCTTTAAAATTTAATTAATCACTCACTAGTCACTAGTCACTAGTCACTAGTATAGATCCAAAACACAACTAAAAAGTAGAGATTATAGACACTAACCCACAATTAAGGAAAATTCTATGATACAGTCATAGTGGTTAGCTGTATCATACAATCAAGTGATTTTTGTCTAAAAATTTTATAGCCAGTCCTAAACTGTTGTATCTAAGTTGCAAAATGTATTATAATTTTGAAAATTACTATATTTTTAAAATCAAAATGGTCAAAGTTATTACATTTTGAAACAATTATTATTATTTTTTTTAGCGCTAAATTAGATGGGAAATGCTAGATGTAGTGGTGTCAAACGGGCCGGGCCGGGCCGGGCCGGGCTCGGTCAAAGCGGGCTTGACCGGGCTTCGGGCCGGGCCGGGCTTCGGGCCGGGCTTCACCTAAAATCGGGCCGGGCCGGGCCGGGCTTGGGAAGGGAGGGGGGATGTCCGCCCCGGACCGGTGGCCCGGGCTCACTAGGGCCGGGCTTAGGGCCGGGCCGGGCCGGGCTAGTGGACGGGCTCATGGACGGGCTTATGGACGGGCTCGTGGACGGGTTCGTGGACGGGCCCGGGCCGGAGTTTTGGGGGGGAAAAGTTTTAACTTTTAAAGTTTAATGTTTGGGAATTGGGGGGAGTTTTGACTTTTACTCTTTTTTTTTTTTTATATGTTTAGTTTATGCACTAATGATTAGTGATTACTAAAAAAAATTTGTTTAACAAAAAAAAAAAAGTAAATAATATTTATTATTCAATAAAAATTAATGAGATTACTATTATTTGATATTTAAAAATTATAGTCTAATAAAATATAAAGATTACTTATCATAAATTGTACAATAAAAAGTAAAGATTTATTCATTAATGATTACATTGATTAGTGATTACTAAAAAAAATGGAAAAAAAAATTGAAAAGGGGCCAAACTAGCCGTTATGGCCACGGGCGGGCCTACCGGGCCGGACCACAACGACTAGCTTATCCGGGCTAGCGGGCCGGGCCGGGTTTCGGGCAAAGGAGCGGGCCGGGCCGGGCCGGGACCAAGGGTGTCCACCCCGGACCGGACAAAAGTCCAACAATTTTAAGCTGGTCGAATCGTGTTTTCATTAAGGACAGTTTTATCATTTCACAATTTTTAAATACGATCCGAAAGCCAAAACAGAGGCACTCTCTTTAATAAAGAGATGTGGTCTTCTGTAGAGAATCTTACAACGATTCTCTAAAGAGAGCCATCTCTCTTTATTAAAGAGAGGGCCTCTGTTTTGTCTGTCAAATTGTGTTTAAAAACTATAAAATGACAAAACTGTCATTAATGAAAATATGATCCAATGGCCAAAACAGAAGCCCTCTCTTTATTAAAGAGAGGGTGCCTTCTTTAGAGACTGACTGTATATATATAGCATGATTGTATATATATATATATACAGTCAGTCTCTAAAGAAGGCGCCCTCTATTTAATAAAGAGAGAGCCTCTGTTTTGACCGTCGGATTGTGTTTTCATTAAGGACAATTTTGTCACTTAACAATTTTTAAACACGATCTGACGGTCAAAACAGAGGCCTTATCTTTATTAAAGAAAGGAAGCCCTCTCCATAGAATTTTCGATATATATATATATAACAAAAACAACCCGACAACAACCTAAACACGGCAAACACCACACCTTTAGCAAAAACACACACACAAAAAAAACTAAACACCACACGTGAGCAAATTTGCTCACGGTCAGCCCATCACGGCTCTTTCACGGACCTCTCTAAAATTGCCATGTGGCAAAATAAAAACAAGTTCCTCAAGGATTGTTTGGGTGGAATTAAAAAAAAAAAAATTAGGGGCTGTTTGGGATTCAGAGCATTTTTGCTCACCCAAAAAATAGTTCACTAATGTTCACCGAAGCATCCCATTGGCCAATGCACTGCATTGACCAAGTTGTTTAATCCTGGATCCCATTGCATTGGCTAATGGGATGCTTGGGAGAGCATTGGTGAACCATTTTTTGGGTGGCCAATGCAGTGGGACCCAGGATTAAATAAATGTTGTTTAATCCTGGATTCCACTGCATTGGTCAATGGGATGTCTGAGTAAGCATTGGTGAACCATATTTTGGGTGAATAAAAATGCTATGAATCCCAAACAGTCACTAATTTTTTTTTTTTTTTTATAATCCCACCCAAACAATCCCTGAGGAACTTGTTTTTATTTTGCCACATGGCAATTTTAGAGAGATCCGTGAAAGAGCCGTGATGGGCTAACCGTGAGAAAATTTGCTCCCAACACCACACTGTGAGTGCCAGACACCCCTCTTCTCATATATATATATATATATATATAGATTGAGAATCACATTTTGATACAAATTTGAGAAGTATAACATTTCTCTCTAATTAAATAAAAGTTAATATTTGGGATACAAACATTTTACACAAATACTTACAAACATACTTTATCTCTCTCCTAGGTGGCACTATGGGGTCCATTGAAATTATCCGGACTGTGGAGTCTACTGAAATTATCCGAACCTCACAGTACCACCAAGGAGAGATAGAGATAGAGAGTGTTTGTGCCCCTAGGATTGTTGATAAATAAAAAGGGTTAAATACATTCTAGCCTTTGTGGATAGATCCATTCTCACTTTACCGGCCCATGTGGTTCAAAAGTAGACATTTAACCCCCTGTGGTTTCAGAATAAAGTGAAACTGTTAAGATTTTTTCCAAAACTGATGAAAATTCTAAAATTGGCCAAAAACACAACAATGATAGGGATACACCCCAAACGACACACTGTGCTTTAAATGCATATACCCTGTGCTGTTTGAGTTTTTCACATTTTTCTGCGCATCACTTACACAGCACATGGTACATGCATTTTAAAGTTACTGTGTTGTTTAGTGTGTCATTTGGTGTGTATCCCTATCATTTTGAAAAAAAATTAACACTAAACCCCCTTCGTGAGGTTAATTTGAGATTAATCACCTATATAGAGATAATACTGCCATTTAACACACTTATGTGGGTCTAAATTTTAACACTTAATACACTTGAGAGACTAATTTTGGGGTTAACTACCTATGTGGGTTAATTTTGATATTTAAACTCTCCTATGTGAGGCTAATTTTAACACTTAGTATCCACGTGGAACTATTTTGAGAGATATCTTAGTACGTTCACTTTAGTCCAAAACTCCAAAGGGTTAAGTGTCTACTTTTGAACCACAGGGTGATAAAATATAATTAATCTATTAAAAAATGAGTAATGTTATGCTTTCTTAAATTTTGTATTCGAAATGCGGTTTCCAATACATGTGGCAGTAAAACCACCTTAACAAAGCATTGCTCCCTAATTTAAAAAAAAAAAAAAAGGAGTAATGCTATGTTTTCTCCAAATTTTATATTTGAAATGTGGTTCCTAATACATGTGACAGTGACACCACTTTCATATTAATCTTTAATAATTGTCCTTCAAAGACTTATTTAATTTTAATCATTCCCAACGTATACATACAAAACACAACTAAAAAAAAGTGAGATCATAGGCACTAACCTCATAATTATATATAAAAACTAAGTCCTTTTGTACTTACGTAGTTTGTATTGTGTCAATTGCTTAATTAAATAAAAACTTTAACCCTCCGTTCAAATATTCCTGAATATTTATTTTAAATTGTTTAACAAAACAACCTGACAACAAACTAAAAACCCACTGTTTTAGTGCGAGCCACCTCTCCTCTCTCCTCTTATTAATTTTAACCAGTCCACTAGTATCAATACACAACACAAGAACTGGAAATTTTATGATACATCGTAGTGGTTTTAATTGTATCGTATATTTTAGTAATTTTAATCTCAAAAGATCTTATTTTGGTCGTAACATGCAAAAACTTTGAAAATTACTTTGATTTAAAACCAAAGGCTTGCTTGGAACCAGCTACATGAACACTAGAATATTTTGAACTAGTTCTTTTCTAAACCACGTAATCGGTTCCTGTATTACCCCAACAATTTTAAAAGTGTTTTTCAAAGATACTACATGTTAGAATCTAGTTGTGACATTTTGAGAACAAATTTCTACACTTTAGAACCAATTTGCAATGTACGACACAACTAAATCCACTGGAATATACTCCTTTTGTACTTGTGTGGATTGTGTCCATCACCAAATGAGTAATGCTTTGTTTCCAAATTCTGTATTTGAAATGGTATCAAACGCAAGTACAGTTGGCAAACTTTAATAACATTCTCAGATCAAAATTAAGTGAGCCTACTACCACCGTTAGTTATATGTGTTTGAAAATCATCTGAGATAGACAATTTATGGATCATTTCATTCCTCTTACTTTTTATCAGTCACTAGTGCATACACACACAAAAAATAGGGATAAATTATATAGACACCCCTCTCATGTATTGGCTTTTTTCACTAACACCCCATAAACTAAAAATTTAACAAATTGACCCCTCAACTATCATTTTCTTCTCAAATTGACCCCACAAATACCCCCCTCTCATATAGTTGAGCGGGTCAATTTGTTAATTTTTTTTTTAATTTAAGGGTGTTAGTGAAAAAGAACAATACATAAAGGATACACAAAACATAAAAATCATAGACACTAATCCACAATTAAATAAAGTACTACTATAAAATAAGAAGTTATGTTGTTTTGTACTTACGTGGGCAGTGTGCCATTACCTAATTAAATAAAAAATTTGAATGTCACATGTACCTTCCACGTGTTCATATACCATTGGTTGGATAATTTTGATACAAACAAGTTCTCAAACACAAGAGCAGTAAGACAACCATTTCAACATATCAAAATTAAGTAGATCTATTATTGCCTCATGTGTTTCAAAAATATTTGAGATATACAATTTAGGTTCCGTAGCAATTAGAGGTGTAAATCGATCAATTTTTATCGGTTTTTTCGTGTTTTGAAAATCGACCAAAGTGGTCCATTCGATCGATTTTCTCAATTTTTGGTCAATTTTGGACAATCGATACAATTTTTTAGCTTAGGCTATTTTTTTTTGAAAACCAACCATTTAGTTCAATTTAGTCGATCAGTCCGATTTTTTGATTTTGACATACACACCTAATAACATTCCTCTTAGTTTAGATACAAATCACAAAAAAAAAAAAAAAAAAAAAAAAAAAAAGATCATAGACAGTAGACACTGATCCACAATTAAATACAGTACTATAAAACAAGAAATTAAGTCCTTCTGTACTTTTATGTGGGTTGTGTGCCATTACCTAATTAAAAAAAAAAATTTGAATGTCATGCATGCAAACTCCCATGTACCTTCCACGTGTTCATATACCATTGGTTGGATAATTTTGGTACAAACAAGTTCTCAAACACAAGAGCAGTAGGACAATCATTTTAACATCCTTCGATCAAAATTAAATAGATCTACTATTGCCATATGTATTTTAAAAATATTTGAGATATACAATTTGGGTACCGTAGCAATTAAGGGTGTAAATCGATCGATTTTTATTGGTTTTTTCGTGTTTTGAAAATCGACCGAAGTGATCCATTCGATCGATTTTATCAGTTTTTGGTCAGGTTTGGACAATCGATTCAATTTTTTTAGCTTAGGCTAATTTTTTGAAAACCAACCATTTGGTTCAATTTAGTCGATCAGTCGGATTTTTTGATTTTGACATACACACCTAATAACATTCCTCTTAGTTTAGATACAAATCACAAAAAAAAAAATAAAAAAAAAAAGGGTGAAGATCATAGACAGTAGACACAATTAAATACAGTACTATAAAACAAGAAATTAAGTCCTTTTGTACTTTTATGTGGGTTGTGTGCCATTACCTAATTAAATAAAAAATTTGACCCTTCCTTTCAAATATTCCCGCATAACAACCTGACAGTACAAACTAAAAAAACCACTGTTTTAGTGCGAAATAAGGCCCCCTTTTCTCTCTCTCTCTCTCTCTTCTCTCTCTCTCTCCCACTCTGCTCCGCCGATCTCCGCCGCCAATGTTGCCCTACGCAACCATCGAAGAAGCCGAGACAGCCATCGGCCGAGGCCTCACCGCCGCCGAAGCCGTCTGGTTCAATTACTCTTCCTCCAAGTCCGATTACTTCCTCTACTGCCACAACATTCTCTTCCTCTTCCTCGTCTTCTCCGTCGTCCCTCTCTTCTACATCGCAATCGAATTCTTATCACACAACCGAATCCATGTTTACAAGATTCAACCAAAAGTCAAGCTCTCTCTCTCCGACACCTTTCGTTGCTACAGAGACGTAATGCGCATGTTCTTCCTTGTTATTGGACCTCTCCAGCTCGTCTCCTACCCTTCAATCCAAGTATATATATATATATATATGCATATTTATGTATTGTGGTTGTTTGATTAAATTTACCCAATTTTGAATTGATTGGGTTTGCAGATGATTTGGGATTAGGACGTGCTTGAGTAATACATACATACATATATATATATGTATGTATGTATGTATGCGCCTAGTTTGATTTGTGTATACACAACTATATATATAGACACACACACACACACACTCTCTTTCTCTCTCCCTCTCTCTCTCTCTCTCTCTCTCTCTCTGATTGGTCCGCCTATTTTGGGATTGATTGGGTTTGCATATGATTGGGATATGGACGTGCTTGATTTATACATATGTGTTTGTGTGTGACCTTTATATATATACGCACACATTACAGTTGTTTGCTGTTATTCGCCTAATTTTGGGATTAATTAGGTTTACAGATGATTGGGATAAGCGTGGTCGATTTTTTCTAAGATTTATATACACTAGTTTAATATATACAGAGATATACAAATATGTATATATGTGTGTGTGTGTGCGTATTTACTGTTTACACACACTTTGATTGTTTGATTTGATTTGGAAATGACTGGATTTTTGCAGATGATAGGGATTCGGACGAGCTTGCCATTACCAACCCTAAGTGAAATTGGTGCTCAATTGTTTGTATATTTCATAATTGAAGACTATACAAACTATTGGATCCATAGATTTTTGCATTGCAAATGGGGTTACGAGATGATTCACAAGGTTCACCATGAATACACTGCGCCGATTGGCTATGCTGCGCCGTACGCGCACTGGGTGGAGGTTTTGATCCTCGGGATTCCCTCTTTTCTGGGTCCCGCAATTGTTCCTGGACACATGATTACCTTCTGGTTGTGGATTGCGTTGAGGCAGATTGAGGCTATTGAGACTCACAGTGGGTACGCATGCTATATAGTAGTTTCACTAATCACTATCTCATTTGCCTTTTGATTTGATTATATAAATGTCATTTTCTTTCTTTAGTTAACTTGACCAAATGATTGTTTTCCCAGAAAGTTTCCCTGCTACTTTCTAGTGATGGTTCTTATTAGTTACTCCATTATTTTTAAATATATGCGTGAACTGGAATTGGGAAAGTCTAAAACTAGATCAAGTTCTATTCAGGACTCGCTTTTTATCTAATTCTCACAAGAACCAAGGTAACGTTGGCTTGTCAAAGAACTAGTTGATTTGGTTATAAATGTCTTTTTCTTCTTTAGTTAGCTTGACCAAATGATGTTTTCCCAGAAAGTTACCTACTTTCTATTGATTGTTCTTTTTAGTTGTTTTTAAGTGTATGTGTGAAGTGGGATTGGTGGGATCTTGAACAGTACCTCACTTTTTGGCCCATGCAATGACGGATTGATGGGTCTCTTCCTTTAGATTTCTTTCTCCAAATTCTCACTTTTTTTCCCGCACCTTTTTCTGGGTGTGTTTTGGAAAGTTTTAAAACTACATCAGTTCAATTCAGGTCTCACTTTTTATTTGGTTTTTGCGAAAACTAAGGTAACGTTGGTTTGACAAAGAACTACTTTAAAGAGAATTATTAGACTGAGCATGGACTCCCAAGCAAGAAATTAACACTCACCAAATACTTGAATTTGTAGAACCGGTTAATTTATGAACTAGAGCTGTGGTTATTTGCTTTCCCAAACAGCCTCCTAGTGTTCCTTAAATAAATTGAATTAATATATTGTAAGTTCTGTTTTGTCCGTATGGTGATTTGCATGTAGATCTGTTTGTTATTAGCTTTGTTGTGCTGTACTGGATTCTAAATTTGGTGTTATGCAGATTTTTTGCACTTGAATCTATTTGTTCTCGTGCTTGATTTCAGTGGGTAAAAGTGGACCTGAAACTTGCTGCACCAGATAGCAATATATGAGGTCGAAGGGGATTTGTATAAATTTCATAGTGTTAGCTAATAATATCCAGATATACTATATTCATAGCTGTTGGAACTTGGAATAAGATAAATGGAGATGGAAAATGTTACTCATATGAAATTCTCACAAACCGTGTATACATATATTGAATCTGTTGAAGCTTGATATACATTGTTGGGCCCATTCTCTAACAGCTTAAGCTTTTGGAGTAGTTGGTAACTTAACATGGTATCAAAGCCTTGTTTGTGGGAGGTCCTGGGTTCGACTCTCCATCCCCGATTTGTTGTGCATATTTGCACTTTATTATTTGTCTCCACTATGATGGAGTTTGGTTTGTTTGCTCTCCACGTGCAAGTCGGGGTTGCACGTGAGGGAGGGTGTTGAAGCTTGATATACATTGTTGGGCCCATTCTCTAACAGCTTAAGCTTTTGGAGTAGTTGGTAACTTAACAGAATCTGCTATGCATACTGTCGAGCATCAAATCTTTATTGGCCGTAGATTGCAGATTTAACATGCACGAGGCTCTGAAGGAAATGTATCTTGGATTTAGTTGAGACTTGGTAAATATAAAAAAGGATGTTTATTATTGTAGCTATTAAGGAATTGTAGCGTGCTCTAACTCGTCTGCTGTCACTGTGCAGGTATGACCTTCCTTGGACTCCCACAAAATATATTCCATTTTATGGTGGTGCTGAGTACCATGATTACCATCATTATGTTGGTGGACAAAGCCAGAGCAATTTTGCTTCGGTGTTCACCTACTGTGATTACATCTATGGAACTGACAAGGTTTGTATTTAGTTTATGGATATTTAGTGTTATTAAAAATTTTGTTTCACTCGGAACTGATATGTTAAAATTAACTCAACTCAACTCAAATAAGCCTTTGCCCCAAATTAGTTGGGGTCTGTCTCAGAACTGCAATGGTGTATTATTTTAATGCTTTTTTTATTTTATCTCATCAGGGATACCGTTATCAGAAGAAGCTTCTCCGACAGGTACAAGCTGCTATTCCCTGCCGTTATTTTTCTGTTACAGTATTTCCTACCTGAATTTAGTTTCTTCCACACCTTTATTTTGATTAATTTCCATGACTAGACACTGGGAGATTGATTGTAGTATACATGTTCACTGGTGTTTGGTGCTTTTACATATTTTGATTGGAAAAGATTTAGTTATAAATTATAATGCATCATATTTCTCTGTAGTATACATATCAAAAAATAAAATCACTTTGTTTGGAAAAGCAGGCTCTGTTTGATTTAGGATTACAAAAGGATAACACTGTAAATTGTCTGGTTAATAAGGAAATTAGTGAGGAAAATAAGGAGGAATAGAAAATATAGCGAGGATTAAATTGACGATTTTCAATTTTGTAAGTCACTTCCCCCACCCCCGTATTTTTTATTTGTTTGTAAGCTCCACTTTCTTTTGCAATTATTAATGTTGTTTAAGCATGGAGGAAAAGACAAGGGAACTAGTTTTTCTTCTTGTTTTCCTGCCCCTTTTCTTTTTCTTCTCTAAATCTGTAAGCCAAACAGAGCCTTATTCCACAGCCTTTAAGGCAATCCAGAACTCCTCTCACATCTCATGTTTGTGACTCACTCAAGTGATGTAAGAGGGGTTGTAGATCCAGTCATAACAATGGCCTGTTAGTTTATTCTCATGACTTGATTTAGAAGTTGAACTGAATGTTCATCATACGCTTTGCTGGTAATAAGGCGGCTCATGACTTGATTTAATAAGTTGATCTTAATGTTCATCACATGCTTTGCTGGTAATAAGGTGGCTCATGCGTTGAGCTTAACAAATGACTCCATGGCAGTGACACCACCAAGTTTGCTGTCATATATTGTTTATATATAGTTTGTACTGTATTTTTAACAATTCTCCGTTGCTGTAATTTAGTTGAAAGATGAAGTCAAGAGCAATGGGCAACAAAATGGGGGCTCGTACAACATCTCTAATGGAGATCTTAAATATGACTAGAAGCGGAACCACTGAACATTGCTTCTTCTGGTATGCTTCTCTATCGTGACAACTCTTCGCAGCCTTATGTTCAAGCTGACCTAGTTTGTTGTTCTCATCATGGTAGACCGCTAGATAAGGAATTGTTGGTGGTTTAGGAGATGATTAACTGGTGGGTTTTGAATTTGTGATTATGTGTAGGTTGAGAGGAGGGATTTAAATGCTCGATATTAAGATTTAGAACTGAAATTGTTTTGACTGTGTGCTAATGTTAATATTGTTATCTTCTAAATTCGTGTTTGTCGATTCTGAATGTGAATTCTGTAACAAGTTTCCATCTATACCAAGACCGTGACATGGAGCTCTAGACTGAAAATGTAGATGTCCTTTGCCGATTTCTTTTGTGTTATTTTCAAAGGCATTGATATAGAATCCCATGTAATACATTATACAATGTATGAAAAGATCAAAACACGAAAAACAAGACCTATGTTTCTGGTAAACTGCCAAAATCATTTCTATGAATTATGATGATGGCTTGTGAGTGAGAGTGATTCTCAACCTGAAATAATTTCTTGCTTTGGGATTTAACATCGCCTTTCTATATTCGTATAGATCCGAGCTAGTGAAATTATTGTTGAATTTGATGGGAATGTTAATGAATTCAAAGAATAGATGTGGATAGTATTAATTGGTCTTATTGTTTCTGCTTGTACTTTTGTTCTCTGTGTTCTTGTTATTATCATTTTTTTCCCCTCTTATTTATTTATTTATTTATTTAAAGGGTCACTTTTTTTCTTATTTATATTTTTTATTTTTTTTTAAGGGGAAGGGGTTGTTTGGACGGGGTGTTGAATTATGATGCTTTTGGTAATGGGTAGAATCAAGTTTGAGTTGTGGGAATTTAGAGAAGGAATTAGGTGAATTATGAATTTCATTGCTCTCAGTAGTAGTTGTATACTCAAACCCTGGGATTGTAACTGAATTTCATTGTGGAAGAATTTTATGCTACAAGCAAGCGGTTTGGTCGTAACATATGATGAAAATGAGATACAATGTTTTGCTACCCTCGTTATAATGTTTTATTACCTTGGATACTATATTTTTATCAACATTGTTAGGGGCACAAACAAATCTCACAAACACATACACCTACAGTCTATCTCTCTCCTGGGTGATATTGTGGGGTTCACTGAAATTATCCGGAGTGCCACCCAGAAGAGAGATAGACTGTGGGTGTAAGTGTTTGTGAGATTTGTTCGTGCCCCAAATATTACCCTATTTTTATACCTAAGCAAAACAACAGCAGAAATGACAGAGATCCTACCAGGCCACAAAACATTGTACCCAATTGGTTTCTATAGTTGTTTTGTTTATGTCTTAAAACATTGCATCCACACCCTGAGAACAATAGCTTATGTCTCTGTTAAGTTATCAACTACTTTAAAAGCTTAAGCTGTTAGAGAATGGGCCCAACAATGTATATTAAGCTTCAACACCCTCCTTCGCATGCAATCCCGACTTGCACGTGAAGAGCAAACAAACCAAACTCCATTATAGTGGAGACAAATAACAAAGTGCAAATATGCACAACAAAGTGGGGATGAAGAGTCAAACCAGGACCTCCCACAAACAAGGCTTTGATACCATGTTAAGTTACCATCTGCTCTAAAAGCTTAAGCTGTTAGAGAATGAGTCCAATAATGTATATCAAGCTTCAACAGTCTCAAAACGTTATACTCAAGGTCACAAAACATTATACCCCATTTTGGTAGTATGATATAATAAAATCTGTTGGTTGATTGAATTTTCCTTCCAACAATTTATTTTTCATTTAAATCTAATATCAAAATTATTTGAGCTGACATAGTGATTTCGATCTCATAGCAAACACAATTCAAGGCCTGTATTTCATTTTGGGTGGAGAAAGCTTTATCTAAATTCAACTTAGATCCTAACTCATATTCTTTAGCCAAAAAAAAAACATAGATCCTAACATACATTTTTTTTTGGGTGAGCCTAACACATACTTGCAATTGAACTTGATCTCCTTTTATATTAAGGGCCCGTTTGGAATAACACAAAGCGGAATCATGTTTAGTATCACTTCTATTTTTCTCTGGTTCTAAAAAAATCGTTATGCAGGCTTGATAAAGAGCTAATTTTAGGAGTGAATTAAGTTGAGCATTACGCTCCGCAAAAAAATGGGTCTCCACCAAATACTTGAATTTGTTGAATCTACTCGAACATTGAGATGCAAATTTGGAAGCATAACATTATTACTTTATATTCCTTTTGGGCTTAACTTCTCTAACTCTTTTGGGGCCTAAAAAGGCATTTATTTATTCCAAATATTCTTGGGTCTTCATGGACAGTGATGCTACCAAAACTCTACTATTGGGCCATCTATGTGTTAACATCATACAGATTTCTAATACATTTTTTCAATTTTACTATGCATCTTTTATCGCAAAAAAATAAATAATAAATAAATAAAAAATAAATAAAAAATTGTATTGTTCCAGTAACTCAATATTCTTTGACAAAAAAAGAAAAATAAAAAGTAACTCAATATGGGTCCTAATTTGGCAAACTAGCTTTTGCGATTTAATCGCAGGCCAAAGTTAAGTTTTTGTGATTGAATCGCAGAACCAAAAGCTCTGTCAAACAGGCCCTTAACTGTTGGCATTTTGACGAAGATACTACTTTCATCAAGTTGTATAGTACCATTTCATGCTGCTCTGCTTTGAAATTGCTTCATATGTGAAATGTTGTCTATGTGAAACACACTTCAAACATAGTAAGTTAGTAACTAGTGAATACATTCCTTTTCAGCAAAAATAAATAAATAAATAAGTGAATAATAATAAATATATTCCTGAAAACTTTACTGATTATTTTCTTCTAATAAGTAACTGCTTGTGGACTTAATTCCGATAATTTCTCAGCTCAGACTTCCACAAGAACTATTATAGTAGTAACCAGTAAGAAAGAAACCCAAAATATTTTTTGTTTATTTTTGGTTGAAAAATGACAGTTATGGAGTTTCCAACATGCATTATTGAATTTTTTTTATTTTTAAAATTTTTTTTATATCAAAATTGCAATGGATTATCAATCAACAAATAAAATAAAAAGGGACAATTAGTGAAGAGAATTTTACGCTAAGGTTTTTTTAGAGTTAAGAATAATTAAAATTTTTGATTAAGTAAAGCTCCTCCATACAAAACTATTATGTGAAATTTCACTGAACCCGTACATGAATATTAAATAAAATTTTACTTAACTATTTTTGACAAATTAAAAATTAAGTTATATATTTTAAATTCTTAACAGTTATTTTTGAAACTTTCGCTTAAATATCTAAAGAAAAAGGTAGAATGGATTTATTGCAGAGACATCCAAGCTGCCCATAATGCAATGATATTTTGCTAGAAAAGAGTAGGCTGCGAGGTTGATAGTACTTGGACGAGGGCCGTTGATCTTAGAATTCAGTTTGATCTGAGTAAATCTCTTGGTTGAATTGAACAATGGACACCATATCTGGTGGGTCCATCAATGATGTGTTTGACAACTGAGTTTTTGCCTTTGTCATGTTCTTATATGCTTTCTCATTTGCTAGCTAAGCCCACTGTCTATCTATTTTTATACAAGGAGAGAAGAACTACAAATAAGCTTCTCAGTATTTAATGGTGTAATTCGGTATGACTGTTACACTATGTCATCGTGTGATAAGAATAATTATATATTATTATGTACTTTTAGTTACACAATTCAGTTTTATAACAACTCAATTTTTTTTAAAACAATTGGAAGGAGGATTTGAACCTGAGGCTAAGATATGTGGGAGTTGGTTCTGGCCAACTCAGATAAGACCTTAGTCATACAAGTATTTGAAATCTTAAACTATAAATTACAAGTGTTTTCTAATTTCATAGAAAAGTGAAATAAAGGAACAACACATGATGGATATGACTGGTGCTTTTTTTTTTCTTTCCTGAATTATAACTAGACAGACACACATCCTTAACCCAACTCATTCCAAAGCTCCATAATTGTCCAAAGCAAAGTCCAACAAGAACCACTCATTTCGACTAAAGAACAAATAGGAGACAAATAAAAACTTCTCAAACCCTCAATCTCCCAATTGAGGAGAAAAATATCACACCATTTAGGCAAAATCCGTTTGGTATGATTGGTGCTTTCTAATTTCATAGAAAAGTAAATAAGGAACATTACATGATGGATATAACTCATAAGGCCATCTCCAATGCTAAATGTTATATCTTCCATGCCAATGCTATTTTTAGTATTGTTACAGTGTTAAATGCTATAATTTGACATTTCTGCTCCAATGCTAAATGCTATATTTGACATTTCTACAGCCAAAAATCAGCCAAATCATTTTTTTAAAACCCAAAATATGACTGTTGGGGGATAGCAGCTTGTTTGACAGCTTCTATTTGACCTGCTATATTTGAGAGCTTATTTGGCAATGCTATATTTTAGCAGCTCATTTGACATTGCATTGGAGCTCAATTATGCCAAAAACCCTGCCAAACATGGAATTACAACTGTTATGGCAGCTGTATTGGAAATACCCTAAGTCACACCATATAAATACGATAATGTGGTGTGACGATGACCCAGATGAATGTCTCATTTGTTAGACTTTCTTTCCTTTCTTTAAAGTCATAACCGACAATTTTGATCAGCTAAGACACCAAAAAGGGGGATGACTTGGGTATAGTTGTTTAGGTGCAAATGTGCCTTTCATATTTTGTACAGTGATTGAACAGTTAAAAAAAAAATTGGAAAAAAAATTGAAAAAATACTGTGCAAACTATAAGAGACACAGTTTACATAGGACCTAAGTTACTGTACCAAAGTCATCTCCTACCAAAAAAATAAAAAAAAGTAAATAAATTTCATTTCATAAGGTGCAATGAAAATGTAAATTGGTATATATGAAAAGTAGTGTGTACCAATCCTGTCTTATTTTTTGAAGAATAATACTTGGGTGACCGAAACTGTGCATAGAATTTCTGCACTGAAAAATCATGGTCATTTATTTTGGTGGCCTCCACGCAAAAATGTATGGGGCCTATTGAAATAAATGGCCTTGATTTCTCGGTGCACAAATTCTGTGCACATTTTCGATACCTATAGCATTATTGTTTTTTTGAACTTCACATGACTTGATTTGAGATAAATTATTGAGTGGTCCATATCTTTATCTGATCGATGTTGCGTGGTTTTTTGGAGAAATTTTTGTAACACACCTACTTGGTACACTTCAATTAATGAGATAGAGCCTTTCAGGTGAGACCCACACCCAAAAGTGGGACTCCCCCGCATTTAGGGGCTGCAGATCCCACCCATAAGTCTCTCTCTCATTAGTTGGAGGGTACCACACTCAAAATATATATCTAAAACTTCTCATTTAGGGGCTGCAGATCCCACCCATAAGTCTCTCTCTCTCATTAGTTGGAGGGTACCACACTCAAGATATATATTTAAAACTTCTCATTTTTTTTTATAGAGAGAGTCACATGTATCAAAAAGTTAAAGAATTGCTTCATTTTTGTACATCACCCATGTAAGGTGTAGTAGGTGGAATTTTTTTTTTTTTTTTTGGATGCAACGGTTGTATTGGTGATATGGTATCCCGTACCAATCAGATCCCTTAGTCTTATTTTCAGGAGAATCACATTCCACACTAATCAAATCCCATTCTACATCTGCCAAAATTACTTCTTCTTTTTTTTAATCAATGATATAATAAATAATGATATGGCGTAGCCGTCACGACTAATATTTAGTTGTGGTAGTTGTTCTCGACCACACAATAGTTTGTTAATATATATATAGATATATAAATGTTGGTACATAAGATGTACGTAAATACGATGTCCCTAACAGCATGCCCAACATGACCTTGTCCAAAAGTGCATGACCAATTACATTCATCTGAACAGCCACTGAATATGCCCACCAAGGAAAGCAACTTGAATTTAATCCATTGAAGATATTTTTACTTTATTTGAACCCCCTAAGGAAAAGCTTTGCAAGGAAAAAATTTGACAATGACAAGATGAAAGAGCATTCTACCAAAGTTGCATAATTTTTAAGCTGTACTTTCTGGTGTAAGAGCGGAACAAGTGGTTTAATAGAAAACCATCCCAAATTGTTAGAAGTTTATGGCTCTATTTAGGTCATGTTAAACAGGCTACCGTTCAGTCTCACTCTTATTTTTATTTTATTTTCAAGAAAAATAATTTATTTTGGTTTGCTAGAACCAATTTTAAGAGTAATTTTAGATTGATCACGGATTCTCAGACACACAATATGTGGCTCTTAGACAATTATATTAGTTTAATCAGTTAAATTTGTGAACCACAAAATCGGTTCTATATCTTTCTGAGCAATCCCTTATTACTCTCTGAATTTAGTCCATATAATTTTTAAAGTGAAAAAAAGCACCCTACGTTCATTTGATAGCGTGATCAATGTAATATATATTAAGAAGTTTTTACATTAAATTTTCCCTTCCTCTCTTTTCCCTCACAATATGCACCAAACAAAGCCTTAAGGGCATCTTCAACTGAGATGTCAAAAGTAATGTGGCATCTCTAACATTTAATTTTGACATCTCGTTCACTCCAACTTACATACCATTTACCTAGTTGGCATTTGACATCCCTTGTGAGATGCCAAAAATGCATCTCCAAAAATAAGATGTCATTTAATTGTTTTAAGGCATTTTATTATATGGTGACGAGGTGGCAAACATTTAGCAAGGAGTAGGAGATGGAGAAGTTGGGGGTAAGTGGGTAGGAGAAAGAGGGGGCTTGCATGGGGAAAGAGTTTTGATTTTGGGTTGGGGAGGCCTATGTGACTTGCCTGAGTAAAGCACATAGAAATCAAAATTTCTAGAAGGTTCGCCAAGTAAACCTATTGTTTCATCATGGGGCTCATCATCCATGGAGAACACAGATTTGATATCTGCATTAACCTCTCCTGGAGCAAGTAGAGTAAGTGTCTGTATCATGTTGGATTTTTGGGGGCCTTTTTGGGGGAACTATTTTGCATAATGTCCTATTTTTCTGCAGATGAAACAACGATCAGACTTCCTTTGGCCACGGAGGGATTTTTTCCAAAAGTATCTCCATTTCTTCTTCTTGGGGATTAAGGGAGATGGGTCAGAAGTATGCTTCTGAAAATGTTTGGATTTTTTGGAAGAGACTTGGCAACTGCACCTTTTTTCTTTGCACTGAATGAAAAGATCTGGACGTACACAAGAATTTCCCAGCATCTTGCCTTGATCATGAAATGTCTTGAAGAATTTTTGTTGGTTACAGAGTTTGTCAAGAGCAAGAAGAACATGCTGGTACATTTCTCCAAGTGACGCTTGTGCAATTTGTAATAACCTGCATTTTCATTTAGTTATCGGTACTTGCATTTCATATTTAAATTCAATTGTATTGTTTACTTTTCTTTTAATTTTGATTCTCATGTGTTAAAATATTGTGACTTGCCTTATTCCATATTTGAAATTCTTTTGGGGTCAAACTACGATTTTATAAAAATTAGCAACACCTGTGTTAGATTTCAAAACTGCATCTCAAAACGGTGGAAATGTTTACTTTTAACTCAATCAGTATTTTTATAATACCAGAAAATCATTTCCTACATTAAAATGAATTTTCTGTATTTTTGTGTCGGACACCGCGCCACGAAAATACCAGTTTATGTTTAAAACTGTCCGTGCCGCATGAAACTTCTACAGATTTTGGAAGTGATGTAAAGCATGAAGTGACTTGTACTTTATTTCCATTTAAGGCAAGCAATGATTGGTTAAGCCTTGTTTGGTTGTGCCACTATGTTGTGTATTAGTTTATGCCATAAGCTCTCATTCCCAAACAACCAATTTGCCCCTACAAGCCTATATGAACCCCTATACTAACTTAACCCCATTTGAGAAACTCTTCATCAGCTCTTGTAGGCATAATCTGTGTATATACGTGTATTATATGGTAATTAGAAATTGACAAACAAATCCATTTGTTGAGTCTAGTTCAAGAGACTTGGAGCCCAAGCTCATCCTTTGGCTTCTCTATTTATACACTACTCATACATACTTTTCAGCAGCTTATCATTGAGAGTAATACACAGAGAGAAAAGAGAAAGAGTTTGAGAGTTTAATTTCAGAAATTGAGAGAGAGTAGAAGCTTGATCATCCATAGCTTGAAGCTTCAATTGGGTTCCTTATATTCTTAGTTCTTTCTCAACAAATTCTCTACTCTCTTATCTCAGTGAGTATTTTAAACTCACTCTAAATGTAATTCTATGCTTAGTTACTGATTGTGTATATGTATAGATGAACCACCATTGCTAATTTCGTCCATGGAAGCTTGAACTTCAAAATCATAATTTTTCCAAACTCAATCAAAATCTGTTTTCTTAGATGATTATGAAAGATTATGGTATATATAGACTATGTTTAAAGTATTGAGGCCTAATTTGTTCATAGGAGAAAGAATATTAGAAATCAAATTTTAACATCTTTTAGTTTTTCATAAAATTAGAGAGATATGGTTTGATTCATGTTAAATTAGTTGTGGATTCTTATTCCTTGTGAAAAACCAAAGAGAATCATATATGGCATGATATGTATACTTACAGAATTAAAAATGGGTCAAAAAGACCCTCAATTTCTGAAACAGAGCAGTTTCACGAGGAAGATGAAGTCTCTGTTGAAACTCGCTCGCGCGATCGCGCGAGCGGACCGCGCGACCGACCCCTCGGGCGAGCGACCCGCGCGCGCAAGGATTGTGTTCCCAGGCAGACAGAAAAGTTTTATAAAATAAAAATGAAAATTAGGCAGATCGCGCGAGCGACCCGCGCGCGCGATCTTCCTGTATTCTGGCAGATAGAAAAGTTTTAATAAAAAAAACGAAAGTTGGGCATATCGCGCGAGCGGACTGCGCGAGCGACCCCTCGCGCGAGCGGCCTGCGCGCGCGACTTCTGGCAGTTTCTAGTTTTGCTTGTTTTGTGATAAGGGACTATCTGGGATAAAATTTATATTCCGTTTGGGTACTGTTTGGGAAATTTATTAAACCAGAATCTTAATTGGTTATGATTGGACGATCAAAACAATGAATTGCGACTTATCAATCCCCGTACGTACGTTGTTCCTTTAATTCAGAAAATTTCTTTATGTTTAAGGTTCATGACATATATGTGGAGTCAGTTGTACATGCATGTGGGTGTTGGTCAGTGTGGAAAAGAGTGATGGTTAGTGTGGTAAGAGTGTGTGGTTGAGATGGTGTTGTGGACACTCCCTGGTAATTGTGTACCAAAGTGTGTTGTGGTTGAGATTGCGGTGAGATTATCTTTGAAATGCGACGGTGGCAAAACTGGACACTCCCTGACGACCATGGTAGCGTCAAAGTGTGTGAAGCCGAACTTGGACATTCCCTGGCACCCATGGTAGTGCAAAAGTGTGGCCTACGGACACTCCCTGATACCCGAGTCTGGATACTGCGTGAGGGTTCCTTCGGTGTTTGCATGGCGGATTAGGTAGTCAAAGTGTGAGGCAATGGACACTCCCTGGTACCCCGAACCAAAGTGTGAGGCAAACTGGACATTCCCTGGCACCCCTGTGCTAAAGTGTGGTTATCGGAGTATTTCAAAGATATTGGTGTGTGATGGTGGGTTGTTGGATTTTGTCGAGGGAAAAGAGTCGGTAAGGTGAGATGGTGCATTGTTTTCATACACGGTCACATATATGTGAATTTATCTTTTAAATAATATTGTGGTTGTTTTCTAAAACGAACTCTTTACCTTAATATAAACTTGTGGATTTAATGAGAATTGGAAAGTGGTAAATGAGTATGTTTTACATTCAAAGTCATGTTTTTAATACTCACCAACTTCTTGAAGCTGACGGCATTGATGCGCCCTGGACATTCGTGTTCAGGCTTTTCAGGTTATAACTACGCGGGGCCTTATGACTATGCAAACTGAGAATGGCTGCTTTTGGAAGATAAAACTATTATTAATATTCCATGCGTTATTTATAAACTGTTTTGTAATAAGGATGACTGTAATAGACAATAGATATTGAGTTATTGTTTTGATTTAAGGCGATTTGTGCCTTTAGAGACCCCGTGCTGTAATATGTAATAAGTTAGAAAAATATTTGTAAGCCTTGATTGCTCTACTCTAATTATGGTTTTATGCTATTTGACGTTTGGGACGGAATCGATCCTTCAAATTGTCGCGACCTACGGGTCCATAAAGGAAATTAAATGGTTTCCATATTTATGCTATTTCGGGGCGTGACAAGATTTAGTGGTATCAGAGCCAGGTTATTATTTATCTCAAGATAGTTAGCCAGGTTAGGGTTTACCAGTTTAGACCCGATTCCACGATCTGTTAGCTTAAGCTTTGCACCCTGATGATACGACAGGGAGGATAGACTCAGAACCCAGACGCCTAAGATTATCTCTGTCCTGATTTAAGTTAGTACCTTTTTAAGGTATGGATCCAGCTCAGCCCCTTTTTGTACCAGATGGGTTTGGAGGGCATTTGGTGACTCCCGGGGCAGTAGTCCCTGCTTTTCTCGATTTATATCACGCCGCCATTGAGCAGCTGGCCACGACGACTATAGTATCAGATCTGTGGTACCAGGTTCACGTAGTAGGGATAGTTGATTTGACACGTATTCGCCTTGAGATACACTACTTCGCGGAGGCACAGCGTGTAATGCTAGTTGAGATTCTGAGGCTAGTTGATAGTGATGCTTTCTATTTCCCCTTTGAGATCCAGGTTGTGCATGCCCATCTCGCACAGCTAGAGATGCCTCCGCCAGTGGTTCCTATCGCCGAGGACGATGCTGAGGCGGTTCATTTGGTGCCAGTAGGTGGAGAGGGTGTAGAGGATGGCATAGGTCTAGATGACCTCGCCATTGAGCTCAAGGAGGAGCTAGCACTTGAGCTAGTTCTGCCTGAGGAGGTTCCAGTTGAGGCAGATGCCCCAACGTCTGTTTCCTCGACGACCTCTCAGAGCTCTGATTTTGATGTGGTGGGCCCGCTCCTTGTTCAGCAATTTTGCCCTGTCGACTCGCTAGATCTCCTGATAGCCGCCTATGGAGACGATTGACATTCTAGATATGAATTTGTACATATTAACTACTTTTGACTATTAGCTTTACCTCTTTTTGTAAACTGTAATTACATGCATTAGAGTATAGGGCAATAACCCCATTTTTGGCATTAACTCTTGCATGGACAATGTGTGTCCTAACCCATATAGAAAGGGTAGACTTTGACCTGATCATACACGCTTTTTGTATCAACTTGACAAGAAGTTATATATAAAATATACTCTTTTGAATGTCGTGGTCATTTAAATTGCTTTATAGTACTGCTTCATGCATGTTTCTGATTCTACTATCACTATCATGCATAGAATGGCTGGAGGACTAAGGAGGAACAGGAATTTGATTGAGGGAGCACCTGAGGCTGCCGATCCCACAGGAATGTTTGAAGCCTTCGTCAGAGGTCTCGAAAGGGTTAGTAATCAGAATGAAAACCGACGAGACCGCCAGACTGGAGATAAGCTGTTGGAGAGATTCCGTGCGCTAAGGCCCGAGCAGTTTGCGGGTACTGCGGAACCATGGAAAGCAGAACAGTGGTTAAGACAGATGGACCGCATGTTCGAAGCTGTCCAGTGTAATGAGATGGACAAGAGGAGGTTAACTACCTTCCAGTTAACCGATGCTGCCGCAGATTGGTGGGATTCGGTCATAGCTACTATCGGGAATGGAGCTGCAACAGGAATGACATGGACTGCATTTAAGGGAAGGTTTCTGGAAAAGTATTTCCCGGCTACGGAGAGGCACAGAAGAGAGAAGGAGTTCATGGATTTAACACAAGGAACCAAGTCGGTGCAAGAGTACACCACACAGTTCGAGAGATTGTCTCGGTTCTCCCCTCACATGGTTGATACTGAGGAAAAGAGGATCCGTAAGTACAATCAAGGGCTGACACCGCAAATTCGCCGCCTGACTCTCGGTCACCTAGATAAGTCGTTTGAGGGATTGGTTGACTTGGCTACTGATCTAGAAAAAGACGCTCGAGTGAACCGTAAGCAATTCAAATTTCGGCCGCCTCAAAGGGGTAATTTTGGGAATAGACCACCAATGAATCGTACCCAAGGACAGAAGAGGAATTTTGACAGAAGCAAGAGGACCCAAGCTATCACCTATCTGACTCAACCCCGAGTGGGAGAAGGTAGTAATGCTGGAAAATGTTTCAACTGTGGCAACCCCGGTCATCTGGCTCGAGATTGCAAGGCACCAAGGCGTGCTGCTCAGCAAGGCATAGTTTGCTACAACTGTGGTGAACCAGGTCACATCAGTAAGTTCTGTACTTCCCCTAAGCAAGTGACTTATGGTCAGCAAGGTCAGACTCGCGTGAATGCTGTTATTCCTGATGCTGTTGGATATGACGGAACTATTTATGAAGAAGGAGAGTATGGAGAAGCTCAACCTGATCAACAAGCAGTGGAAGGTACATTGACTCTGTTTAACTCCCAAGTTAAAGTTTTATTTTATACTGGTGCTGTTCTTTCATTCATATCTGTTAATATAATTTAGAGATTGGGTATCTTACCTCATTGTTTAGAGAAAGCTTTGAGGGCTACTTCGCCATTAGGAGCCGCAGTCAAGTTAGGACACGTGTGCAAGGATTGTCCTTTATGGCTAAGAGACCGTGAAATTCCCGCAAGGCTGGTTGTCCTATCGATGAAAGAGTTTGACATAATCCTAGGAATGGATTGGCTCTCTCAGAATCAAGTGAAGTTGGATTGTGCGAGGAAGAGAATTACATTCTCTGACAATGAGAATCGACCCTTTGATTTTCAATGTAACCCTTCGGGAGATATGTTCCTCACAAGGTGTTTGGCTAACATCGAAGTCGTCAGTACAGAAGCGACAGTGTCGTCTATACCTGTAGTCAAGGACTTCGAAGAAGTATTTTAAGACATTTCTGGTTTGCCGCCCGAGAGAAGTATATAGTTCTGTATTGAGCTTATACCGGGTACCGTACCAATCACCAAGGTTCCCTACAGAATGGCCCCCACTGAACTGTTGGAATTGAAGGAACAAGTTCAAGAGCTCGAGAACCTAGGTTTTGTACGTCCAAGTACATCGCCTTGGGGAGCACCGGTGTTATTTGTGAAGAAGAAGGATGGGACGCTCAGGTTGTGTATCGACTACAGAGAACTGAACCGTGTGACTATCATGAACAAGTATCCCTTGCCTCGGATTAACGATTTGTTTGATCAACTACAAGGAGCTACAACATTTTCCAAGATAGACCTAAGGTCGGGATATCATCAGTTGAGGGTACGGAAGGAAGACATACCTAAGACTGCTTTCAGAACCCGATATGGTCATTATGAATTTCTGGTGATGCCGTTTGGAATGACGAACGCCCCGGCAGTATTTATGGATCAGATGAGCAGAGTGTTCAAGCCTTATTTGGATCAGTTTGTCATCGTCTTCATTGATGATATTTTGATCTATTCTAAGTCAGGAGAAGAACACGAGCAATACCTACGGATTGCGATGCAGACGCTTAAGGACCACTACTTGTATGCCAAGTTCAGTAAGTGTGAGTTCTGGTTGCAAGAAGTGAAATTTTTGGGACAGAAGGTGTCATCTCAAGGAATTTCTGTGGATTCATCCAAGACGGATGCTGTGTCAAACTGGGTTAGGCCAAGCAACCCTACGGAGGTTAGAAGTTTTCTTGGACTCGCAGGCTATTACAGAAGATTTGTTGAAGGATTTCCAAAAATAGCTGCACCATTAACTTGGTTGACGAAGAAGAATTTGAAGTTCGACTGGACAGAGAAGCATGAGCACGCCTTTCTAGAGTTGAAAGAGAGACTCACAACCGCGCTGGTACTAGTTATACCCAAGCCTGATGAGAAGTTCACTATCTTTAGTGACGCATCACATCAAGGATTAGGGTGTGTACTTATGCAAGATGGTAGAGTTATTGCCTATGGATCCAGACAGCTAAAGCCGAATGAGTTGAACTATCCCATTCATGATCTGGAGTTGGCGGTAGTAGTTTTTGTACTCAAGATTTGGAGACACTATCTCTACGGTGAGAAGTTTGATTTATTCTCTGATCATAAGAGCCTAAAATATTTGTTCACACAGAAAGAGTTGAACATGAGGCAATGCAGATGGATGGAGTTGATCAAAGATTATGACTTCACGTTAGAATACCACCCTGGTAAAGCTAATGTGGTCGCTGATGCTTTGAGTCGGCAGACTCGTGAGACGATCGCCTCGTTAATGGTTAGAGAATGGAGAGCATTGGAGACGTTGGTGGAGTTCGACGTACAGAGTGTTGAGGAAGGAGAAGGACAACTTTTCAAATGTCTTATCCTACAGCCTGTTCTTATCGACCGTATTATTGGAACTCAGCAAGGAGATGAGAAGTTTCAAACATGGTTTGGGAAGATGTCAGAGAAAGACCCGACAGAATGGGAGGTGGGAGTCGATGGAGGATATCGGTGCAGGAATAGATTATGTGTGCCAGATGTTGGAGAGCTTAGGAAGGATATCCTGGAAGAAGCACATAAATCAAGGTATGCAGTTCACCCAGGAGGAACGAAAATGTACAAGGATTTGAAGAGAAATTTCTGGTGGGAAGGTATGAAGAAGGATGTGGCCGAATTTGTGTCCAAGTGTAAGACAGTGTCAACAAGTCAAGGCCGAGCATCAAAGACCGTCAAGATTGTTGCAACCCTTACCTGTTCCAGGTTGGAAGTGGGAGCACATTACCATGGATTTTGTAGTAGGATTGCCTCGATCGCAACAGAATCATGACGCCATTTGGGTAATCGTGGATCGATTGACGAAATCAGCTCATTTCATTGCTTATAGTATGACATACCCGGTGGAAAAGATGAGCCGGATGTACATACAACAAGTTGTGCGACTTCACGGTGCACCTGTGTCCATTGTGTCAGAGCGTGACGCGCGTTTTACTTCTGGATTTTGGGAAAGTTTGCAAGAAGCTATGGGAACCTCTCTCAAGATGAGTACTGCTTTTCACCCTCAGACAGATGGGCAAACTGAGCGTGTTAATCAGATCATGGAGGATATGCTTAGGGCTTGTGTTATTGATTTCGAAGAATCTTGGGAGACGCACTTGCCGTTGGATGAATTTGCCTATAACAACAGTTATCACACGAGTATCGGGATGGCTCCGTTCGAAGCATTGTACGGATGACCATGTCGTTCTCCATTGTGTTGGGCGGAGGCTGGAGACACAGAGTTGTTGGGACCAGATTTGATTAGAGAAACCAATGAAAAGATTTCCTTGGTCAAGGAAAGGATGAGAACTGCTCAAAGCAGGTATAAGAGTTATGCCAATCGACGCCGGAAAGATTTGGAGTTCGGTGTTGGAGATCACGTACTTCTTAAGGTTTCACCGACCCGAGGAGTAGTACGTTTTGGTCTCAAAAGAGGTAAGTTAGCTCCACATTTCATCGGACCGTTTGAGATTTTGGAACGTGTCGGGAAAGTGGCTTATCGACTCGCGCTACCACCGAAGATGTCTGGGGTTCATAATGTATTTCATGTGAGTATGCTGAAAAAGTACATACGAGATCCCTCGCACGTGGTTAGTTATGACGATATTGAGACGAGTCATAACATTTCTTACAAGGAGAGACCTATGAAGATTCTTGATCAAAGTATCAAGAAGTTGAGAAATAAGGATATCCCGTTGGTGAAGGTTTAGTGGAATCACCATGGCGAGAATGAAGCCTCGTGGGAAGTTGAAGCTGAGATGAGGAAGAAGTACCCAGAGTTGTTTCAGGACTAGTTAGTCTTGATTTCGGGGACGAAATCCTGTTTAAGGGAAGGAGGGTGCAATAACCTGCATTTTCATTTAGTTATCGGTACTTGCATTTCATATTTAAATTCAATTGTATTGTTTACTTTTCTTTTAATTTCAATTCTCATGTGTTAAAATCTTGTGACTTGCCTTATTCCATATTTGAAATTCTTTTGGGGTCAAACTACGATTTTATAAAAATTAGCAACACCTATGTTAGATTTCAAAACTGCATCTCAAAACGGTAGAAATGTTTACTTTTAACTCAATCAGTATTTTTATAATACCGGAAAATCATTTCCTACATTAAAATGAATTTTCTGTATTTTTGTAACGGACACCGCGCCACGAACCGGGCTGTAAAAAAGATTTTCTGTACTTGGGCGAGAGAGTGACCATGATGGTAAGGCCGGAGCCTGAGATGCGGTGGGAACGGGCTGTAAAAAGGAAAGGAAAGAAAAGTCAGAATAATTTGAAAGGAACTAAAAGGATGAGTGAAAAATCAAAAGAAACTCACCCGGGTCACTTCCACCAAGGGGAAGTTCCTCATCAGCTTACGACACGGAAAGTTGTGTACCCATCAGGGGACTCCGCGAAGTCCTGAATCAAAAACCCGTCTAGGGTAGCCGTGAGCGGAGTACCCTGAAGCGTCTTTGTAGCTCTCATAGAAGCAGGAGGAGGATGTGGCTCAAAATACCTAGGAGCCATCAACGACTGCCTAGTCACTCTCTCTACCAAGTACCACTCCCGAGCGTCAGGGCCATCTGGCAACAATCTCTTCGGGTCATAACCACCCTACTACTGTATCCCTGGAGGGGCAATGGGAAGGACATTCACCCAAGGTTGCCACTGGATGTGCGCCTCTCCCAGATTCGTCAAGAAATTCCTGAACGAGACGAAATCATGGGCCCTGGTCTTCCGCTCGACCCGCTCCTTCTACCACTTTAGCCCCTGGGGTATAATGAGGGCGTCCACGGGCTGCGTCCTAGGTGACATCATGTGTAGGTACTCATGGGACCAAATCTACAAGAAAGAAAAAAAAGAAAAGAAAAGAAAAGGTAAAGAACACGAGATTCAAAATTCTAGAATTGGGAAATAATTCTGAGATCATTTAAAATAATAAAAGAGAATAAAAAGAAATGTACCTCCCACGCCCTCCAAAAGCCACCCGTGAAACACGGCCGATCCCGAGGGATATCCCCATGTGCTTATACAGGATGGCTAATCCTGCACCAGCCTAATCATACTGGTAGATATGGTCCATGCGCTCTAAGGACCCCACCTAGGCCACGGAGATCCGGTCACCCCTATTGCTCAGCAGAGAGCATCCAAGCATGTACATGATAAAGCCCCGGGCCATTTACTCGTCAGTGAAACCCTGCTGACCTCTAAAAGTATCAAGGAATCACTTGGCCGTAACCAAGGGCTCCTCAGGGACAACCACGAGCAACGGCAACACCCGGTTCCACTCTGTCTCCACATCCAAGTACTACAGGAGCTCTCCTCCGAAAGGGATCCTGGTAATCATCGAGAAGTTGAGTGGGGTCATAGTGTGATCGAGAGAGAACAAATCCTAATTATACGCCTTAACTCGTATTTGTTAGTACTTTTTGTCCTGTTTTGTGTATTTTTACTTCATTTTCTATTTTCTGACAGGTTTTTGGAAGAAAACAAGTATTCCAGGCTAAATAGGGTAAAAAAGCAGAAGAAAAGAAGCTGAAAAAGGCTTATCGCATGCACGGCCAGCTCGTGCGGAATACCTGAACCTCGCTCGCGCGACCCGATCGCGCGACCTCCCATCATCGCGCTCGAGTGGCCCGCTCGCGCGACATGTGTAAAAATCAAAGTTGTGTATTTCACTATACTGAAGAATCTTGTGCAAACAAAACTGCCAAATTACGTCCAGACTGTAAAATATAGCAGTTTTAGTGCGTTTCGAGTGAGGAAAGCTTCTAAAACTTGTTCCAAATTATATATATGCTTTGTTTTTATTCAATTTTTAGGTTAGACTATATTATACACATATACATCCATATACAACAATATACATAGCCATTGAAGAGAGGAAAGCAAGGAGAAGAAGAAGAAGAAGACCAAGGATTCCCATGGCCTCCTCCATCAACCTCTTGCCATTCATCAATTCCATAGCCAACTAAACCTAAATCTAGGGTTTCAATGAACCCTAGCCAAGTAATAGGGAGTTATTTATGTTTTCATTTTAGTTTTATTATGTATAGATGATGATTACATGTTTAGAGGATTTGTTTATAATAAATCGTGCTTCTATTGATTAAATCATTACTTTCAAAATCTATTCTTGTCTTAGATCTATTTTGACTGTGATGTGCTCAATGGTTTATATTTGTTGTGCTTGTATAGATTATTTACATGTAATAGTACTTAATTGAATTGTGCTATCAAGTATCCGAATAGTCCATGCCTAGGTTAGACAGATTATGCCACAACCCTAGTTTAGTGTTGGATAATTCGTGCTAATCGAAGATGGATTATGTTGGTGCTTGAACCATGGTTATTTTCTTGACGGAGGAATTGGGCTTGTAGCTACAATTCTCCATTATCATCCAACTTAATAAGCTAATTGAATTCATAAATACCCTTATTATGAAGCTGGTGGTGGATTTGCAATCCTAGGTTCCCTAAACATATTTATAAAAATAATTTTAAATCGCTTTCATAGTTTAGATTTATTTTCATTAGTCTTATTAGTTTAATTAAAATTCAAATCAACTTCCGTTTTCATAATTAATTAGATTTAGGTTTTAAAATTAAAAGTTGTAGTAATTCAATCTCTGTGGGTTCGACCTTTACTTTTACTACTACAAATCTTTAGAAAAGTAAAGTACACTTTTTATATCTTGATATTGACAACATCAGTCATCTCCCCAAACTCGAAGTGGAACGAGTTGGTGGTGTCCCACCATCGCTCCGAAAGGGCATGAATATGTGGCAAGTCATTGGAGCTTATCCCCAGCTCTAATGAACCCCTGTTCGGTCTCGTTCAGAGACTCGTACCATGCAAAGCCATGTGCTAGGCTGCCATGCCCTTTCAGTACGTTGGGCTAGAGCTGTAAAAATCACAAAATTCGATGTCAGTGAATAAGTAGGTGAAGAGAGAAATAAAATGAAATAAATAAAAAAAAGAATGAAAAGAAAAGGAAAAAAAAGGGAAATAGAACAGTAATAAAGAATGAATGCATAATGAATGATTGAAACACTCGGTAAATTACATAAATATGATATTCACATTCATGAGAAAACATATGAGGTCTCGCTGACATGCATCGCATTCATGAGCTTTATGAGAAAATTTGAAAAAAGAGAGAGATGTAATGGGGACAAAAGCAATGAAAATGAATAATGAAAGAATAAAAGGGCAGTCAAAATGCTCGAAAAATTCCACAAGCATAACATTCATGTTCACATAAAGTTTTGTGGTCACACACTCATGTATAAGGTTTAATGAGCAATAAGAACACAGAAATTGAAAAGAATAAGAAAAGCGATCAAAGCACTTAAGAGCTCGAAAAAGTAGAGCACATACATTCGAAAGCACACTTGAAATAAACTGGAAGGAGAAGCATGTCATTATACGTTGTGATTCATTATAATTTCAAGAGAAAATTTAAACGAATGAAGATAAAGAGACGTGCATACCTCTCATTTGAACGTTCGGGCTGACAGGTGTTGAGAAGGAATGTGGGGTCAGGGTGAGGCGTGGTCCTGTACTTGGCCATCTTCCTACTGCCCGAACCGCTAGCTATAACCTGTCAGAAAGGAGGGAACTAAATGTCAAAATCGTTCAAAAAAATCAAGAAAATGATAAAATAACGAGAAAATCAAGGTTGAAATCGAGCGAAACTAACATGACAATCCGCTGTGATTGCTGTAAGAAAAGGGAGAAAAATCTCCAGAGAGAGTTTCGGATGGAAGAGTTTTGAGAAAGTGAATGAAATGAAATGGATTTGGGCGTATAAGCAGAATGTCCGCTTAGCGCGACACTCGAAAACTATGCACGACAGTTGGTGGAGTGCCGTGAGGCACTCACTGAGTGTTGTAGCGGCAATCCGTGAGTGCCGTACGACATTCACGGACTGCCGCAAATCCAAGCATGTACCGCGAATGAGGAGGTTATAAGGCCTTTGGTTTCCCCCCAAAATTCAAATTAGGTCCTGAGATTTGAATTTAGACGCCCGGAGTTTACTTGCTTTTTACTTTCTAAACTCCCGAAAATAATTTCCAAAGTCCAACAGAATCGATTCCAAAATTTGATTTGTTTTATGTCAAATTGACTTTTGTTTTTGGAATTTCGGATCCTTCGAGTCTAGTCGACTCCCAGTTTTTTGAATAGAAAATTCTTTGAGTTTAGTTAACTCCCAAATTTAGAGTTTAAATTATTTTGGGACAATTAAAACCCCGTTCAGAATTCGGACTCTTTTTAGTCTGACTGACTCCCAATTTTAGAAACTTTAAATTAAATTGAGTCTGTTTGACTCCCATTTCTCTAGAAAATTTGAATTCATTAAGCCTAAATGCACTCGAATCTTTTAAAAATAAATTAATTCGAGTCTGAACCTAGCAGACCAAAGATTCTCTGAGTCTAATTGACTCCCGGTTCAAGGAAATTGTTTTGAATCAAGTTAACTCCTGATTTTGAAAAATCAAAAAGAATTTGAGTCTGAATTTTTGAAATGGATCCAGAGCAAACATATCCGACGTGGCCGAGCGGTTGCGGATTTTCAAAGCAAACATATTCGACGGGGCTAAGCGGCTGCGGATTTTTTAGAGCAAACATATCCGACGGGGCCGAAGGGCTACAGATTTTTAAAGTAAACATATCCGACAGGGCTGAAGGGCTGAGGATTTTTAGAGGAAACATATCCGACAGGGCCGAAGGGTTGCAGAATTTTAGAGTAAACATATCCGACGGGGCCAAACAGCTGCGAATTTTTTTAGAGCAAACATGCATTGGCACCGGGGCCTAAGTCGCGAAGCACTGCCCAGTCAATTACACTCGCCCTTTCGGCCAAGAGATGGCCATGCATCTTAAAGAGAATTAATATGAGCATTGAGTGGCATAAGGTATGGATTACATCTAAAAATGTCAGGATTGCACGTTTTAGGATTACATCATTTTATAGAGCACGGAGTTGCATTAGCAGTCGTCATTGCGTGAACACTTGCATCACGACAAGATAGGTGCATTAATCTGTATGACTACTTGTGTTTGTGTATGTTTGACCTGTGCCCGAACTATGTCTCGGTCTGATTCCTAAGTGGATACGTAGGCAGCTCACTGTTGAGCACGACCAGCATGAACCATTGACCGCGCGTTTGTTTTTGCAACGCATTTTGTTTTACCTAAATCCGAAGAGGGGCAAACTGTAGACACCCCAATTTTGACCAAACGTCCAATTAAGGGGAGTGTCACCTCCAGATTCGATGATAACAATATCTAACTAATCTAAGATTTCCAAAGGTGATTCAAGCTCTTCGGAAAGCTCCGCAATTCAAACAAAAAAGAAAGAAAGAAGAAAAAGACAGAATAGAAGAGAACATCATATAGCACAGATTACAGCAGTCACGGGTTGCCGCTGCAGCACTCTCTGATTGTCGTACGACAGTCAACAAATGTCGCATCGGCAGCAGTCACTAATAGCTGCAAAAATACATCAAATGCCACAAAAATTAGAATTCCAGAAAAGGTGGCAGTCCGCAGAGTTGTCCGCGACATTCATTGAGTACCGCACCGACATTCATTGAATGCCGCGCCGGTTGTCAGTGAGTGCCGCTTCCATCTCTACTGAGTGCCGCATTTTTGTATTTTCCAGCTTTGCAATAATACGTTTTATACCTTCAACAGGACATCTGAAATTAGGGTTCTGCCCCTGAAAATACTGAAATACCTTTTCAAAAATTGCCTATATAAAGGGGATGAATATCCCATTATAGGGGACGTAGAATCTTCATCTTTTTTTTTTTGGCTTTTGAATTTTTGAATCCTATAATCATATCTTAAATCTCTTGGTTTTAAACTTCTCAAAATTTTCTAAACACAATTAGAAGCGAGTTTTTAGAAGGAGGAGATAGAAGAAAAGCTTGATTAACCTTGGGAAAATCTTAAAGCAACCAAGAAGTTGAGGGTACTTGGAGGTAACCTCTAAGTAATTAGTCTCTAATTCAAGTTCAATCACAATATATAGGACTCTCTAGGGTCCTTTGCACATACTAATGTTGTGATTGAACTTCTAATCTATTGGTTTAGATCAAAATGATCTTAGGTTTAAGTTTGAAGTAAATCATGAAGCTAACTTAGATATTACTTGAGTCTTATTTTTCTTTTCTTTTTATTTATTTATTTATTATAATCATCTCTTAGAATTCATAAGACTCTCAATGTCTTACTTGAATCTATTGATTTGAAATCCTTTAGTTTCTTTGTAAGCTCATGTTTTACAAAGGAATTAAGGTTGACATTAGTATGTTTGGTCTAGAAATCTAAACCTACCTCCATGGTTTAGGCTCATCATTTTGGGATTTCATGAAATTCCTTCATACTTCATTGAGGTCTACAAGTATAAGTGTCTTTAGTCTCCAATGACTATCAAATGGTAGGAGAAGTAATGTGGGTTAAGCCAAACTTAATGGCTTAGAAGTTGAAGTTATCAAATAAAAGATGTATTTGACAAATGGTGCAGTGATTTCACTAACCACTTTTGATCAAAGATATTTTAATTAAATAATGAACCATTGAAATCAAATGAAAACAAATGGAGAGTGTCAATGACACGAAGCTTTACCACTGTGATTTTTGTTTTAACGAGCTTTCATGTTTAAAGTGGTTTGGTTATGAGTTTTGTGAAGCAACTCTAATTTGTCCAGAGTTTCAGAACAGTAACACCTTCTTGAAATGAGTAAATCAGAACCTTAATCAAGCATTCTTGGCTCCAAATAATTTTTTCTATGAAGTTTAATGTGTTAATAAGATCTCCTAAAAAGATTAGAGTCTTTCTGATTTGTTTACTATTTTTAAAAAATCGTACAAAATCTTTGTACAGAGAGTTGTAAATTCCTAAGTAATGTCTAGTATTGGTCTAATTCCTAGAGATCGATCCATTGATCTTTGATTTTTCTTTTTGGGTTGGAAACTAGACTTACGGAGGCATCTTGTGTCCAAAATTCATTGATATCAAACCATGGGAACTATTCTTTTCCAATTTTTGAATTCTTAATTTGCTCTCTATCATTTTCAGAATTTTGTGACAGATTTGACAAACTTTGCAAATAATGGTTCAAATGACTTTTCTATGACCTAGGGCTTAAACTATGTCTTAATATTGATTAGTTAAACTTAAGTCCAAAGGTCAAATGGTCCAAATCAACAATTCATAACTTATCTTTGTTCATGTTCATATATCTATATACACTCATCTATGTAGATTTATACTTGTGATTAGAATTCGTTTAGCATTCAACATTATATCTTATCTAAAGCATGTTGACTAACCTCTGTTTTATAGCGCTAATTGAGGTACGATTTCTTAACCCCTCTCTAGTTTGTTGTATCTCTTGATTTTGTCTTTCGACTCCATGTGCAACACCTTAGAATTATGACTTGTCTTATGTGTATATATGTGATTAGAGACCCTTTTATTAGGATTTCCTATTTTTGTATGCATTGCACGTTTTAATATCGCAGCTGGACTCCAGGTAAGTTCTCTAGTTCCCTAAATGCACATCATATTGCTTGCTAATTGAAATATGTGATTTTTTTGAGTGATATTTCATCATTTACAATCTTCTGCCCTTTTAGACATGCTTTATAATATATATTTATACATATGTATTAGTTGAGGGCACATTTAGATTATTAATTCGATTAAAAGGATGTTGAGTAGAAGCCTATCGTGAGATAGGATGAGAGGGGGGTGTTTTAGTCCGCTGGGCTCCTTCCTTTCTCAATCCATAATCCCTGGACCTAGAAATCTCTGGTTTCTTAAAAAGATCAGTTTGCTTTAAAATGGTTTCTTAATTTTCCTTTTAAAAATTAAGTGGCGACTCGTGTTTTTATATTTTGAAATCTAGAAAAGATATTTAGAAAAGCTGTGGGTAAGGAAAAATGCGATATCCACAAAGTGACCCCAGTCAAGGAATAGCTACTAGATCCTCTCTTAGAAATGTTTGCAATAACTTAGCATTCCTATCTTAAATAGAACCTAAAAATATAGGATAAGCCGAGCAAGATGATAGTTGGATATGGCTATACAAGAAGAGTTGAACCAATTTGAGAGAAATAAAGTTTGGACTTTAGTTCCTAGACCTAATGATCATTCATCATAGGAACTAAAATGGGTATTTAGGAATAAGAAGGATGAATTCGGAGTTGTAGTTAGAAATTAGGCTAGATTGGTAGCCCAAGGGTATAACTAAGAAGAAGGTATAGGCTATGAGGAAACTTATTCCCCCGTAGCAAGACTAGAAGCCATTAGAATACTACTTGGTTTTGCTTGCCACAAAGATTTCAAACTTTTTCAAATGGATGTTAAAAGTGCCTTTTTAAATGGTTTTATAGCGGAAGAAGTTGATGTCAAGCAACCTCTCAGATTTGAGAACTCACAATTTCCAAATCACGTTTTCAAACTCTCAAAAGTATTATATGGATTAAAACAAGCTCCTCGTGCTTGGTATGATCGTCTTAGCAAGTATTTACTTGATCTTAGATTTACTCGAGAAAAAATTGACACTACTCTTTTCATAAACATTCACACGATGATTTTCTACTTGTTCAAATATATGTGGATGACATTATCTTTGGTGCTACAAATGAAAAGATGTGTGAAGAAATTGCAAAATGCATGCAAGATGAATTTGAAATGAGTATGATGGGAGAACTAAATTTCTTTCTTGGATTACAAATCAAACAACACAAAGATGACATTTTCATAAACCAATCCAAGTACATCAAAGAATTATTGAAAAGGTTTGGTTTTGAAAATTGCAAACCAATTGGAACTCCAATGAGCTCTTCTCTCAAGCTTGACAAAGATGAATCCAAAAAACTTGTTGCTACTAAAAATTTCCATGGCATGATAGGTAGCTTGTTGTATCTCACCGCTAGTAGACCAGATATTGTGTTTAGTGTATGTTTTTGTGCTAGGTTCCAATCTTCACCTAGAGAGTCGCATGTTGTAGATGTTAAGCGCATTTTTAGATACTTGTTAGGCACAATAGACTTAGGTTTATGGTATTCTAAGAACACTCCCTTTGACTTGATTAGTTATTCGGATATGGACTTTGCCGGTTGCAAAGTGGATCGCAAGAGCACAAGTGGCATGTGTCACTTCTTAGGACACTCCCTAGTCTCTTGGTTTAGTAAGAAACAAAATTCTGTAGCTTTGTCCACGGTAGAAGTCGAATATATAGCTGCCGGTAGTTGTTGTTCACAAGTTCTTTATATGAAACAATAATTAGAAGACTTTGGACTTCACTTTGATCACATCCCTCTTAAATGCGATTACACTAGTGCGATTAGTCTCTCTAAGAATCACATTCAACACTCTAGAACTAAGCACATTGAGATTAGACATCATTTTATTAGAGATCATGCTCAAAAGCGCAATGTCGAACTTGTTTTCATCAATACAAATCATCAATGAGCGGATATTTTCACTAAACCTCTTCAAGAAGATCATTTTTGTATCATTTGTCATGAATTAGGGATGGCTAGTCAGGCCGATGTTGTGTAAATTTGAGGCTCAGATTCCCTTCCCCTTTATTTTTTGCAAAAACTATTTTTTTGATTGAAAACAGTCTATTGATTTCATCTCTAGTCGACCGGATCTTTGTTACCTTTAAGATTTTCTAAAAATTATCTAATCAGTTGACCGAAGGTTTTACCCAGTCAACCAGATACCAAAATTTTTAGGCGACTGGATTGTTTTTCGTTGACCGTACTTTGTTTTCAAAATACCTTGGTCCCCCAGTTGACCATTTGTGTTGAAACAGTCGACCAAAGTCCTTTTTGGCTAACTCTCTGCTTGACTTTTAGTCGACCGGTCATATGTTCAGTCGATTGTCACTTTTTCCCAAGTTTTGTTCTGTGAACTGGAAGTTTATTCAGTCGACTGACTCTGTGCCCTAATTTTGGTTCAATCGATCGACTTCGCAACTTAGTCGACTGGAACCGTGTTTATATGTATATATATCTCTGCGTTATTCTTTAAAACCCTAAATCCCTTCTTCCTCCTCCCAACTTTCAGGCGACTGAAAATACTGTCCCCCTCAAAGCTCCAATCTCTTCTCTCCTTCCTCCGGTCACTCCCTACCCCATTTCCGGCCACTTCCATCCCTACCGCATGTCTCTCTCTATATCTCTCCTTATCTGTGCGTCCATGGCTCCCAAGAAATGCAAGGAACTTGAGGGCCCCTCTTCTCAGCCACCAGCTCCTCCGCACCCTCGTCCCATCCCATTTTTTCTTGATGATGATCGCCGGCAAAGCTACTTGGACAACTATATGCATCGTAAAGTCATTTTTGGTAAGCACTTACCTCTGACTTTTCTAATTCCAATGGCTTGCACATTGGCACACTCTTTGATGCCCTTTATTGGACTCATTTCTTTTCTATTAGCCAACCCATGTACCCCACTTTTACCTATGAATTTTACACTAATCTCACTACCACTCCTAGCAAAATTTTGTTTTCCTCTTATGTTCGAGGGGTCAAATTTATGGTTACTCCTGATATTGCTCACTCCATTTTTGGTATTCCCATGGGTAGCGGTCGCGCCTATGAGGACAATAAATGGAACATAGATACGGGTTTTGAACCACTGATTGCTTGTAGGCTAGTTTATGGGAACCCTGAATTAGCTACCGCCTCCGAACCCTCTGCCTCACAGCTTGCTTTTGAGTCCCATCTCCTCCACCACATTATCACATACATTCTCCTTCCACGCGTAGGTGGTCGAGATTATGGGTCTTATTTTGATGTTTTTTTTTGTTATGGTGCATTCAAAAAAGTTTGATCTTCCGACCCTTTTCTGCCAACATATCTGTGAGACACAGAAAAAGTCAAAAGCCAGCTCTTTTCCTTTTGGCATGGCTCTTACCACTATTTTTCATCATTTCAAGGTTCGTCTTGATGAGCATGATCGCTATGAACCACCCCTTAAGTCATTACGTTTATTCCACCACCACTCAGTCTCTGATGGGCTATATGATGGAAAAACCAGTTTAAATTAAAAGTTTAAACGCGCAGCGGAAAAGTCAAGTTATAAAAACTTATTGGTAGCCCAGGATCTACTACCCGTCAATTCCATAGATGCGTACTAACAAGAGGGAGAGGAAATATACCTCAGGTCTTGAACCCAATTCTAAAAACTTCTTTCTCCTTGATGGTGCAGCAACTTCCACTAGGCTGTCTTCACTCTTATGACTCCTGCGGATGCCTACCGGAAGGAATTGGGTTGGTGGGAACCCTAATAGGGAGGATAGGGAAGGTTTAGGGAAACCTAAATAGTTTCTGCAGCTTCTACGTATAAAAACAACGATTAAAAACATTCAGTATGCAGCTGCCCTATTTATAGATTCCCAGAATCGACCTAACCTTCGAGCGATCGAAGTGTATTCGATCGATCGAACCATCGATCGATCGAACAACCCTCGAGCGATCGAACCTGCCTAGACTTCAATCGATCGAGACTCCTTCGATCGATCGAACCTGCCATGACCTGATCCTCATGTGCCCTTCCAAGCTTCCTAGCGGAGCTAAGAGTAGGACCTCCTAGGCTCTTTATTGTTGGCTCAGACCAGTTTGTTAATCACCGTGACCAAACTCTTTGATCAGCAAACTAACTAACTGGTCAGTTAAAGTTTACTCCACTATAAAATGATAACTGAACTCCAACACAAAAGAACATATCCGAAGCGATAACTAGACTTGTATGTTGTACTAATGTCCCTCTACCTTTAACATTCGTAATCATATTCAGGTAGTCGGATAACTGTTACTGTCAACCTGAATCATGATTGCTTCTTGTATTCCTTGAGTCCCATTCACCTCTAATGATTACCAAACATGTTGATAACTTTTATCAACAAGACTACAGTACTCAGTAATCGACATGGTGACATTCTCAAGGGAATGCTTACTCTGAAACAAAGGATAGATTCTGTCTTGACAATATATGTTCACAACCCTATGAACATGACATACCCAAGATACCCAAGTGTTGATCTTCTATAGACTTCACTGATTGGTAAGTCAAAGCAACCATATCCACAGTCTGTATTCATAATCGTTGCAAGATTGAGAACACGTACCTTATACAAGTTATGAGTTCCTATTGACTGTTTGACAGCATTAAGTGTCAATAGGAAAGCTCAGGTCCGTCAATGCACTATAAGCACTAGCATATTAACTAAGAGTGACACTCTAGTGATTGAGATTAATCACTTCGTCCAATGGTAGTTAATTATGCTACAGTGTATACCTGATGAGATATCCAGTCTCATCATCCACTGTGACAAGCTTTAAGCATCAAAGGATGGTAATTCACATCTCACTTGTATGTATCTCATACACACACGAACTACCTACTATGATACTTAAAGATTGAAAATCATCTCATAAAAGAAACATACATAATGAAATGTAAAACTGATATCCATATATTAAAAAGCTAATGTCATACATAAAGTAATGGTTTGAGGGCATAAACCCAACACTATAAACTCGAGGGCAGCATCTACGTTCCCAAGACCCCCGTGCTCCTATTGGCCCTCCTACTCCCACCACCACCAACACTGATCCTACCATCACCACTGCCCCATCTTCTGATACTCCCTCTTCTTTTACTCCTCTATCTCCCTCCACATCCTCAACTCCTCCTACTGTTGATATTTCTGAGTAATTCTCCATCATCACCGCTTCTATCGAGTCTCTCTCCACCACCATCACTTTCTTTCATTCTACTCTCTCTTCTATTATCTCTACTCTCTCATCTATAGCTGATTCTCACTTCGACACCCTCCGTTCAGACATTTTGGAGATTGGGTCTACTGTTGACATTCTCTGTACTTCCACTGCTGCCACTCAGGAGTTAGTGGATCAACGCTTATCACAGATGCAGTCCAGTCTTGATGATACTCGTGACAACATTCGGTTGATTCAGATCCGGTACCAGATTTGATGGCCCTGATGATCTCTTTTGGATATAGGCTAGATGTTTAGGTGGATAGCTAGATTGTTGACTTTGTTTTGGGGTAGTACAGGCTTACACATTCTTTTTGTATCTATGACATCCCTATTGTATCTTCAATTCTCTTTTGATAAATTATGATAATGATTCACATCGTTTTTGTTTATCTTTGAATGGAATCTATGATCTTGTTATTTATTGTGTGGTCCTGTTGATTTTATTGCTTTTCATGATATTAGTATGTTTGCTTGTGTACTAACCGAGGAAAGATGATGATACCTTATTATTGGTGATTCCCACACCCCTCCCCTCCCACCTCGTCCTTCAACTCACTCATAGAAGGGGAGATTCTCTTTGCTCTAAGTTTCTTTTATGTTGATGACAAAAGGGGCAGAATATCCATGTTGCTTATCCATATTAAATTTGTTTTCAATTTTTACTAGACTTAAGATTGATTCAATCATTCACATGATCTTCAAAGTGTATCATTATCTTGATTGGAAAATTACTTGTTATTATTTTTATCTCGGGCAACTAGTAGTTTGTCATCATCAAAAAGAGGGAGATTATTAGCCCCCAAGGATTCTACCTTCAGTAATTTTGATGATTAACAAACTATAAAGTTGAGTACTTATGATTTTATTTAGTTTGTTGTCCAAATAGGGCCTTATAATGATGATCGATATTCTATAGAAAGCTTATGGAAGATTATTTCTTACTTACATTATTCTTATAGGACTTTTTGTAAAGTTATTTAGATTGATTCTCCAAGACAAGGGCTTAAAAACTCAAAAATATCTTAAGAATAGGAAAAGAAAAATAGTCGACTGGATAAATTTCCTAGTCGACTGGACGCTAAAATTTTCAGCCGACTTAAAGTTTAAAAATAGTCGATTGTTTCATGTTTTTGAAGATAGTTCTGCTGTAAAAACCAGTCGATCGGCCCAGGTCTTCAGTGGATTATATTACTGGTGCACTTCAAGAAGTTTGAAATGAAGTTGACTGGATCGCGAACCCAGTCGACTGGATTACTGCGCAGAATAGTACTGATTTTAAAGAGAGAATATATATATCCTCATTTGAAATTGGTTGTAGACTTAATCACTCACATTCAATACTCATTTATTGTATTCAAAGATTCAAGCCCTAGTTTGTGAGATTCAATCTTCTAGCTCTAGACTTCAATTGTAACTTCTTGAGAGCTATTATTGAGAGCATTCATTGTATCTATCTACTCTACAAGAGAGTGTATTTCAGTTGTTCCAAAACATTTATTCAATCTTCAAAGTTGTAAAGAGGTTTGGTGTAACCCTTGCTCCAAGTGAAGGTGTTCTTCATTGGAGGTGTAAAAGGAGTTCAAGAAGAACTTGTAAGGAGTGTTTTGACCTTCAGCCAAAGGAGATTGTTTAGTGGAAATCCTTAAGAGGTGTTCTTGAGGGGTGGAAGTAGGTCGCGGATTATGGATTGCCACACCACTTGAAAAACTTGGTTTGCAAGTGTTTCTTTCCCTTCTCTCTTTACTTATTATTTTAATTTGATATTGTGCTTCTTTAGTTTTTAATTATCCATTAATCATTAGTATTCTTATTCACCCCCCCCCCCCCCCCCCCCCCCCCCCTTTCTAAGGATTACTTTTGGGCCAACGAAAAGTTTTTCTGAATTTAACCAAAGACCAAACTCATACTCCAAACTCACTCCAAAGTGATCCTAACTGAATTATAACATTATCAAAACATAAATACAAAAGATTACTCTCTATTACAACCTCACAAATTCGTTCTAAGATACTAAGTTAAACACAAATTAAAAGTCATGAAATTCTTCCAATATTTTTATTACAAAACTACGACGTGCACATACTCCATCGCCTTCTAATTGAATTCCCAATACCCCATGATCACTTTCATGATTCCTTGCCGGCATTAACACCTGAAATGATTATTTGAATAACCACACATGATTCAATTCGTTTAAGCTAATGCTTAGTGAATAAAGCAACAATGATAAATATGCTCGCATTCACATCCTCTATATTTCATACTAGTCTTCGGAGTCTCACATGTATATTCCACACTCCTAGTCCATGATTCCTCGCCAATAAGTCCACGCGACAAGGTTAGACCCATGTTTCTTTCTTCAAATGTGTGACCTTATGTCTGTGAGGGATATATACTAAAAGCCATGCTTTATGTAGTTGATTTATTATTCATTCAATAAAATCAGTTATTCCATTTTTATGAGAATTAGTGTGGGCAATGTTTGTATTATATTATTTATTTAATATTATGCATGTGTGTGTCTCATTCTACATAGTAGGTGGTTTGGTGTGTAGAGTTCGGCTTACACACGGAAGATCAGACCATCAGATATTATAGATGTAAGATTTTGGTTTACAGTCTTAGATGGGATTGGACGCACCATCTGTAGGACTGCAGCATGGTGTTGTAGTAGGTTTGTCTTGACTACGGGAAACGATATAGTTTCAACTCACTATGCTGGTATACTTTGTCGATAAAATGAGACCGACTTGGGGTAATTATCTTTATACCGACTTATAAAATAATTAATACCTCATGGCTATTATGAGTGCTTATGCTCTAAATCCTAAGTTAATTTGTAGACACGTTCATTTGATATTATACTTTGATCCCTAAAAGGGTGAGATCCTTAAATGGGTCAATATCTTATTGGATTGGGTAACAATATTGATTGTGTGGTAGATATAAATTAATGATGGAATCCATGTCTCAATTTTGGGATTGATGATATCCCCTTGAGAAAGCTTTTAAGTTTTGATTATGTTAAACCCTGCAGGTGGATTTTGTATCCGACATATCAGATAAGTTGAGCAGAGGATCTCAAGAAATTTTAAGAGATTAATTAAATATGATTGTCAGTAATTATATTCAATTAATGGATATCTGTAATCTTAACGTGGGGAGATAATAAGCATTTAATAACATGGAGCTCGAAAAATATTTTTGAGATAAGGGTAGGAGTACAATTATAATTCTTTAGTGGTATGAAATATAATTTATAGAAATAGGAATTTGATTAAGTTTGAATTGGGGTTTCCTAATTCCATAAGGAAGCCTATTCCTTATTGACTTCTTATGGTCCCTATCGTAGCCTATATATATGCTGCTTGGGCTCTCCTCTCAGTTTGCATTTTTCCATCAATAGTATTATAACACGAAATAGAAAAGAGAGCGTAAAAGAAGAAGAGCATAAAATAGAAAGGATTTCGATAGAGGCCACACTCAGTTCAATATTGTGGCAGCAGAGGAATACGGTAGAAGATCGTGAGCTACTATCGAGCCAGTATTCTCGATTCGTCTACTACAACAATCCGTTTTGCAGTTCAAGGTAACCCCAGTTCCGCCCTTGTAGGGTTATTGTAGCTTTCACGTAAATTTTTGCAGTACCAACTAATATGCGCTGTCAACGGATTCTGGGAATGCAGTTTTCCTAACAATGCCTATAATAGCTCCACAAAATGGCTTGGTACCACATGCTCCTTTAGCCCAAATAACAACTAAACATGCTCAAATACATTTCACCGTGCTTTCGACGTAATCCAAATATTTCACCGTGCAATTGGGCCTACTTATCAATATAGTTGCCCAATATGAACTAAACAATATATATCTATGAACTAACACATGCTTTTCATACCAAACATGAATACATGTCAAGAAATCATTCCAAAACACAGTTGAATCACTTACCTCCGATTAACACCTCTAAAATTCGTTCCAAAGAAACCCCGAGCACAAAGATCATGTAAAAGTCCGCCTAGTACAATTCCTATCGATCAAAAGTCCGATTAACAACTTTTTAGGAAAATTCTAGAAAAAAAGTTTTTGGAAAACTTATCCAAACAAGACCTAACGAGTATCAAAACGATGGCCTTACCTCGAGGAGTTCAAATATGAAATTTAGAAGAAAAAAAAAACGGACAGAAGTTTGTCGATTGTCGCCGTGAAGCTTGAAGAACCAAAATTTCTCTTGTTGCTTTCTCTAGCTTTTAGGTAGAACTTTTGGTAAAAATGAAAATATCTCACCTCTTTCTATATATAGGCACAACTCTCAGAAACTTCTTACATGCCTAATTCATTGCTTCACGAGTGAAAACTATAAATCATAAAAGTTTTTGCTTATGTTCTGTTTGGTTGCTAAAACGCCATTTAACATGATTTTACAAAATTTCTAATTAGCTTAACAAATATGTAGCATGTTAATTTGTCCTCACCAGGATACTAAAATTAATAACAAAAATACATTCCAAACCAGATAATAATACAGATTGTGAAATACACAGGTAAACATTTAGGGTATTCCACAATGACCGTCTCAATTTTGGAGAGACGTCACAACATCAAAACACTCATTCTACACAGTCTCAGAGGGTTTTTTTTATACAGACACCCAAATCAACTCGTGAGTCACAACTTACTCACACACGTGCCACAAATGCACATCACATCACATTATCATGCATGATAATATAATAAAATGCAACAACACGCAGACAGGTTTTATAATGACGGATCAGGAGAACAACGTCTAGGACCCTTTGCTAAATTCCTAGTGAGGAATGCGGTATTGTCCCGTAATATACAATGCCAGGCAAACCTAGCATGAATGGTATTGCTGAGAGACGAAATAGAACGCTTAAGGACATGGTAAGAAACATGATTAGTCATTTTTCTTTATCAGAATCACTCTGAGGAGAAACTCTAAAGATTGTAGCATATATCCTCAACAGGGTTCCAAGTAAAGTAGTAACCAAAACCCCTTAAGAATTATGGACTGGAAAAAAGCCTAGCATTAGGCATTTACATATTTGGGGTTATCCAGCTGAGGCACGACCTTATAGGCCATATGAAAAGAAATTGGACTCAAGAACAGTCAGTTGCTACTTTCTTGGATACGCTGATCGCTCTCGAGGCTTTAATTTTTATGACCCCACTACTAAGACATTTTTTGAGACGGGAAATGCAAGATTTCTTGAGGAAGTTGAGTTTGTGGGGGAGATAAGCTTAGAGAGATTATTTTTTAAGAGGAATTTATTCACTGTCATATTGTTATTGACAATGTTTAGGTTCCTATTCCTAACATTGTTCAAGATGCAAATCCGGATATACAAGATAACGTACAAGAGCTCCCCATGCAAAATGAAGAAATTATACCTGAAGTGAAAACTCAACAACCTCAAGAGGAGATGCAATTAAGATGATCCACTAAAGAAAGGAGAATGCGATTCCAAAGGATTACATTGTATTCCTCCAAGAACATGAGCTTGACTTAGGGATAGTAGAAGATGATCCTCCAATCATCTTTCACCAAGCCAAACAAAGTTCTAACTCTCAAAAGTGGATTGATGCCATAAATGATGAGTTGAAATCCATAAAAGACAATGACGTTTTGGATCTTATCGAATTGCCTAAAGCAACAAAGTCCATTGGTTGCAAATGAATATTTAAAACCAAGAGGGATTCAAAGGGCAATGTCGAGAGATGTAAGGCTCGTCTAGTCGCCGAGGGTTTCACTCAAAGGGCAGGCTTTGATTATAAACAGACTTTCTCTCTGGTTTCATCGAAAGACTCTTTCTGGACAATAATGACACTTAGAGCTACATTAGATGGATGTTAAAACAACATTTCTCAATGGAAACATTGATGAGACGATTTATATGGTCAAGCCAACAAACTTTGTATCCGAAGATCCAAAGTTTATGGTCTGCAAAATTAAAGAAATCCATCTATGATCTCAAGCAGGCTTTCCGTCAATGGTATCACAAGTTCCATCAAGTAATCACCTCACATGACTTTGAGGCAAATGTGGTTGATGACTGTGTATATCACTAGTTCAATGGGAGTAAGCATACCTTTCTGATTCTATATGTTGATGACATTCTGCTAGTCCTCAACGATATAGTCTTATTGCACAAAACCAAGAGTTTTCTTACTAAGAATTTTGAGATGAAAGATCTTGGGGATACCTCTTTTGTATAAGGAATATAGATACTGCGAGATCACTCTCAAGGTATCCTTAGGCTATCATAAAAGAGCTACATTGAAAAAGTTTTAAGTAGATTCGGCATGAATGGTTGTTCATCAAGAGATACGTCAGTACCTAAAGGAGACAAGTTCAGTCTTGGACAGTACCCCAAGAATGACCTTGAAACTAATGAGATGCAAAAGATTCCTTATGTGTCGGCAATAGGAAGTCTAATATATGCTCAAGTATGTATGCTTCCAGATATTGCATTTATAGTGGGAGTATTGGGCAGATATTTGAGTAACCCAGGAACGGATCATTGGAAAGCAGTCATACGGGTTATGTGTTATTTATAGAGAACAAAGGACTACATGCTCACGTATCGGAGATAAGATCTGTTGGAGATCATCTGGTATTCTGATTTCAATTTTGCTAGATGTCAAGACAGTAAACGATCCACGTCAGGCTATGTTTATATGTTGGTTGGAGGAGCTATATCCTAGAAAAGTGCTAAGCAGACACTTATAGCTTCTTCAACCATGGATGCGGAGTTCATAGCCTGTTATAAGGCATCCAATCATGGGATATGGTTGCGAAACTTTGTCACTAGGCTACGTATGGTAGATGGCATTGAAAGGCCATTAAAGATATACTATGACAATTAATCTGCGATACTGTATTCCAACAATAACATAAGCTCCATGAAATCAAAGCATATTGACATCAAATTTCTGGTTATTAAGGAGAGAGTTCAGAGTGTCAAATTTCAATAGAACATATAGGGACAAACTCCATGATTGCGGATCCACTGACCAAGGGATTACCTCCCAAGGTCTTTCACGAGCACACTGCTCATGTAGGTGTTAGGTTATCTAATGATACTTTGGTTTAATGGGAGTTAACTTTGAAGATTCTATTTTTGACATTTATGTGTTTTGTGCAGAATGAAGTTTATGATTTGTAGTTTATCTCTGAATCTAATTGTTTTCTATATGCGGTTTTGCATTGTTTCGGATTGATCTCACTAAAGACTAAAGTAGGACCAGCTGAAAATAGGCATACTTGAGATCACATTGTATGCAATTTTCATGCTTCTCATCTATACTTGATCTATGCCATTAAATGTGTTGGCATGATTGCTATTGAATGTCTAGTTACGATTAAGTGTGACGAAAGTCACCTTGATCCCATACTAATATAGGAAATGGACCAGATTGAAACTAAAATTAAGTCCAAAGATAAATAACATACAGGTGCGCATCTAAGGAACATGTAATATAATTGTTTCAAGAATCATATGTTGCCCAAGTGGGAGATTGTTAGGAAATTATATTTCCTAATAATAGTGGGCAACAAATTAAAATCAATTATATTATAAGGGCTATTAAAATTAAATGGGCTTATATTATGTGGTCTAATTATAAGAAGCCCATGGACTTTTACTGGGTGTGGGTATAATGAGTGGATACCAAATGCTGACCCTGTTAGGAATAATGGGAACCCTAACAGAGTAGTATATAAAGACATTATAGGTTATGGTCCCCGATATATCAAATCAATATATACTACTTCCTCATCCATCCCATCAAGAGAAGGAACCCATTACAGAACTAAGGAGATTTAGCTGAGGAAGATAGTAGCCAGTCATCCATGGATTCAGGTATGTATTCTACTATATTGTATCTTTAATAATCTACATAATATGATCCTAGGACTGTGTTTTTACTTCTATAGGGTTTTACAGTTCTATAGATTAAAGATCTAACACACACAAGCCTCCTAACCCCTCAAGGTTTGTGACTATTCACAAAAGTCTTCCCTTATAAGAGCCCTTAATACTCTTAAGTGGTAATTGCATCAAGTCATTCTCAGGATACAAGTTCACAATTAGCAAAATAACCTTGAATCAAAATAATTAGATTTTTAGATTCAAATACTAATATAAATTTGAACAAAATTATTTTAATTTAATAAGTTCCAAACAAACCCTAAGAGAAGTTTTGCTTTCTCAATGTCCTCATTTTCTACATACGGAGTATCAAGTAACAATTATAAAATGAAACAATAAACTTGATTGATAATTGAGACCCAGATTTATGCTCCACCACATACCAAAATGAACCTAAGATCTAAGTCCACGTGTGTACTTATACATATATATATATATATATATGACCACATGTACGTGTATCTATTTAACAAAATTTAGATGATAAAACAGTCCAATTGAAAATGTTCAACTTTAAGTGCAAAACCAGTTTTAATAAACATGTAACCAAGCATGCACCAGATTTTTTGAACAAACCAAATTCAAAACATTATTTGAAAAACTGTACCAGATTTCAAGTGATCAAAGGAATAAAATAATATTTTCATTTGGGTCACTATTTTGCACATAGATCATTACTCTCAAGCCAAGAAAATCTCACCACCAATTTATTAATATAACGTGCACTGCTCATATGTATCCATTGTTTTGAAATTGTACTCCGAAATATGTTTTCAAATATTACATTGTTGTGTATAGGATTAAAACTTTAACACAAAATATGCGACAAATTGTCACTTGATATATACAATATTTATAATGTATGAACAACCAAATTACTGACCAGTTTGTAAAAGTTGCTTGATATTTCTGAACCAGTGTGAGTTATGACTGATTCGTCCTCCATAAATAGCTCTTTGAAATTGTTGGGGTTGGGTCATTATGGAAGAAGAATTACAAGATAAAAATGAAATCTGTAAAGCTTTGAGGCGTGTTTGGAATGCTTTTTTTAAAGAGTTATTTACCCCTACTCACAAAGAGTTTGCTACAGGGTTTCTAGCAAATCTCCTCCAGGATACAACAAAGCCTGAAATCTACCAGATAACAATTCTAAAGATTTTCAGGAAAACCTTTAGAAAATGGTTTTAACTAACACAGAGAATGTATGTTTAGTATTTTTCATATCTATATCTAAAATGAATGACTTGTCTTGTATAGATCACTTGGGGCCTCTTCTAAGAGATTGCACCTTTCGGTTTATTGGTTATGTCATTTGAGTATTATCTTTTACATTTATCTAAACAAACAAATATAAACGCTCATATATATTTTATTATTACAAATTATATTAATATATATTAAAATATACAACATGGTTGGGGTGGGATGGGTCGGATTGTGTATTGGAGGGAGCTTTGTGGTTGGATTGGAGTGTCCAGTTGTAATCCAGGTAAATATATTTAAAAATAAATTTGTTATGGGTAAATATCACTTACCTCTCTCGAGGTTTAGTCTAATAACACTTACCTCCCCTCTCAGTAGACGTCGTTAATAGAGGTGGTCTTTTTACTATTTTGCCCTTACACTTTGTTCAAATAAAAAAAAATCAAAATTAAATCCCGGCCCATTTTCTCTTCTTCTTCATTCTCTTCTCCTCTGTTTTCTATGTATTTTCTATGTGTGTGTATTTGATTTCATCTCTCTCACTATTAGTTTCCTCCACAAACAAATGAACAATCCACAATCTATCATCCATATACCAGATTGTAAACCCAAAAGACCACCACAAATTCACCGCCGCCGCCATGAAAGAGGACGACGATGAGTAACTTGAGGGATTTGATTTTGCATCATTCAAAACCAGCATTTTTTCTGGGTTGTTCGATTTTATTGTTCAGATTTGTCACTATTGCTTCATTTTCTTTTGCCACTCTTTGCCAAGTTTGGCTCCAAACTCAACTCTTCTCATAAAATCTTTAAGCTCCATTGTCCTTTGCATAGCTTTTTCTATTTCTTCATCTTTCTGTTTCATTAGAAAGTGTGTTTTTGCTTCGTATTTTCTCAAAAGCATTGCTACTTGTTGCTTTCTCTGCTCTTCGATCCAAAGCCAACATCAATTTCTGATTCTGTTTTCAGAAAACAATATCCATGAAAATAAGAACAATGGTCAATAAAAAATAAATTTCCATTAATAAAATCCAATTAAGTTGAAATATCATAGAATTGTTTTCTAAGCATCTTGATTTCATTATTGAAGCAAAACCCATATCAGAATTCTCACATGTAAAATGATAAACCGATCAATCTCTTGCCTCTGCTTCTTAAATTGGGCTGAAAGCGCCATTGATGATTGATAACAGTTTTTATTGTTTTTCATAAGCAATACACTATTCTACGGCAGATTCATAAATTGCTGCGGTTGTTGCGTGATTTGTTGTTTTTGGGGAAGATTCAAATAGAAATCATTAAACCCATAGGTATTCTCTATCCAATTGGGTCTACTTTTTAGAGAGAGAAATAGGTAAGAAGGATGAATAGAGGTGAGAGAAAGAAGATGAACAGTAATGGAGGGTAATTTTGATATTTCAGATTATTATTAAGTGATGTGATCATCATTCCGTTAATTTTCTAGCGGTTTGTTAACGGAGGGGAGGTAAGTGTTACTGAAATTCAAAAATAAGGGAGGTAAGTGTTACCTTTAAAACGTGGAGGGAGGCAAGTGTTATTAGGCTAAACCTCGAGGGAGGTAAGTGATATTTACCCATTTGTTATTGAGTGGAAATGTAAAAAGACCAAAATAGCCTATCAATTACTAAATCAAATGTATGTCACCAATCCTTTATGCCTTTGATTGTACATAGATTTTGGGGAACTAATTTCAAGCCCATTCTCAAATTAAATGTGTAGTTAGGTCAACACTTGCCCATGTCAAAACTGTTGGGACTACATTAAATATCTATATATATTTATATATATCTATATATATATATATGTGTGTCCTTATTGCTAATAACACCACATGTAGAACAAGATACAATGAAGCGCATATTGTATTGTAATAGAAAATCCTTCCTCTCTGTCTCTATCTCTACACTCATGTCATATATATAGGTGCATATATGTTTTTGTTGTTATGAGAAAAGAAAAGAAAATATCTGGGGTGCGAAAAAAAACAACAAAAAGGGCTCCACCACTGACGCACAAGGCCCAAAATCAAAGCCTCCAAAAACATAGAAAATTAGTAAATAAGAGTATTTTTCTCACATATTTTTAGTCCACTATTGTTTACTTAAGTCTTCATCGGATATTTAAATAACTATATTGATAGTATAAGGACAAAATTGGTATATAATGAGATGCGTGTCACCCAGTAAAACTTGGGTGCAATGATAGACTAAAAATAAATGTGCAAAAATGCTCTCTAAATTAGTAATTTCACAAAAGTAGCCAGTACCTAAATCCACTGACTTCCCCAACGCATCTACTTCACATCCAAGCACAGTAGAGTAGCAACCAATGTCAGGTGCGTTTCTTCTAAAGAGTAACGCTTGGGACACATAAATTTGCTCACAAGAATTGATTGTGTCTATCTCTCTCCTGACATGGTCCATTGACACTATAGCTTATGGGATCCGTTGAGAAGAGAGATAGACACAATAAATATTTATGAGCAACTTTATGTGAATATTTTATAATTCATATGTCCCAAGCATTACTCTTCTTTTAAAATGGGTCCAACAGAGTGAACCTCATTTTTCTATCAACTTTTAAGGGCCTGTTTGGCTCAGCTTCTGCATCCAAGAATCAATTGTATAACAATTGTTTTTGGTCAAAAACTATCTAATGTAATTTTTGATCAATTGTAAATTTCTGCGATTGACTGACATTTCTTTTCTATCGAATCATGCAATCTGATTTACCAAACAATTTCATCTTAGATTTTGGAACTCCAACCTTTGCTTTCATCAACTTTAAGGGGCAGTTGGCACAACTTTTGCAACTGCAATACAATTGCAAAAAAAAAACAAAAAACAAAAAACAAAAAACAAAAAAAAAACTATTTTTGGTCAAAAGCGATTCAATGTAGCCTTTGATTAATTGCAAATTTCTGCGATTGACTCACATTTAGAGGTATGGGTTAATTACACAAACCTCCCTGAGGTTTAGGTTAATTACACGAACCTCTCTCGCATTTTAAAAAATTACACGGATCTCCCTTGAAGTTTAGGTTTAGTTACACTTACTTTTCTTCCGTTAGTAGACCATCCACCCCTGACGAAAATCACTAATGTAAGCAATTTTCAATTACCTAATACCAAAAATACTCTTCCTTAAAAAGATATGGATAATTCCATAAACCTTCCTTGAGATATTTCCTAATTATACGGACCTCCATTATTATAAAAATACATTTTTATTATAAAAAAATAAATAAAAAATTCTCTCTTCTTCTTCCTCTTCCGTCTCTCAACAAAGATTATTTTTTTTTTTTCAAAATGTAGAATTATCGCAATTATTTTTCAAAATGACTAAAATAGAGCATCTCCAACTACACTTTCTAAACTTTCTCTATATTTTTGCTAAAATGGCTAAAAAGTTATTATAGGAAGTAATGTTTAAGCCGCTTGCCCCAACCATACTCTCTACGATAGAGAAATATAAATATTTATACTCCATATTAAATTTGAGATAAAATTGGTTACTCCATGTAGTGTCTTTCCTCATATGAGTCCCAATAGTATTACTTTTAATTTTTGATTTTGGTAAGCTCTCCAAACACACAAACTCTTCCTCATCATATTTATCTAGCACAAAGGGGGCTCTCCATTATAGAGAGTTATCTGGAGAGTCCAATGGAGCACGCAAAGAGTACCATGATTCTCCAAAATAGTTTTAAATTTTTTTTTAAAAAAAAATGTGCAATGGAGAGCATGGTTGGAGATGCTCTTACCCTTGCCATTTTTGGCAGTTCTTTCAATTTTTCCCATCGCACAGAAAGTTATTTCTAATAAACTAATTTTTTTTTTGGTAATAGAACAAGGTGTTGAATTGAAGATTTCCCTTTTGACATATCATGCCATTCATGCTTATTCCATAAATATTAGAAACTAAAAAGCAGAAGAAATAAAAAAAAAAATTAAATCTAAGAAATTTAAATGATGACATTGAAGAATTTGAAGATATGCTTGAAGAAAATGTAGATCATTGAAATAGAAGGAATTTGACGAAATTGAAAGGTACACTTCTTAGTGGTATGAAAAATTTAAATCAAACACTTTCTCATTGCAAAAGAATTTTTTTTTTGAGTGTTAATAATACATTAGCACAAATTGTAAATCTATTTAAGGGTTTTGTGGGTGATAAGGGAGATCTGTGTAATATTTCAAAATATAAGGGAGGTCCATATAATTAGATTATAGTTTAGGGGAGGTTTGTGTGATTTAATATAGTGGCAATTTCGTACTTTTATAGCTTCTGTCATATATAGATGCTATACTATCATCACTCTTAAGTCTTAAGGGAGGTTCGTCTAATTAAGGCAAACCACACGAGAGATTTATGTAATGAGTAATGCTATGCTTCCCAAGTTCCTAATTTTTTTTCCCCCAAAAGTGTTTCCCAACACATGCGCCAGTAGGCCTCTCTTCAATAATGGTGGAACTACTTCAACATCAATTTCATTTTGGTTTTGTTTTTGCAACACAAAATCACTTTGTGAACACCAAAAGCTTTTGCCAACCACCCTTGTGATTTAAATTGGGCAAATTACACTAACCTTCCCTGAGGTATCTGACAATTACAGGACCTCCCCTATGTTTTCAAAAATTACACTCATCTCCCTTCTATTTTAAAAATAACTGTTATACCATTGGACAAATCATCAAAAAAAATTATCCACTACTTTTTAAAAATGAAAAAAAAATGTTAACAATTATGAAAAAAAAAATTAAAATCATCGACAAGATTTCAGTATATACCAAATCATGCTTTTACTAATTTTTTTTAAAAAATATCAATAGTAAATTTAAAAAACCTAAAATTAATCAACAATATCTACTATCACTTTAAAATGAAAAAAAAACCATCAACATGGAAAAAAAAAAAGAACTGTTATATTGTATTTTTGTCTGCTTTATATTTTTAAAATTGTGAACTTTATTGTGAATGAGCTGCTCCAATGAAACTTGATTAGTACAGGCCTTGCACAGACAAAAATATAATATAACTATTCATTTTTTAAAAAAAATTGTTGATTTTTTTTTTCATTTTAAAATGGTAGTAGATAATTTTGTTGATGATTTTGTTTGTTTTTAAAGCATTATTGATATTTATAAATAAAAGAGTAATGCTACGCTTCCCAAATTTCTTTCTCAAAAAGTGTTTCCCAACACATGCGGTAGTGGATCCAGTTGATTTTGATTGGTTGTGATGTTAAAGTGGTTCAACTATGGTCTCATTTCAACATTATTTGGGATAAAAATTTGGGAAGCATAGTATTACTCTAAATAAATGTTCTAATATCTTTCGCTTACTAACTTGGACAAAAAAATTAAATGGCTTAAATTAAAAATCTAAATCTGCAAACTACTTTAAGTTAGGCTAAAGATTATAAGACCTAATTTTGAAATTTTGTATAATTTTTTTTTGAACTGCAAATTTTTATAAAATTGGCACTAAATACTACTCCATAAATCTAAATATATAAAATTATCTAATGTATATATAATTTTATTTAATGCGCGCGCACACACACAATCACACAAATACACACAGACATGTACATATATATATATATATATGTATATATACATAGAGAGAGAATGAGATAATGGGTAAATTAGTAATTTTACACTCAAAAAGTATGTCTAAGGAAAGTGAGTGTTATTTTTCAAACTAGAGGGGAGGTTCCTGTAATTGTTATATACCTTAAGGAAAATACTTTTGCTCACCCAAAATTTGGTACACCAATGCTCACCCAAGCATCCCATTGGCCAATACAGTGGGGCCCAGGATTAAACAACCACTGCATTGGCCAATGGGATGCTTGGGTGAGCATTGGTGTACCAAATTTTAGGTGAGCAAAAATGCTCTCATACCTTAAGGGAGTTCAGTGTAATTTTCCCATTTAGATTTTGTTTCCCAGGCGCAGTCCATTGGCGCGTGAACTTTACAGTTTCTCTGAGAACAGTACAACTCTGTATTTTTCTCTTGACAGGACCCCTTCTTTATCTCTCTACACCATTGTCCTCTCTCTCTCTCTCTCTCTCTCTCTATATCCACTTTCTTCTCACTTCTCTATCCATAACCTCAAACTACCATCAAAACCCCAGATCACCAATCGTCGGAGTCCGGAATGGACCACCGGCGAAGTTTGAAACTCCGGCCACCGCCGACGGTGGCGTTGACGACGGCCAGAAAACAATCTCAGTTCCCAAATTAACTATTCAGATAATCAAAATTTTCAAAACCAACCTCAAATTTTTCAAAACTCAACTCAAATTTTTCAAAACCCACTTCAAATTTTCACTTTTTTTTAACATTTGCACACTAGTCACTGTGTGTTTTGTTGCTACAATGGCGGAAACTAGCAGCACAACCCAACCCATTGAGTCCACTCTCTCACCCGAATCGAAGGCTCTGCACAAGCGCTACGAAGGTCTAGTGATGGTTCGAACCAAAGCGAATAAGGGCAAAGGGGCTTGGTATTGGCCCCACCTCGAGCCCATACTGATTCACAACTCCGATTCAGGTCTACCCAAAGCAGTGAAGCTCAAGTGCTGTCTCTGTAATTCCCTTTTCTCAGCTTCAAACCCATCTAGAACAGCTTCTGAGCATCTCAAGAGAGGTACGTGCTCGAATTTCGATAATTCTCGGAATCCCACTTGGTCAATTTCTCAATCATCATCGATTCCCAATCTGGGTTCGTCCCGGAAACGGAGTTCATCATCCTCCGCAAAACGCGGCGGTAATGGTGGTGGTGGTGGTGGTGGTGGTGGTGGTGGTGGGGCTGTTGAGACTGTTGATCCGTTGAGGTTCTCTGTGGCAATGGCGACGGCTACTCATCAGCAGCATTTGGTTTTATCAGGTGGGAGAGAAGATTTGGGAGCTTTGGCTATGTTAGAAGATAGTGTGAAGAAGCTAAAGAGTCCCAAATCATCCCCAAACCCAACACTAACCAAAACCCAGATTGAGTCTGCTGTTGATTTTCTTACTGATTGGGTTTATGAATCATTTGGGTCAGTCTCATTTTCGAGTCTAGAGCATCCCAAGTTCAAATCATTCCTTAACCATGTCGGCTTACCCGAATTGTCCCTTAGGGAGCTCGCCGGAGCTAAATTAGATGCTAAATTTGAGGCCATTAAGGCAGAGTCCGAAGCGAAAATCTGTGATGCTATGTTCTTTCAAATTGCATCTGATGGATGGAAATCAAAAATTGTTGGAAATGGTGGGGAAGAGAATTTGGTGATTTTGGGTTTGAATCTTCCAAATGGGACTAGTGTGTTTCGAAGGGCGGTTTTCACTAGTGGTTATGTGCCTTCTAAGTATGCAGAGGAAGTTTTATGGGACACAATCACAGACATTTGTGGAAATTCTATACAACATTGTGTAAGTATAGTTTCAGACAAGTTTAATTCCAAGGCATTGAGGAATTTAGAGATTCAAAATCATTGGATGGTTAATCTTTCTTGTCAGTTTCAAGGGTTCAATAGTTTGATCAAAGATTTTGCTAACGATTTTCCGTTGTTCAAAATTGTGAACGAAAATTGTTTAAAACTAGCGAATTTCTTCAATAACAAGTCTCAAATACGGAATATTTTTCATAAGTATCAATTGCAGGAATATGGGCGAACAGGGTTATTAAGAGTACCTCTTCGTTATTATGAGAAATCGAACTTTGTACCTGTGTGTACTATGGTGGAGGATATACTAAGCTCAGCTCGAGCTCTTCAGTTAGTTTTGATTGATGAATCGTATAAGATAGTGTCCATTGATGAGCCAGTTGGGAGAGAGATTGAGGAAATGATGAGAAACCCCCATTTTTGGAATGAATTAGAAGCGGTTCATTCGCTAGTGAAACTAATTAAGAAAATGGCTCATGAAATTGAGACAGAGAAGCCATTGGTTGGACAATGCCTACCACTTTGGGATGAACTTAGAGGAAAAGTGAAGGACTGGTGCTCTAAATTCCAAATTTCCGAAGGACCCGTGGAAAATATAGTTGGTAAGAGGTTTAGAAAGAATTATCACCCGGCTTGGGCAGCTTCGTTCATTCTTGATCCTTTGTATTTGATTAGGGACACAAGTGGAAAATACTTACCCCCATTTAAATTCTTGACGCCCGATCAAGAAAAGGATGTGGATAAGCTTATAACCCGTTTGGTATCGAGAGAAGAAGCTCACATTGCTCTAATGGAGCTCATGAAATGGAGGACCGAAGGGCTCGACCCGGTCTATGCCCAAGCTGTGCAGATGAGACAGAGAGATCCCGTATCGGGGAAGATGAAGATTGTTAACCCACAGAGTAGTAGGCTTGTTTGGGAAACCCATCTTACCCAGTTCAAATCACTAGGAAGAGTTGCGGTTAGGCTAATTTTCCTTAACGCCACTTCTTGTCAATTTAAGTGTAGTTCGAATTTCTTGAGGTGGGCTAATGCTTATGGGCACTCGAGGGTGGGAATGGAACGGGCTCAGAAGTTGATATTTATAGCTGCTCAGTCGAAGCTTGAAAGGCGAGATTGGTCAAGTGATGAAGAGAAGGATGCAGAGGTTTTGGCATTGGCAAACGGTGAGGATGATGTTCTAATTGAGGTTTTTGTTGATGCATCTTAATTCTCAAGTGTAGAGCATTTTTTTCCTCTTTCTAAATTTTTTTTAGAATCATGAGACTTGTTGAATTATTTTCACGTCATTTTTCGTTATGTTTTTTTTTTTCAATTCCTTTAGAAGATTTTGAGGCCATTGGGTCATTGGTGGGATGGAGAGCAATTGGTATGAAATAGCACATCTCCCACAAATCATGATTTTTAAGTTGCTGATTTGAAGAATGAAAGCATTCTTCTTTATTACCATAGATTCTGCAAAAATATGAAGAATTTTGTATAGCATTGTGTTTCTTTAGTAATTTGAGGTAAATGTTATTAGCGAAGGGGAGGGTACTTTCGAATCTTGCTTGAAGTTTCTAGTGTGTTTTCTTCAAAGTTAGCACATATATATTGATCATAGTGCACTATTTTTCTTTTCAGCGTAGATGGTGTATCTATGTTTTGATTGAGCTTGTGTTTTTCTTCTTTTTAGACTTCTTGTAACTTACGGGATTAATTATAGGGATTGCTTTGTTTTTCGGACAACACATTGATAGTTCTGGCTCTTTGAACCATGCTTTAGAACTTTAATTGCGCCATTTTCCATTCTAAAAGTTCCCGGAAAGAAGTCTTGTTTCGTGCCATTGCTATATTCGTAATTCATGAAGTTTTGATTGTTAGTTGACCTGTTCGATAAGATTTCAGCTTTTTTATTCTAACTCCTTAGACCCAGAAATCCCCAAAATCTTTCTCATCACCCACAAATTTCTTTTCCACTGTTTGGTTCATTTTTCTCATCACCCACAAATGTTTGAAAATTTTAGCTGAAAATATAATGCTAATGCCCTTTTTTTTTTTTTTTTTGCCCCCCCTCTTTTTTCCTTGCAGAGGCGTTCGACAAAGATATTGTTAGATTGGAAAGGCCACCTTAAAGGTGCTTGTTTGACAATACAAATTGTCTGATCATGATTAAAGCGATTAAATGGCAAAAAGAAAGATCCGAAGAAAGGACTTGATATGGAATTTTTTGCTGTCAAGTTTCTTCAAAGAGGCCAAAGGTTTGCTTGAGCCAACCAATTCCAGATTTCAGAACTATGGGTCAACAACCTCAGAGCAAATCTCTCTAGCTGTTTCCCACCATGAAAGAAGTGGAATTCTATTTCCAAGTTTTGGTTGTTATGCAGAGAGAGAGAGAGAGAGAGAGAGAGAGAGGCCTTTAAGATGAATAATCTATGGTTTTAACTTCTCTTTAAAAACATTCCAAAGCTTGTGACATGAAAGAAGCATAGTCATGGGATGTTATGTGCTCCCCATGATTGGGAAAAAAAGGTTGTGAGAGGGGCCCTAAAGTAGAGGAAGATTGTCGGCATGAAGGAACACAGAAGATGCTTGATAGTGATTAGCCAACCAAAATATAGTGAGTAATTAATTTTGCTATACATAGGACTTCGAATTACTATAGTTAGCTGGTAATGATGGTGGAAGAAGGTTGATTTTCTTTTTCTCCATTGATTTGTCAATCTATAGTTCTACATTTATATGTTCATAATCACAAGAGCATTACATAGCTTATTGGGTTGTATCATTTGGTGTGTATATATATATATATATATATAGATTTTTTTTCCCTCTCTACTAAAAGTTTTGTTAACCCAATGTATGTTTTCTAATGATGAATTTATTTGCATGTAGTTTCTAAAGGAGTTGGTTTTCTTCTTGTGTCTACTTACACCCCTATGCTTGAGGCCATTCTTAAAGTGTGTCTTCCTGTACTTTCAAATGTTACTAATTCACTAATGTCAATTAGAACTTTCAATTAAAGTGTCACCATTAATAAATCTGTTGAATTTAACAGAATAGTGCGGTGTATCTAAAAAAAAATGTGCTCACCCTAGACGGTGTATCTGTAAAGATAAATTACACTTTAGTCTATTAAACTATAACTTGTTTTTAATTGGGTCTATGAACTTTTTTTCTTTGCAATTGGGTCCTTAAACTTTAAAAATTCATTCAATCGGACCTAAATTGTGACACTATTAGCTTAAACAATTAGAAATTGTCACATACGTTGCACGTAATACTTACTTGTCACATGTTAGGTTAAGACAAACGTGGGGAGATTGTGAGTAGTGCGAAAAATCGCATTCAATCATATCTGAAATTGCGTTTAATCAAATTTGAAAACACATTCGACTGGATCCAAAATTGCATTCAATCAACCCAAAATCACATATTTTTTTAGCCATTCACAGTTTGCCGTGTTTGTCTTAACCTAATATGTGACAGGTAAGCATTACGCGCAACGTACGTGACAATTTCTAATAATTTAAGCTAACAGTGTCAGAATTTGAGTCTGATTGAATACATTTTTGAAGTTTAAGGACCCCAATTATATATATATATATAAAATAAAAAAAAAGTGTATGCTCCCAATTGAAAACAGGTGTATAGTTTAATGGACTAAAGTGTAATTTACCCTATCTGTAATTAACTCAAGGTTAAAATTGGAGTATTATAAAAACTGTGTTACAGTAAAATTAAAAAGATTTAATTTACTAACAGTGAGTGTCACAAATCGAAACACAAAGGTCATGGTGAAAAATGACCTTTAGCATAGGGGGGTGTGAGTGTAATTTACCCAAAAAGAGAAGGCATTAAAAGGCCAACAAAAGTGAGAGTTCCTCTCCATATAATTCCAAAAGATGCTGGGGTTTCAACTTTCTGTTACCTGTGGGTTTTATAATATTTTTAACAACTATTGTAACAATGTGTTTGTGGAGTAATTATTGGGTGCATCTGAGGATACCATATCATTAAGTATAGTATATTAATAATACATATGGCCATATGGGTTTGTACTTATGTGAAAAAAGATTTACCCTGAAAATTGGAGACAAATAAATAATAGAGTTGTTTATTAAATATAAAAGTACATGCCCTCAAATATAATAATAAAAAAAACAAATTAAATTATTTACAATCAAATTTAAGAATCATACAATTGCTAAAAAGGAAATTAAACAAATTAAGAACAAATTAAACAAATTTTTGTTAACCCAATTAATTTGTTTAATTTGGAAATTTGTGCTTATTTCTAATTTAATTTGTTTATTAAATATAAAAGTACTGCCCCTAAGTTGTTGAACTACAATTGAACCCGTTGTTTTTGGAGCTTGTCCCGCTGTCTCATTATTTAAAAATCAAATTTAAAAATAGTAGAATTGCTAAAAAAAAAAAGAATAAAAAAAAAGAATAAAAAGAAGAAGATGACTCATTGTCCATGGAGGGTCATCATCATTCCACAATTAAAGCTGTGTACCAATAATGGAAAGTTATCACTATTTTCACCTTTTGGTAACCCAATTAGATTTTTCAAGAAATTGTGCTAATTATTTATACTTATCATAAAATACCCCTGTAGCACTTTGAACCCCTCTCTCTCTCTCTCTCTCTCTCTATACTGATTAGTTACAGATTCACCCACCCACCTTCACAAACAGTAAAAAGGTGAAAAATAAAATTCATGTAGGTCTTTAACTTTTAAGTGGGTGAAGTCAAGTAGAAAAGTAGAATAAAAATGTAGTAGTAGTATGGGAGCAAATTTGCTCACGGTCAGCCATCACGGCTCTTTCACGGGCCTCTATAAAATTGCCATGTGGCAAAATAAAAACAGGTTTCTCAGGGATTATTTGGGTGGGATTATAAAATAAAAAAATTTAGGGGCTGTTTGGGATTCAGAGTATTTTTGTTCACCAAAAAATGGTTCACTAATGCTCATCCAAGCATCCCATTGACCAATGCAGTAGGACCCAGGATTAAATTGACCAATGCAGTGGGACCCAAGATTAAACAACATTTGCCAAAGGAATGCTTGGGTGAATATTGGTGAACCATTTTTTGGGTGAGCAAAAATGCTCTGAATCCCAAACAGCCCCTAAATTTTTTTATTTTATAATTTCACCTAAATGCTTAGATGAGCATTGGTGAACCATTTTTTGGTGAACAAAAATACTCTGAATCCCAAACAGCCCCTAATTTTTTTTATTTTATAATCCCACCCAAACAATCCCTGGGAAACCTGTTTTTATTTTGCCACATGGCAATTTTATAGAGGCCCGTGAAAGAGCCGTGATGGCTGACCGTGAGCAAATTTGCTCCCCTCCATCTACTAACTAAAAATCCGCTACACATACATAAAATTAATTTTTTTCTAAACAGTATTTGAAACATATTCTTGTGTTACCCAAATAGATTACATACATCAAATTGGTGAAAAGCCCAACATCGAGATCGAGATAGAGTAGTCCAGGCATTTCCACTCTTTAATTAGTTGGTGAGAAGTCAGTGTTAATTAGAGCCTTTTCTGTTTGGAAAAAACAGTATTAACTATGCCTTGCCGACATGTATTTCTGTCTCTCCACTAAATCAGTAATTAGTTGACCTTAAAAGGACCATAATACTACTACGGGAGCAAATTTGCTCACGGTCAGCCATCACGGCTCTTTCACGGGCCTCTATAAAATTGCCATGTGGCAAAATAAAAACAGGTTTCCCAGGGATTGTTTGGGTGGGATTATAAAATAAAAAAAATTAGGGGCTGTTTGGGATTCAGAGTATTTTTGTTCACCAAAAAATGGTTCACCAATGCTCATCTAAGCATTTAGGTGAAATTATAAAATAAAAAAATTTAGGGGCTGTTTGGGATTCAGAGCATTTTTGCTCACCCAAAAAATGGTTCACCAATATTCACCCAAGCATTCCTTTGGCAAATGTTGTTTAATCTTGGGTCCCACTGCATTGGTCAATTTAATCCTGGGTCCTACTGCATTGGTCAATGGGATGCTTGGATGAGCATTAGTGAACCATTTTTTGGTGAACAAAAATACTCTGAATCCCAAACAGCCCCTAAATTTTTTTATTTTATAATCCCACCCAAATAATCCCTGAGAAACCTGTTTTTATTTTGCCACATGGCAATTTTATAGAGGCCCGTGAAAGAGCCGTGATGGCTGACCGTGAGCAAATTTGCTCCCGTAGATGGAGTCCTTGTCTAGCTTAAAAATAATCCAAAAGAACGATCATTTATTTTTCTAGGAGAATCTTTAACATCCCAATGCTCCATAATTGTTTTAAAGTTTTTTAACTCTCATTCTCCACCCTCTCTTTTATTGGAGTAATGCTTATGTTTCTCAATTTTGAATTTCAAATGCTTCCTAAATATATATGTGACTATCTTCAATAATAATGAGATCACTTCAACATCATCTAATTACAATTCAGTGGATCCACTGCCATATTTATTTGGGATTCAAAATTTGAGAAACATACTATTATTCCTTTTATTAATAATGTGGTATTTTCAAGTGTTAATTCGATACAAAATTTGGGATACCAAAATGTTAAGTTTAGTGAATTTCTTCCGTCCTACCAAAGAATTCCTCAATCTACTATATGTTAGACTCAGTGGAATAACCATACAATTTTTAAATTCTAAAAATCCAAAATTATAGAGTTTTCACCAAAAAAAATTAGCTCGAGGACGCTGACCACAAATCCCATGTAAGTGTGTTCCCCTGAGATTAAATCCTGACTCTGCCACACATGCAATAGACCTCCTCCAAATCAATACATATATATATATATATATATATGAAAGTCTTATTATACTAGATGCCCAATAAAGCATCAAAGATGATTTTATTTTATTTTTTTGTTTCCCTCTCTCTTTTTGGTGGCAGCATGAGCATTATAAAATACTAATTTTATGTACCATGCAGACCTAAAAAGCTAGAATTATTGAGTCAACATGTCTGTAATTGTTAGGATGGTCCAGAACATATCTAATTATTTTGAAAGATATATCAGCATATATATTAAGGCTCCACTCATTAACAAATTAAGAATACAGAGAATAAATTTTTTTTTAAGGAAGAAAAGAACTGGTATTTTCAATTCCGAAATTTCTTTATTAATAGAAATTTTCTGAAAAGTTCCTCATATTCAATTATTTGAGTTTATAGGACAACTCGTTTTTAATTTTGGACGAAACTCTCTAATTAGTAAAACTGAATAAATCAAATGCTTATGTTACAAAATTTCACATAAATAGTGATGTGATATTTGTTGTTGAGAGACTTCTTAGTAAAACAATAACGGTTAGTCCTAAAATTTATTTAAAAATAAAAAGGACTTTTAACTAAATTTCCCTAATATTTATACCTTATGACTAATTCGACTCCTTTCACACTTCTGCCTGTAAGTCTTCCCTCTTTATCCGTTTTCACCAAATATTTTGTTATGTTTATGTTTCTGCTTGGTAATTATGTCATTTCCCAAAACATATGTTGTCCAAACATGAATAACTAAACTTACTGTGCATTCTATACACGCCAGGATTTTGAATTTTTGGCCCTTGTAGCCTTATAAAAAAAAGGGAAAAGTTAGTGAAAAGAGCATTATAATATGATTTTTCAGTCGCTAGGACAAATTATTTTTGGCTCTAATGAAAGGTCCTAGTTCTTTTTTGGTACAAAAATGCCCTCACTGTTTGTGCACTGTTCACATGCATTATTCACGGAAACTATTTATGGTCACTATTCACCGCACTGTTCACGATCACTAGTGTTCATGACTATTGTTCAGTTAAAAATACTAAGAAAAATTTCACTTAAGATATCAAATTTCTTAATTAAAATTTCACTCATCTTAATAGAAATTAAGTGAAATTCACTTAAGATATTAGATTTCTTATGTAAAATTTCACTCATCTTAATAGAAATTAAGTGAAATTTCACTCATTTTAGTAGGAGTCAAGTGAAATTTCACTTAAGAATAGAGGAACAGTTAAAATTTGAAATTAACAAAATTCCAATGCATTTAAACAACTGTAATCGCAATAATCAGAATTCTAATCCCCAAGAACACATGATTTAACAAAGGAATAATACTAATGATGTATTATAGAAGAACTCATATCTATATATAGACAATATCCATATTTATAATACACAGCCACCACTCACAGAAGTAAACACCATCGAGCTGGCCACTCACATACATGGAGTAGAGTAACGTTGTACGCATTTCAGCAAGACGTCTCTACTCTATTTGCTCTGTCCACCGCAACCACCAACAATGTGACGAGAGAGAGAGAGATGCAGACTCTCGCTCTTCCCTATTTGTCAGATCATCAATCACTCGCCGGCGATCAACAACTCTCTCGATCTTTGACCTAGGGTTTCACAAGAACTTGATTGAGCTTGTAATACCCTGTATTTTGGTATATTAATAAGACCTGGTATTTCATTTCTATACTCGTATAAACTTTCTCTTCCTTTTGGTAAATTTTGATACCAATCGATTGATAAGTTTCCCAATCGATTGACACTTTTTAGATACCAATCGATTGATAAGTATCCCAATCGATTGACATTCAACCGACTAAAAGTGATGGCGTGTCATTATCCCAATCGATTGCCATTCATCCCAATCGATTGACATTGTTTCCAATCGATTGACTACAAATATCTGTTGCCAATCGATTGACTTGTGTCCCAATCGATTGACATAACCTGAGACAAGTTTTCTTCTTTCCTTCAGCTTTAAACGTGTGGCACTCCCATATCTCTATATATATGTCTCATTTATTGGCCTTGGGGCTGTTTTCAGACCATTGAGAGAGAGAGAGACATACTCTTGAGATATATACATACATATATCTATATATCTACATATATACACACTCTATACACACACTCACTGCCTTAGCAGCTGGGAGAGAGAAGAGGGAGAAACAGAAAGAAGAAGAAAGAAGAAAGGAGGAGACAGAGAGGGAAGACAGAGACAGAGAAGAGGAGAAAGAGAGAGAGCTTGGAGGTTTCTAGCTTAAACACATCCAAACGCACCCTAGGTGAGTTTCTAACTCACTTGGTCCCTTTATGTGAGGTTTATGCAAGTTATTATGAAGCTTAGATGGGTTAAATGCTTGTAGTTTACGTTTTATATGCTGTTTTTACAATCTGCTGGAGAAGACGTAGTGCCAATCGATTGACATAATCTCAATCGATTGACATCAGTTGCATCCCAATCGATTGAATAGAATTTCAATCGATTGACATCCCAATCGATTGAATAGGATTTCAATTGATTGACACTTTTCAGATACCAATCGATTGACAGGTTCTCAATCGATTGCTATAATTTTGATACCAATCGATTGAACTTAGTCCCAATCGATTGACATGATCAGAACATGGATTCCTTTGCCTATTTATTATATAAGAGGTTTAGTTGTTCGATTTCTGATTCGGAATTCCATTATGCGACTATGGGGTAGACAGGAGTAATGTGACACCAAAGATCTATGGATAATGAATAAAAAGTAATATGAAGACGTGGGTGACGTGTTGTTTCTTGTATGAGTTCGATGTCCGTTTTCTTTTAATCCAAGTAGTCAGGCCACATTGGGAATTTGTCATGTGTCGATGTAGAATGGAACGTAAGTAGGTTTGGTAAGTTCTGGGAATGGTACGTGGATGGACGATTGGTCATGATATGCTCTTAAAAGCGGTGAACCGGATACATGGTTCTTAAAAGCGGTGAGCTGGACCAAGACGTCTTAAGATAGACTGGATGATCTGTGATATGCTCTTAAAAGCGGTGAACAGGACCATTGTTCTTAAAAGCGGTGAGCTGGGATCACTAGTAGATGACGTTAAGTCGTGGCAATAGATTGATATGCCTTGTTCGAAACGTTATATCCCTGAAATGCGGTGAACAGGACCATTGTTCTTAAAAGCTGGGGACAGACTGACGTGGAGTCCATGACATGCGGTGAGCAGGATATATTGCTCTTAAAAGCGATGGGCAGAATAAGGGTGTATCCCTAGAGTTAAACGATTGAGTCTGTTCATGGAAATCAGAGTCTGTTGAGTTCGGTATTTGAGTAACAAGACGATAAGGGTCGGTTTACAAGAAGGAATAGAGGAACAAGATAATGTTATCCTTATAATAAGATGTTAACTCGTATTTTCATAAGCTCGTGTTTACTTCAGATAATTGGTACCTCGTTAGTTTATGCTCACTCAGCTCTCAGTAAGCTGAAGGCCTTTTATTGCCTGGACTTTCCCCGTCCAGAATATCCTGCCCCTTATTCTGCAGGTAATGACCAGTACACTGATGACTATTATCCAGAGGAAGGCCCCACCGATGATGGTTACGCCAGGGAGGATTATCCTTATGCCAGTTGAAGACTGAAGATGTTATAGTTAGATTTCATTTCGGATTGTTCTGTTAAACCTTTTGTTAGCGGGTACTTGGGCATTTGTTGTCTTCAGACCTGTTGTGATCCTGTGGACCACTGTTTTAAAAACCGGACCGAACCGGACGGTCGAACCGGTTGAACCGTCGACCGGAACCGCGAACGAACCGGTTTGAACCGGGAACCGGGAATAATGGTTAAACCGTTCGAATTTTTGAAAACCGGTAGAATATACGGTTGAACCGGCGGTTGAACCGGTAAAACCGGTAGTTGAACCGGGAACCGGTCATTTTTTGTTTTTATATATATATATATATTTTAATTTTTTTAATTATTATTAATATTTATGACATCATGGTTCAACCGTCCGGACCGGCCGGTTGAACCGGTCAACCCGTGAACCGGTCACCTTTCCGGTTTTAAAAACATTGCTGTGGACCATACTCTGATATTTTGTAATAGTTAGCACTGTGTGTTATTCTCAGTTGTTTACTGTTGCTTTTCTTTTGGACTAGTACTGCGTGGTGTGGATTATTAGTGACTTTCACCTGTCATTCCTTATGGACCCATAAAGGAAATTTATTTTTCTCTATTTATGCTGCTCCGGGGCGTGACAGAGCTGGCTAAGGTTTATTATTTTCTTCAGTGGCGATGGCGGTGGCCGTGGCGGTGAATCAGTGGTGGTAGAGGTGGGTGGTATATTAGAGAGAGAGCAGATCATGAGAGACAGATCGCGGGGCTTTTGGGGGCATTTTGGGAATAGAAATGAGAGTTGAAAATGCCTATGATATGGCACACTTTAAGATTTAAATTTAGGGACTTTTTAACAAACTAAGAACTAATTAGGATTTTAAACTCTTGATAGTTGCTTCTAGGGATTTCCTACTAATTTTCCCTTAAAATAAATCCAGTTTTGGATTAGTTATATCATGATTCTTTGCACTTACAGCCCTGATAATAAGCTCTACGTAGCCAGATCCTTCAAAGGGCCCGTTTGGATTTGCTATGGCTTTTGTGTTCATACGTACAAAAGCAAACGCAAAAGCAAAAGCCCTCATCATAAAGGGAGGGTGGGAATAAAGAAAAAATCACTGAAACTCCTAATTTGTTTCTAACACTATGTTTTGGCCCCTAGACCTGTTCATAATACATATATAATAATAGTAATAATAATAAATAAATAATAAAAAAAAGGAACCGCTAGAACTGCTTCTGCGATCGAAGACATGATTTTGGGGGACTAAAGAGCTTCCGTAAATGTATCTAAATAGGCTACTATATACATTTTGCATCCTAGAATCACGTTTAGGTCTAAACCTGCATTTGAAAAGTGATTAAAAACAAGCGCAAAGTCACACTTAGCTGCATTTTCTTTTAAATAATTTTCTTGTGGATTTCACCGATTTGGTTAGAAATGCTAGAATTTAGAAAGATAAGTTTCATTTAATTTCTAATATCTTTTTTTTTTGTTGTTGAATAGTTTCACATTACAATCATTTTATTTGTTATGGAATTGTTATAAAACTAGTAATAACTGGTGCACAAATAAATAATTACACAAAGGGACACAGATATTTCAGGTGGTTCGGCAATTTGCCTACGTCCACTGCGGAGGGAGTTGATATATTATTGAGGGATTTGTAGAAGTACAATCCAAACATAATCAGTGTAGAAACTCTCAATATTACACTTCTCTATTTCTCTCTTCTCTGGATCTCTAATTCTCCCGTATCATTTCTTCATTGAGTTGATGCTCAATTTATAGACATTCATTAGTGTAGTGATAGGCTTTGTAGACATGCATTAATGTAGTGATAGGCTTTGTAGACATGCATTAATGTAGTGATACATAATGGACACATTTTATAACACTCCCCCTTGAATGTCTATAACATATATTATTGAATAAATGGCTCCCCCTCATGTTGACACCAGTATGATTTTATGAAAGCTCTTGGAGTCGGCGCATCCCAATATTATACACTAGCTTCTTGAATGTTGAAGTTGATAATGCCTTGGTGAATAAATCTGCAAAATTGTCAATGGAGCGTATCTGCTGAACATTGATTTCACCTTCCTTTTGGAGCTCATGTGTATGGAAGAATTTTGGTGAGATGTGTTTAGTTCTATCACTTTTAATAAATCCCCCTCTGATTTGTGCCACACATGCAGCATTATCTTCATAGAGTGTTGTCGGGATATCTTTGATAGGCGATAAGTCACATGATTTTCGAATATGTTGGATCATAGATCTCAACCAAACACATTCACGACTGGCCTCATGCAGTGCAATGATTTCAGAATGATTTGAAGAAGTGGCTGTCAATGTTTGCTTCACAGATCGCCATGAGATGGCAGTATTGCCACAAGTAAATACATAGCCTGTTTGAGATCGAGCCTTGTGTGGATCAGAGAGATAACCAGCATCGGCATATCCAACTAATGGTGATTTGGATCCTTTTGAATAAAATAATCCCAAATCAATTGTACCACGAAGATAGCGAAAAATGTGCTTGATACCATTCCAATGTCTTCGAGTTGGTGCTGAGCTAAATCTTGCAAGCAGATTGACAGAAAAAGCGATATCTGGTCGGGTACAATTTGCCAAATACATAAGAGCACCAATAGCGCTCAGATATGGTACTTCAGGACCAAGTAACTCTTCATTATCATCACGAGGACGATAGGGATCCTTCTTTACATCAAGTGACCGGACTACCATAGGAGTACTCAATGGATGAGCATTATCCATATAGAAACGTTTCAAAATTTTCTCTGTATATGAGGATTGATGTAAGAGAATTCCTTCGGGGAAATGCTTGAGTTGTAATCCAAGACAAAATTTTGTCTTTCCAAGATCTTTCATCTCAAATTCCCTTTTCAGATAATCAGCTGTTCTTGTGAGCTCATCGGAAGTGCCAACAAGATTAAGATCATCAACATATACTGCAATGATTGCAAAACCGGATTCTGATCTCTTGATGAAGACGCATGGACATATAGCATTATTTATATATCCTTCTTTCAATAAATATTCGCTCAAGCGATTATACCACATGCGTCCGGATTGCTTTAATCCGTATAGAGATTTTTGCAATTTAATGGAGTACATATCTCGTGGTTTTGACTTACATGATTCAGGCATGTTGAATCCTTCGGGGATCCTCATATGTATATCATTATCTAGTGATCCATACAAATATGCTGTAACCACGTCCAGTAAGCGCATATCAAGTCCTTCAGACATTGATAGGTTTATCAAAAATCGAAATGTAATTGCATCCATTACCGGGGAATATGTTTCATCGTAATCGATGCCAGGTCTCTGTGAGAAACCTTGTGCTACAAGTCGGGCCTTGTATCGCACAATCTCATTTTGATCATTACGTTTCCGTACAAATACCCATTTGTACCCAACGGGACTTACATCTTCAGGTGTAGGGACTACAGGCCCAAACACTTCCCGTTTTTCTAATGAGTTTAACTCAGTTTGTATGGCCTCTTCCCACTTTGGCCAATCAATTCTATGTCGACATTCTTCCACATTTTGTGGTTCAGGATCCTCATCACTTTGGGTGATGTCTAGTGCTACCGTAAAGGCAAATATGTGATCAATGACCGTGCCATTACGATCCCACATATTTCCAGTGGACATATAGTTTATCGAGATCTCTTTATTCTCAAATACTTGTGCCTCTTCATGGGCTACTTGTTCCTCTCCAGGGGAACCCTGTTGACCAACGTTGGATTTATCAAGTATTTCTATAGCGCCTTTTGAGATCTCTGTATGAGTTTCCACTTTGTTAATATGTCCTTTTATTTTCCTCTTCCGAGGAACCTTATCCTTTGCACCACTAGGTCTACCACGTTTCAATCGTGCCGTAGACTCATCAACCGCTGCACTACCAGATTGTCCTCTTGGGACTTCAATTCTTGCTGGAGTGTTTACAGCCGGTATATGTGATTTTATCACTTTCTTTGCATCAGTGAATGCATCAGGCAATTGATTTGCAACCTTTTGCAAATGAATGATCCTTTGAACTTCAAGTTCACATTGATTGGTGCGAGGATCAAGATGAGACATTGCCAATGTATTCCAAGAAATTTCATGCTGAGCTTCAGGTTTCAGCTTTTCTCCCCCTAATGGTGGGAATACGGTCTCATCAAAATGACAGTCTGCAAACCGTGCAGTAAAAAGATCACCAGTTAGGGGTTCAAGATATCTTATTATAGATGGTGAATCAAAACCAACGTAAACTCCAAGGCGTTTCTGAGGACCCATTTTTGTGCGTTGTGGGGGTGCAATAGGAACTTGCACAGCACAACCAAAAACTCGTAGATGGGAAACATTAGGTGGTTGTCCAAATACAAGTTGTAAAGGGGAGTATTCATGATAAGAAGTTGGTCTAATCCGAATTAATGATGCAGCATGTAATATGGCATGACTCCAAGCAGATGTAGGCAGCTTTGTTCTCAAAAGTAAGGGTCTAGCAACCAACTTGAGACGTTTGATAAACGACTCAGCTAAACCATTCTGTGTATGCACGTGAGCAACGGGATGTTCAACATGAATTCCTATTGACATGCAATAGTCATCAAATGCCTTGGATGTGAATTCCCCAGCATTATCAAGACGTATAGTTTTGATAGGAAAATCAGAAAATTGTGCTCGTAATCGAATTATCTGAGCAAGAAGTCTGGCAAATGCAGCATTACGAGATGAGAGTAAACAAACATGCGACCATCTAGTTGAAGCATCTAGTAAGACCATAAAGTAGAAAAATGGTCCAGACGGTGGATGAATAGGTCCACAAATATCCCCTTGGATACGTTCCAAAAATACTGGGGATTCAATTTTCACTTTTGTTGGAGATGGTCTCACAATCAATTTTCCTTGTGAACAAGCAGTACAAGGATTATCACGAGGTAAAAGGATTTTCTGATTTCTTAAAGGATGTCCATTTGAGGTTTCAATGATCCTACGCATCATAATAGCTCCAGGATGACCAAGACGATCATGCCAAAGTCCAAACACTTTTGGGTCAGAAAACTTTTGGTTCACCACAACATGTGATTCAATAGCACTTATCGTTGTCTGATACAATCCAGAGGAGTGTGCATGAAGTTTTTCCAAAATATGCTTTTTGTTTGAAACGACTTTAGTGATGCAAAGGTACTCAATATTACCCTCGTTAATGGTTTCAACGTGGAATCCTTGTGCTCGATATTGCTGCTGCAGGAGCACACTTGAGGCATGAAATGTTGACAATGTTTTTTCTATCATTTGAAGATCAATGATAGTTTCCCCACACAACATCAGTTGAGAACTAATTTGAAATAAAGCAGAGTTATAGTCTCTAACTGATTTGTAGTCCTGGAATCGCAGGTGGATCCAATCATATTTAGCTTTTGGCAAAATGATCAATCTTATGTGTTCAAATCTTTCTTTTAAATTAGTCCAAAGGATAGAAGGATCCTTGACCGTAAGATACTCATTTTGTAAACCTTCATGGATATGGTGGAGAAGGAAAATCATTGCCGTGGATTGATCTTCCTCTAACTTATCTTGATCTTGTACTAATCCATTATTTTCTTCTACAACAATTTTCCAAAGTTTTTTTTTGACTTTAGTCGGATTTCAGCCTGGTGAGCCCACAACAGATAATTGTTCCCAGAAATGTCCAAAGCCACAATATCAAGTTTGGCAAGATTTGACATATTGTAGAACACTATATATATAAAAATAATAATATTTAGAATCTAGTAAATGCATATGCATGTAAATAAACATGTTAATGTCAAGTAAATAATGCAATACTACAATATAAGAATTTTCTCTTCGGGAGGATAATTAGTTTGATTCTCCATAATCTCTTTAAGAGACTAACTCTTCAAGAGTATATGCATCTACAAGTAAAAATAGATATATCTGTACGTATCTCTTCAGGAGTATAATAAGTACTTCTGCAGAAGTTTTATCTATTACCTCTTCAAGAGGTTCAATTTTTTTTTTTTTAACTCTTCGGGAGCATTTAAAATATTGCCTCTTCAAGAGGACTGTCTAATTACTTCTTCAGGAAGTTTGTAATAAATTCCTTTGATCAAGAGGAGTTTAAATTATAACCACTTCAGGGGTGTATATATGTATACATATATATTATATATGAAGACAGTTAAGTATAAGTATAATCAATAAAAATGATATTCTTACCCTTTGATATGATCAACCCAGTTGGTACAGGCTCGTGCTGATAACGTGTTATAAAACTAGTAATAACTGGTGCACAAATAAATAATTACACAAAGGGACACAGATATTTCAGGTGGTTCGGCAATTTGCCTACGTCCACTGCGGAGGGAGTTGATATATTATTGAGGGATTTGTAGAAGTACAATCCAAACATAATCAGTGTAGAAACTCTCAATATTACACTTCTCTATTTCTCTCTTCTCTGGATCTCTAATTCTCCCGTATCATTTCTTCATTGAGTTGATGCTCAATTTATAGACATTCATTAGTGTAGTGATAGGCTTTGTAGACATGCATTAATGTAGTGATAGGCTTTGTAGACATGCATTAATGTAGTGATACATAATGGACACATTTTATAACAGGAATGTCTTTTTTTTTTTTTGGGTAAGTTAAGGACTTTCGCATGATCGATATGAAAGCGAATAATGCTATGATTTCAAATTTTTTTAAAAGCAATTTTCATATTCTTCAAAATAAGCCTTTAAGTTTACCACCAAAAAAAAAAAAAAAGAAGCCCCATTTATTTGTAGATTTTAAGAATTGGAAGGAGCTAATAAGTAAAATAATTTTAAAATTTAATAAATTACATATAAATAAACAAGTTTTATAAAAAAAAAATTGCATTTGACTAGCTAGAGTGGCCAAATCTAACATTGTTATAATATATTAAGACAAAAGCCAAATTTTGAAAAAAATTCTTGGGGATCATGCCCCGTGCGGCCGTGCCTGCCTTATGTTCCACCCTTGTCTGCAAACATGTCCTAGAATTAAGAGTTGATATAAACCACATTGTATCATTCTTTGCCTTTACTCTTACAGCTGAAAACCATGGTTTTAAAGATAAATAATGGTACACTTTCAAAATTTGGTTTCAAAATGGTTTAATAATTGTACCACATATTTCGAAACTTATGTTTGATACAATTACAACAGTTATTGTCATAAAACCATAAGACAAAGAATAAACCATACACAATAATGATTACAAACAACAAACCCCACTATTCTCAAAATAGGCAGAAAACCTCAAATAATAAGCCGTAATATATTAGATACAAAAATTCATACTCAAAAACTACGTATAAATAACTCCAAAGAAAATCATCTCGATGGTGCTTCCCGTGAACCCCCATGCAATCCTCTTTGGTACCCTATATATATAACTAGGCTTCCCCGAAGTATAAATTCTTTCAGATGCATAAATTTGACCAGTTCAAACCAAGTCTCACTTTTATCTACTCTGTTCATCCCATGTTAAGAGTCCCTTTTGGGAATTTTAACTTATTTAGGGGACAACTTTGATTGTATTGAGATTTTATAACATTCTAATATTACCCTTATTGAAATTCAAAATTCTAGTGTCACATCAAAGAAAGAGGGGGAATAGTTGTAGTATATGATAGAAGGACAAACTTGGAACGAGTCTATGAAAGTATATTGACTTTTCAAAAAGGACTCTTAAAATGAGATATCAAAAAATGACATCAAAAACTCTTAATATTGGACAGACGGAGTAACATTTTTAGGAGACTTTTATCTAGTTATAACAGTTATTATTGTGTTGGTTTGATAAAAAAAAATCAATTACCAAATTGTGTTTTAATTCTCACACACTTATTTGATTAGAAATCAACTACACAAAATACCAAATTGTCCATTATTGTATTACCGAAACAACTCTTAATAGAGAACATTTTTGCTCATCTTTTTTTAGTTCACCATTACTCACTCAGGTCTTCATTAGGTGACATGTGTCCACTTTCATTCCCATTTTATCCCTATACTATCAATATAATTACATCACCAAATGAATGCCTAAGTGAGAAATGATGAACCAAAATTAGGTAAGCAAAAATACTCTCCTCCTAATATACACATGTGGACAACAATTGTAGACCTTGATCAATTGGATGATGTTTTTTTTTTTTTTTTTTTGCAACTATGTGTATATTTAATATTCTCTGAAGAGGGCACTATCTCTTTGTTAAAGAGATGGTCTCTACTTTGGCCGTTGAATTGTATTTAAAAACTGTAAAATGGGAAAATTGTCCTTAATAAAATTATGATTCAACGGTCAAAACAGAGGCTCTCTCTTTAATAGAGCCTCTTTAATAAAAAAAAAAAGAATGCCCTCTTCAAATAAAAGGTGCTCTCTTTAGAGCTGACTGATGTATGTATATGTCAGCCTTTTTTGATGAATCAAACAACACATATCTCAGGAAAAAAAAAAAATCAAACGACACATATGATTAAAAGTTGTCTTATTGGCCTTGTATTTAGTGATTATCGCGTTTGGCAATAGAACTTTTAACGCATAATAACTCACAGCTGGTCTACTTGTCACGTGTTTAACTTATGATTCACTGGTATATTAGAAGTCAACGTCCGTACAGTTTGGCTCACAAGTCTATTAATAACTAGTCGATAACCCGTGCTATGCACGGGTTGTTATAAAAAAAATAGACAAATAAATAAATAATGAAATTGTTCGCTTTGAATAGTGCAGGTGGAGTAAGTGGAGCGAGAAGAAACTCATGACGATCTGTGATTCTTGCGATTTGGTGTCTTATGTTACACCCTATATAAACCAATAGCTACTCACCTATCAATAAATAAACAAAAAAACAACTCATTAGATTAGTACAAATACTCTAGATTTGTATCAAAAGCTTTGCATATAATTGACAAAATATCAAGCCACAACAGAAATTAAGCAAGTTCTAACCAAAGAGAAAAGTAACAACAAAACAAAAGTCAAATGACAGTAAAATGAACAACAAACCCTTATCCAAGAAGAAAGAACATTGCCCAACAAATAATATTAAAAAAATGGTAGAAATTAAGAAAGAAAAGAAGATAGAACAACACATAAAATCACCATCAAATTAATTAAAGCGTATGAATTTAACCCACAAGTTAGAGAAAAAGAAACAGACCTGGAGAGAGAAGGGAGACAAAACAATACGTGGAAGGTCAATATTTAGAAAGCATTGGCTCAAGACTAAAAGCTTTGAGGACCTTTTTATGTTGGAGGATTAAATGGGAGTAGCTCTAACTTTCCGGCAACCTTTGAGTTGCATGACTTTTCAAGTTACTTCACTTAATTTTCCAACTTAAATACAAAATCATATATCTAGGATTTTTAATAGCCATGCCCAAACCCCAAAAACTGAACATGCATTCACATGAAATACAAAACGGGAGAAATACTAAAAGCCACAAAAAAAGAAACTGTTTTTGGTTGAAGGCATAAATTGAAAAAAGCCACAAAAAATAAGAAAATTGTTTGGTTGAGTGTGCCACATAGGAAATTTGGAGGAAGGAAAGGAGTGCCACTTGGCATAGCTTAGAGAAGGCTTTTGGCCTTGTCTTTTATATATATATAATAGATATAATAGATAGATGGGCTTAATTGGTACAACTTAAAAGAACGTAGAAGAACTTAGCAGAAAATCATTAACAATGGTGTGTGTTTAACTAATGTATAGGATAATATAACTAAGTGAAACTTAACTTTGTGGTACGCTTAAGTTTCACTAATGTACAAGTCATACGACACACAGTGTGCCGTCCCACTACCACACGGTGTACCGTTTCACCAACTATCACCACCACACGGCACACACTATGCCATGTGCTTCCTAAACGGCATTGTGTGTGCCGTTTGGATCATTTTCCTCTCTTTTTGTGTGTGTGTGTGTGTGTGTGTGTGTTAGTTGCACATTTTCATTCTAAATGGTTTTAAGAGTGCCATTTCATCTCAAACGGCCATAAGTGTGCCGTTTGGTTACTACTCCCTCCTTCCCATTTTATGTGTCCATCTTTCCTTTTTGGGATGTCCCAAAATTGTTGTCCACTTTCCTAAATTAGTATATAAATTTTACTTAGTTTCCCCAACTACCCTTCCTTGCAATCAATACCAAAATAAAATAATAATAAAAAAAGTGCAATGATTATGGGCAATTGTGGAAAGTAGGTGTAGATTCTTTTTGTCCCCTTAAATAGTTGGACTCCCCAAGATGGACACATAAAATGGGACGGAGGGAGTACATCACTGTAAGTCTCCACACACTTGTACCACAACTTAGCTTAAGTTTAGGTTAAGTTTCAGATGTCCATTGTGGATGCTCTAAAAATAATTAATACTAGGGACACAAAATGGTCACAAAATAATGTGTCATCCAATGTGGCATCTCATGTGGTAGTAGGACCTATCACACTTAACTCAACGGGACCTATCACACTTAACTCAACACATAAAATACCACATGAGATGCCACATTCTTCTATCATGAGCATCTTTTTGTGACTCTTTTATGTCCCAAACATTGTGCGTCTAGTAAAAATGGGACGCGCAATGTTTGGGACACAAAATGGTCACAAAGAGATGCTCACAAAATATTGTGGCATCCCATGTGGCACCTATGTGGCAGAGTTAAGTGTGGTGGGTCTTACTGCCACATGAGATGCTACATTCTTTTATGAGCATCTCTTTGTGACACTTTTTTTGTCTCTAATATGAGCACTACTACACCCACACACTTTTTTACACACTTTTTGACACAGTTTTAAATGCATGTACCCTATGTTATGTGAATAGTACACAGAAAAGTGTACAAAATTTAAAAAGCACAAAGTACATGCATTAAAAGCATAGTGTGTCAAAAAAGTGTGTAGAAAAATGTATATAACTAACATTATTGCTCTATTATTACCTAGTAAAAATATGGTGACAGCTAAAAATCTTTTAATTCCCTCCGACTGTCACGTACTGACACAAAATAATATGAGTTTATTAATTTATTCATTTTTAACTATTTGGTGTAGTGGTTTTGTGTGAGGTGCATGGCTGATAGAAGTCCTAAGTAAACTTCAAAGATAAGGCCGGACCCTCTACAAATACTGACCAAAAAAAAAATTTATTTGACATGTACCAACATGATATGTATTATATATATATATATATTTTATTTGATATGTATTATATATATATATATAATACGCTATTATTTTGAGTATGGGCCCAAAGTGGTTACTTGGGTGGCTTGTGTTCATGATCGACCCTTAAGTGCTAGGGCCTAGAAAAGCGAGGCAATGTTCGAAGCGTGGTATGAGCATGACATGACGAGTCTTTTTACCAATAGAGTACATTTTTGTTCACTCATTGCTCACTTAAGCCTCTACTGAGTGACATGCGTCTCATTCCATTAATAGGACATATGTCACCCAGTGGAGCAATGTGTGAAAATGTTTTCTTACCTAAGGCTGTTCAGATTTTCTGCGAACCCGCCAAACCTAACAGACCCGACCCAACCCGAAGCTATTGGGTTGGTTTGGTGGGTCTGCGAATCAAGTGATGGTTTCACTTTTTGAATTCTGTCGGTTTCGGTTCGAGTCATGGGTAGACTCCCCTCATTTCTCGGGTCACCCGACCCGACCATCTTGGACATATGACATATAAATTATATATATTATTCATGCAAAGTAATGTGGTCCGACCCTTCGCCGGACCTCGTACTGCTGGAGCTTCGTGCACCGGGCTGCCCTTTTTATTCAAAGTACAATATATAAAGAAAACCCTAATTGTGTCTAACCTAACGATTTAACCTCAGCCTCATTCTCATCAACACCAAAGCAATGCCTCCCTCCTCTGTACTTCTTTGCTGCACGCCGGCCGTCGACTGCTACAACCTGCAACCCTTCTCTGTTCTTCTCTTCTCTCTAATCTCTCGTTGATCTACTCTCCCTCTCAAACTCTAGAAGCATGGGCCGAACCAGGAGTTTGCCTTTGGAGGTGCCGAGTTACTACGTAGGCTACGTAACAATGACACACGGGGGTTCAGCGGCAGCGCTCGCGAGACGTTTTTTGGGTTCTATTTATACACGAGTATACCTGTTTTTTTTCACTACACACGCGGGGGGGGGGGGGGGGGGGGGGGGGGGTGTAGTGAGTTTATCATAATGAGTGGTCTAATTGTACAAAGTAAAGCTATTCTACCCAAATCTTGTATCCCAAACGATTCTCAAACACATGTGGTTGAAGTTTAGAGTTGAAAGAATGCAATAAAATGATTTTAGGTGACTAGGGGAGTAGCATTTTTTTTTGTTTGGGTGTGCCAGAAACAACAAAATATGAGGAGTAGCAGATTTTTTTTATTTGGGGGTGCCAACATACAACAAAATATGCGGAATAACACACATACATGTATATTAGTAAAAATAATTTACCACATGTGAGCCACAATACACAATTCCACCACTATATAGAAGTGTCAAGCTTGAGTCGCTGTTTCGAACCCTAGAGTGTTTCGATCCTTCGAGTCTTCGACGAGATAGACTGCAAGTTGTAACTATAAGTATTGCATAGAATGAGAATATAGTCATCTACTATAAACCAAGTTGTAACTGTAAGTATTGCATATTTATATAGTTCCTCTTGATTTAATGTTTTATTTTAGGGGTTTTCTCAACACTAAGTACTCATAGTGATTGATGCTTTAATGGTGTATTTCTCTTGGTTTTAATTTTTTTTCTTATCAATGAATAATTTGTAGTGTTAAATGCATGCATCTTTGTTAAGAATCAGTACGGATCTTAAATTCTTACGAGATAATTGCTTGATTTTATTCTAAAATTGTAGTGATTAAGAGAGACAGAAACTATGAAAGAAGAAGAGGGAAGATGAGAAAGAGTTTGGGCCAAGTGAAGCACTAAATATGTGAAAGCCACTTTCATGGGTCCAACCCGCGACCCGCCCGACTCAAACCAACCCGACCCCAGTCGGGTGATGCCTGTTTTCGGTTCGGTAACAGATGATTAAGCTTAGACCCGACCATGTTCGGGTCAGGTGATGGGTTTTGTCAAACCTGACCAAAACCGACCAGTGAACACCCCTACTCTTACCAATAAGGCTAAAAAAATGCGAGTTTGGAGTATGTAAAAACTCATGGATTATAATGTTCAATGAGCATGTAACAAATAACCTATAAATCTCAGTAAATATACAAGATGATAACCTTTTGCAAATGGTTGGATTAAGTTGTTGGCACAATTTTTTTACAACTACACTACTTCTGTAAAATTAATGTGGTACAGACTGTACAGTTGTCCTGTTGGTCACTAATATTCTCCCATGTGTACATCTATACCAGTGGTGTGTGAAAAAAGATAGGGAAAATTTAGGTTAAGTTCGTGTACCAATAAAGGAAGGGCCATAGTGGTGTAATTGGTGGAACGATGGTGGGAATACTGACTGGGGTGGGCCCACAAAGGCATTCCCAGCTGATGGTGGGTCACTTTTTGTTCCAAAAAAAAAAATTCAAATGACAAAGACTTTGCCAGCCGGTGACGGGACGACATTGCCTTTGGCGGTTGGCGGGACTCATGGATTATAAAGTTCAATGAGCATGTAACAAATAACCTATAAATCTCAGTAACTATACAAGATGATAACCTTTGCCATTTTGTTGTAGAGTGAGAAAAATTAGCTGAAGTGGTTTCCTTGTATAGTTAGCATCTTGTACCTAGCCTGAAGCCCAGCTTGGCACCTAGCCTGAAGCTCGGCCGGCCCCAAGGGCCCGCTAAAATATGGCCGTTGTGGCCTGGCCCAGCCCGATTGGGCCGAAATGAAGCCCAACGGTTAGTTTGGGATATTTTCAAATTCTTTTCCACATTTTACGCCTCTAACGGCTATTAAACGGCTAGTGTTGGGGGTAAACATGTAAAAATGATTTTAAACACTCCCAACTCATTTTCTATAAATATCAAGCCTCCTATAACATATTTTTCTCATATCAAAATCAATTATCTATCAACTTTCTCTCTACTTATATACTTAGTTACTTCTACTCTACAAGTTAGTGATTCAAGTTCAAGTTGGTAATTCAAAAATCTTCTGGCACTTCCACTTCTACAAGACTACAACTCTCAAGTACATTTGTTATTCATAAATCATAGTTCTTCACTTCGTCTTCTCTTACTACAAGTTGAGGTAAATTTATTTATTATTTCCCTTCTTGCTTATTTAATTCTTATTTTAAATCTTTTATATTTATTTCCCCTACTCTTTAAAATATATATATATATATATATGTTTATTGTATCACTTCTTGTTTATTTAATTGTTATTATTTAAATCTTTTATATTTCTTTCCCCCTACTCTTTAAAAATATGTGTATTTATTGTTTTCTTGCTTATTTAATTGTTATTATTTTAAATTTTTTTATATTTCTTTCCTCTACTTTTATTTTTAAAAAAATGGCATCTAATTCAAGATCTTCAAAAAATAGAGAAGGGTGCATTTTCACTTCTGATCTATGGACTGGTTGTAATAAAACAAGATACATATGTATAATGGTGCATTTTGTTGATAAAAATTGAAAAATGAATAAACACATCATTACTTTTCATGTATTAGACTATCCTCATACTAGTGAAAATACTATAATTATATAATTAACATTTTTCATGAGTATGATATTATGAAAAAAAAATATTGAGCATTACTTTTGACAATGCTAGTGCTAATCTAAGTGCTATTAATATGTTTAAAGATCATCTACAACCAATCATGAATGGAAAATTATTCCATGGTCGTTGTGTATGTCATATCATTAATTTGATTATCCGAGATGGATTATCAAAAATTAATAATCATATATCTAAGGTTAGAGAGGCAGTGGTGTATTGTGCTGCAACACCTACCCGTGTACAAGCATTTCTTCATCTTTGTAAACAAAATCGTCTAAATCCTCGTAAACTGCAAACGAATATTAAAACTTATGGGAGTTCTACTTATCTTATGATAGAATCTTGTAAAAAATATTGTGGGATTATTACTTAATTTATTAGTGTTAATTATCCATCACTTGGGTTGACTTCTCATGATTGGGATATGGCTTTTGAATTTCATAGATTTTTAGAGGTATTTTACAATGCTACAAATAATCTTTCTTGTGTTTACTATTCTACTTCTTGTTTAGTTCTTATAGAATTACTTAATATGGCTCATGCATTTAATTATTATAAACAAACAAATTTTTTTTATTGAGTTTTGCAAGGATATGGGAAAAAAAATGTTTAAAAAATATTAGTCTGACCTTCCACCTGCATTTTACTTTTATGCAATCTTGGATCCTAGACTCAATTTCGATGGTGTTTGTGAAGTGGTTAAACAAATATCTGAATTATTGGAAGGACGAAGATGAGCATGGTCTAGAAATAACTAATTTTGAAATGGAAAATACTTTGGAAACTTTATTTCATATTTACTATGAAAAATATGCAAATAAAGAAAGTACTACTTCTTCTTCTACTCATATTGTTGAGTTAAGCTCTGGAGCGTCAGGTGGTTCTTATGCGAGCCGGTTTCTCAGTCAAAAGATACAAAAGAGTCCTCAATCATTTGTAAGTAGTTCTAACATCCTTGGTGAATTAAATAAGTATAGAGAAACAGAGTGGGATAGCCAATTAACTCCCGAGGGATGGATAAATTTGGATCTTTTGACATGGTGGAAAGAACATGTAAGAGTTTTCCCTGTTCTTTCCATCATGGCTCGTGATTTACTAACTCCTCCAGCTTCTACAGTTGCATCAGAGTTTGCTTTTAGTATAGGTAGAAGAGTGTTAGAAGAAATGAGGAGCAGATTATCTCCTGATATGCTTGACTGCTTGATGTGCTTGAAGGATTGGCTGGATGTACAATATCAAACAAGACCGAAAAGATTATTTTGTTGAAGAATTCAAAAAAATGAATGTTACTAAAGAAACTAAAGAATGAAGAATTGAAGATCAACCATTCCTAAATAAATGTAATACTCATGGCCTGCATGAGTATAAATTGTGAACGACTTTACAAAAAAATCAATTCTTTAAACGGAATATGGGTGATGGGTACAATGATTGGTATGTGTACCCACTCTCTTTCTAAGATAATTTTTTTAGTAATGCTATGCTTCCCAAAAAGTGTATCCCAACACATGTGACAATAGGACCCTCTTGAATAACGGCCCGTTTGGTTCATGGATTATTTAGGGTGGATTCTGATTACCAGGAATCGTAATACTATTAATCAATTTACTAGGAATATGAATCCTTGCAAATTGTTTGGTTCACAAGCGGAATCCTAGGTGAATTTAGAACCCAGTGTTTGGTTGGGTCAAAGAAAATGAAATAGGAATGATGTTAAATACATAAACTACTCTGGAAGGCTATCCATAACAGGAATGATATTAACTTATACCTTCCGCAAATATAAGGGCTAATTTAGGTAGGATGAAATTAGAAAACCAAAACTGCAGTAATCTTTGAGAATATTTCCTCCAAGCTAGGATTTAGAATCAACCATATTTTCCACCTTTGGGTGAATTTTAAATCAATGGGTGTCACACCTGTCCCGGAAATGCATTCATTTTCATACAACATTTTGGAATCATTTGAATTATTAATGTTGATTAATAATTGAGATGAGGTTGACTGTGGGTCAACATTGGGTGTCACGTGAAGACACGGGAACCTGGTAATTCAGTTTCATTTGCATGATTAAATGACATTTATGTGATTTAAATATTATTTGAATTATCTAGTATTTTATGAATAGTAATTTTACCTGTGTAGGATAAATTTTTGATAATTTTGATCTTGTTTTAGATCATTTTGGGTGTCATAATGAGAACATAGGTGACACGTTGCATAAAAAGTACTCCCTCCGTCCCATTTTGAGAGTCCATTATTCCATTTTGGGATGTCCCAAAATAGTGTCCACTTTCCTGAAATTGATGTACAATTTTTACTTACTTTCCAAAATTATCCCTCCTTGAAATCTACACCAAGACAAAACTAAAAAAGTTGTTGTAATAATTAGGGGCAATTGTGGAAAGTAGGTGTAGATTCTTTTTGTCCCCTTAATAAGTTGAGTTCCCAAAGATGGACTCTCAAAATGGGACGGAGGGAGTAGGTTTTATAGAGATTCCATACAAATAAGTTTCAGAACGTGATTTTTGAACCCAAACGGAACTTTGACGAAAACTTTTATAATTTTTAGTTTTCACTCGTGAGGTGATAAAATAGACGTTTAAGACATTTGGGGAGATAACTAGAAGTTTGAGAACTCGTAGGGAGGTAAACATAATTTTTGGAAGTCGTGCCTATAATAGAAAACCATGAGATATTTTGTCATAAACTTTTCAAAAATATCTTGAGAGAGAGAGAGAGAGAGAGAGAAAAAAAGGAGATTATTTCTCACGAGATTCACGACGCTGATCGACGAACTTCCGATCGTTAGTTTTTCTCTAGATTTTATATTTGAACTCGTTGAGGTAAGAGCTACGTTTTGATGTCTCTTAGGCCTTGTTTGGCTAACTTTTTACAAAAATAAAATTTCTAGAATTTTGAAAAAACCATGTAAAAACTTATAAGAATCGAGTATAAATGGAGATTTGAAGTTTATTTGACTCTCTAGTTAATCTTTCAAAGTTATATAGCTTTAGCATGAGGTATGAATTCGAGATCTATGAATTATATGAAATTTACATGTTTTAAATATCAGGCTTGATATTTTGGATCTGGGCAAAATTCATGTATTAATTAGGCCCATTATTGATACACATAAAAATGCGATAAAAACACGTATAAATGTTTATGTGAGCATGCTATGTGTCTACTTGGGTCAAAGGAGGGTTTGGTGCAATTCCATCTGGGGTACGCTCCTCGAAGTTTGAGGAATGTAACATTGATAGTTGTGGTATCTAGTATGGAGGAGGCCCAACCAGGAAACGGTACCTGGTATGGAGGAAGGCCCAACCAGTGTAAGGGGTGCGTGGAAAAGGAAGGCCTTCCACGGTATCAAATCTCATTTACCAAATGAAAATGTGCCACTTTCCCTAGAGACTATTTTGATGTGTTAGATGTTTAAAAGCATGATTTGTCATATAAGCATATGTTTAGAAATGTGCACTCAGCATATAGGTAAGCAGTGGAGCTTTACTCCATTGCAAGTGATAAGAAGAGATGAAAGAATTAACGCGAGGAGTGAGGCCAATGGGGCGACTGGATTATTCTTGTTTTTGTTTTGTTCTTGATTTCCTTTCCAAATGCTGTAATAAGATTTGAGAGTTAAAACCCTGTTTTAGTTTAGAATCTTGGGAAGGATTGTAATTATTGTAACCTGTAGTAAAAACTTCTGCAATCATGTTTGAAATCGTTGTAATATGTTAGCGTATGTGTTGGATTTGAATTTGGGCAGCTATAGAGTGAAGCTGTAGAATGCTTGCAATCTGAGGTAAATCAGTCGACTGATCTTCGAGAAACAGCCGACTAGAGGCATGGTTGATCCATCCATTGCCTCGGTATACTGAAAAATAGTGTACTGTCCTTGACACAGTCGACTGGATTATTGGTTAGAATGTGGTTTTGGTTCTGTGAAAGAAACAATCGACTGGGTAGGAGACCACAGTCGATTGGATGTTGAGTTAAAAATAGGAATTTCTGGTTTCGTCGACTGATAGATTCAGTCAACTGAGAATTTTAGGCCCCAGTCGACTGGGTCCCCGACACAGTCGACTGGACAATTTCTGAGCTTTTCAAGCTCTCTGTATCTTGCATTTTCAATCGATCGGACCCCGATCAGTCTACTGGATTGTTGTGTTCAAACAAGATGTTTCTTTAAGTGTTTTCAAATGTGCCAAACTTTTTATAACCCCATTTTTCATGGGTTTTACTTATGATTTTTTACTGCTATTTACTTTAATAGAATTGGATGAACCTTGGTGGCATGCCACGTGTCCTATTTTCGTGCGTAGTAGGATGGGTCGTGACATTTAGTAGTATCGGAGCTATAGGTAACAAAACTTTTGGATATACGACGTCGAGTGGAGTGTTGAGTGATTTGGAGCATATTATAAATTCCATCCATACATTGTAGAGATGTTTAATGCATATGGTATATGGTTATACATACATGTTTATAATATCTATCATACATGCATAGTATTTATGCATTCGCGAATCGGTGGAATCATGCGAAGGTAGAGTTATGTGATGAGATGATATTTACCGTGCGTTATGATTGACCTGGTATGGGGGCACAAGGGAGAAATGATATCTTGGTAGTGAAGAACAGTCGAATTTCCAAATGAAACTAAAGTGGTTTTTGATCGAACCGGTGAATATTTTAAATGATAATGATGAGTGTCCTTTAGGGGATCTAACCAAGAACAGAGTTTGAGTAGTGAGCTTCGGAGGAGATTTCCTTATGGTACACAAAGAGGATGAAAGTGATTGTTGTAGTTGAGTTTTCGGATGGGGATTGATTGATTGATCATAATTCTACTCCAGACATGGATTAAACGCCCTGACATGAGAGAATAGACATGAATAGTTAGGTTTGATGACAGAAAGATAGTTCAGCAGCACGTATTGCCATGTATGGGATAGGTGAGGAATCTCTCACCTCATCTTACGGTGTTAACCTACGGTATGATCATATGGGTTATCTTATAGTTTTCTCTTACGGTGTATGTCGGGTAGTTGAAGAATCTTTCACCTTATTGTACGAAATTGAGATGATTGGATGGCTGAGGAATCTCTCAGCCTATCTTACGGTATGCATTGGATGGTTGAGGAATCTCTCAAACTATCTTATTTTAAGTATTATGGTGGTTGAGGAATCTCTCAACTGAACCTGGCTTCGAATGGCCATGGTACCTTAGTGGATTTAGAGGTGATAGGAAGATTAGTAGCGAAAGCTACCAGATTAACCTAAGATGAATGACTGAGAATATGATTGATAGTGGATGCTTGACAGTTTGAACTACAGATGGTAGAAGCTTAGTTGATGGTAGACTTCTGGAGTAGCTACTTAGACTTGATGATTATTCGCATATGAATGTAATGATAAGGACGAAATAGGCTGGAGGAGAAATTGTAGAAGTTTCGGATAGAAGATAATGGATGGGAATGAATAGTAGTAAGGTTTCCTTGGTGTTTTGAAGTGGTTTGTTAGAAAAAATAGAATAAAGGAAGTAAGATTAAGAGACTGGAAGTATAAGATAAGTATGATTGAATGAACGTGATAAGAGATTCAGAGGAACCAAGATGATAATTGGATATCATAGAGATAAGAGGATCTTGATAGGGTAACCCTATAGAGAAGGCTGTTATAATTACAGAGATTAACAAGAGTTGTAGTATGGATGACCTTGAACCCAAATTTTAAACATATTTTAAAATAAAACAAAACCCTTTTTAATGCTTTTAAAACATCATTGCGTATTTAATGCGAGTTGCTATCAATAGGACGCTAGAGTACGACAAGTATTACAATATCGAACAAGAGTGAATGTAGGAATGATAGAGGATTAGAGAGACTTTAGGTAAGTCAATGTAAAGAAGTGAAAATGTAAATTGAGAAGATGAAGCTTGTATGAGTAAATGAACGGGATTGGTAAAAGTGGGAAGAAGACTTGGTGGTACGTTGAGTACGTTATCGGATATGATAGTAGGAATATAAGGTAGATAGAGGATAATCATGTATACAATGGAATGCTACCCCAGTTATATTGAATTCCAACGAGGTTGGAGAGTTTTGAGAATGTCGAATTTCATCCCAAATAAATTTTAAAATGTTTAAAATGTATTAAAACATAACTTTTGGTTTAAATGAGAAAATTAGTGATAGATACATATGGGGAGGTATCAAGTGGACTTTGGGAAGTCGAGTATCAGGGAATGAGATAGGGTACTTAGTGCTTGGGATGCATCGGTGTCTGTTGAGCGAATGAGTTCGACGTGAGCAAATTGTGAACTTGGAAATTCTAAAGTGAAGATTTAATGAAATATAGTATGGCTGGACTGAGTAAGTTGAAGGTGCTGGCATTAAAGGAGATGCCGTGAGTGTTGTTTCAAATAGAACTTGATTCTGATTTTAGTATTGCAATAACCTGAGGTTATAAATGATTTAAAGTTTTGAACAGTCAGGAATTTAATAGTGTGAAGCACTTGAAAGACAACAGTTATTAATCGGTTGACGTTAGTAACCGGGAGTGAGAATAGGGTGACCTTTGATATTGCCGCAAAAGGTATGTGAATTGGAAGTTGCTAAGGATTTGTCGAACACAGTGAGACTATAGTACTTTATGGGAATATTTAATTATCAGATTATCTTTAGATCGTATGCGGGGATTGTATGGATGCGTTGAGTAGTAGGGCATTCTGGAACAGTGGATTTGAAATTCGAATAACACAAATAAAGAATCAAAGAGTTTGAATTGGAGTTGAGTTAAATTCGACTACAGTTATGAAACATTGGATGTTGGAATAAAGTATGGTGCCTTGATAAGTAATGCGAAAAGTATACGCTTGGTGTGAGGATTTATTCGGAACTTAGGATGAGTTGAGATATACAGGAATTGTGTTTGGCATGGACTTACGTAAAGGTGAGAGTGAAACACCAGAGGCTTATGGAGTTATATAACTACATCAATGGTAATGGATCTACCTGGACCAATGAACGTAAAGAATGGTAGATGGGTAGGATATAAGATGAGAATGGACTACAGTGGGGCCGTAATCTTTGATAGAAAAGGTAATTGACTCAGGGTTTACGTACACTATGAGAATCAGAGGGACGGTGAATAGTCAAAGGATAGCGACAGTGATGAAGTATGTGTTCGACGTAGGGATACGTCGTAATGAATTCCGTGAGACGTGGATGATTGATTGAGTTGATTTTGGCTAACAATGTTATTTGTTACTACGGATATTAGGGCAATTATGTTGTGAAAAGAGATGAAAGTTTTATGTGAGATTTTAAATTAGTTTGTTTTTAAAACATAAATGATAAATGTATTCGACTTTGTTGAAAGTTTTAAAACGAAAGTGTAAGGTATGAATCATTTATTTTAATCGACGGTAATTCAAGTACAACCTTGGGAGAGATGAACGACGAATGTGTTTGAACTCACAATGGGGGGATTTGGGACATGTGCAGACTCGAACGAGTAGAATGGCGTGAAATTTTCAATAGAGAACCTGATTGATACCTTATGAGGCACAAATGATGGGAGTATAGTATGAAGTTGGTAAAACCTGGATGGAATGATAAGAAGTATTAGAAACAGGGATAGAGTACTAGTGTGATGCACTACGGACTATGTCATAGTCGTTGCAACTGATGTTGCTATGATATGAATTTTTTAGGAAAGAAGGATTGGAACTTGATAAGAAATGAGAGTCGTTTGAAAATGTGTTATCGTTCTAAAAGTACTTTGTGATTAGCAGGATAAGGATTGAATCTATATTATATGAAACAGTTGGTTGAAGCGTTGGCTTATCGACAGGGTATACGCATATGTTAGTGCTTGGTTTGGTTTACTTTGAGATGATGAATCGTGTATGGTTGTTAACCAGTTCGAGACATGTTGTAAACGACAATTAGTCGAAAGAAAGATGAGTGAATGGAAGATGAGTTGTCTCTGCTGTTTTAGGTATTGTGATGAAACCTTTGAGCTTCGTAAAGTATATGTGACAAGTACGACAAAATGATATCGGAGTCAACGTTGTGACGTTGTGATATGATTTATTGTCAGGATTGACTATTGAGTGTGTTCTACTAAGGTGTTGGTATTGTTACTTATCGAGCTATTCGATGTATTGTTAGTATTCGATGTGAATCTTCAATCGAATTGAAACGAGAGCTTTGAGGATTTATTTTCCTTCAAAGTAAAGACACCCCAATTTTGACCGACCGTCGAATTCAGCACCTCTAAATACCGACAACGACAATGATCAACGAAATTCGAAGACTTTCCAACCGATTCAAGTTCGTCAGAAGATTCTTTAAATTAAGTTTTCAAATTGAGAGAAAGAGGGAAATCAAGTGTTCAAAGAAACCTGAATATGAAATACGTATGAGAGAAACTGTCAGAAATTTAATTTCAAAATTAAATATATATATATATATATATTAGAATAAAGAGAAGAAAAGAATTTTGAAGAGAAAACAAAGAAAAGAAAAGATAGTAGAATATTAATATCAGTTACTAAAGTATATTAGTATATAAGTATAAAAGTATATACTTAGTATAAATTTTGAAAAATAAATAAAAAAGTGATAATACTGTTGATTGCGGCACGCGGCATAGGCGGCGACACTCGCTGAGTGCCGCGTCGGCACTCGCTGAGTGCCAGAACGGCATTCACTGAGTGCCGCAGACAACTCAGTGAGTGTCACTCGCTGTAACAGCCTGTTTTTCTCAAATACGTATGGAATATTCTTGGACATGGGTTTTTCACCCGAAATTACCCAATTGACCCTGAGATTTTGGTCTATATAAGGAGGCCTTCACCTCCATTACAAGGATCCTTTTTTTTGTCTCAATCATCTTCATCCATCTTGATCTACATATAAGAGATATACAAGAAAAACTTTGAGAGGTTTGAGAGAAGTTTTGATGAAAATCTTGAAGAAATCAAGAAGAGTTTGAAGAATTGGAAGAGGAAGTTGAAGAACTTGGAAGATCTCCAACAAGCAAGAAGAAATCTCCGAGGTTATAGAGGTAACTGATCGGGAGAGAACAAATCCTAATTACACGTCTTAATTCACATTTGTTAGCAGTTTTTAGCCTGTTTTTGTGAAATTTTACTTTGTTTTTCATTTTCTATAAGAATTTAGAAGAAAGCAAGAGTTCCAGGTTAAATAAGGAGAAAAACAAGAAAGAAAGAACAAGAAAAAGCCCCTTCGCGCGAGTGAGCGGCCCGCTCGCACGATAATCTGCAAAATCGCTCACGTGGCCCGCTCGTGCGACTTTCCAAAAATGCGCTCGCGTGGCCCGCTCACGTGATCCGTACAAAAAAGTGAAAATGCGTTTTTTTGAGTGCTAAAGACCCCTGCGCGAACGAAATTGCCTAATTATGTCCAAAAAGGAAAATACAGCAGTTTAAGTCAGAGTAGGTTTACAAAAGCTCTCCTAAACCTTCTATAACTATATGTAGATGAATCTAAAGATATTGGAAGGTTACACATCCTTATCACATCAATACTTACATCCATTGGAGGCAAGGAGAAGAAGAAGATCTAGTTTGAAGGTTCTGATGGTTACAATCAACTTCATGTCAATGTTTTCCTCAATTATGCGCAACTAAACCACTCTTCTAGGGTTTCAATGAAACCCTAGCTATGTAAAGGGGGATTTCTTCACTTTCTTACTTTAGGATTTTATATATTGGATAGTAAATCAAGAGTATTTTGGATCTATTCTTGTCTTAGATTTTTCCTTATGCTTATTGAACCCAATATTCCTTGATTTTTGCGATTGATAGGAATATTTGCATGCAATAGTGCTTGTGTGATTGTAATGTTTACATCTTTTATAATTCATGCTTAGGAAAGATGAGTTATGCTACACCCAAGTTATAGGTAGATAACTTATGTGAATCGAAGATGAGTTATGTTTAGATTGAACTAGCGATATCCTCTTGTTGATACTGTTGGGCTTGTAGCTAAGATAGATCATGACTATCCAATCATAAAACTTAAAGTAGAAAGTTTAAACCCCCGATGCATAGTTAGTGGTGGATTTGTAATCCTAGATTTCATACACTCATATTAAAACACTCTCAAATTTTGCATTAGTTTACTTAGTTGAATTTCAGAATATTACTTCCATAGTTCTATAATTTAATTTCATAGTTTGGTTAATAGTATGAATTAAATCGACAACCAATCAAACTTTTGTTTTTAAATTAAATAGCTTTAGGTTTTTCTAATTAAAGGATAAAAATAACCAATCCCTGTGGGTTCGACCTTTACTTCCACACTACAAATCCTTAAAAAGTAAAGCATACTTTATATCTTGAATTTGACTATATCAGTAACCTTCTAATCCTATATAGAATTAGGCAAGATTCAATCACAATTCATAGATCTAGGATCTTTACACATTTTCAAAACCTCTCTTCTTACCTCATTTCATCACACACCACCAAGAATTGTGATTGAAATTCATATTACTTCATTTAGTTTGGATCTAAACAAAGCCTTGGGTTCAAGGTAAAATGAGTTCGTAAAAGAATTTTGACTTGATTCTCAAAATAAAACTTGACTCCATTTTCTTTTGTCTATATCCTTCTTTTGAAATCCATGAGATCCTCAATATCTCATTGAATTTTCATAGAGTTTGATCTCTTCTTCTCTATGATCTTGTGATTCATATGGGAAATAAGATAGATTATGGTTGTGTCCATACATGTTTGGATAGGTCCAAGTCTTAGACTATGATTTGGATCTCCCAACTAGAAATCTCATGGAATCCTCTCTATATTCCATGGAGGTTTAGTTGGGTTTAGTTTCATTTTAGTCTCCAAGGACCACTAATTTGATAGGAGAATAGGATGTAACAAGTCTATACTCCTCAAGGATCATATGTTTGAGAGAGGAGTTAGATGTAGATTTTCATAGCTTAATTATTAGATTCAAGATAGCCTAATATGTTCAAAAGCTCATAGGATTGAATAAGACCTTTGGATTCTCTTGTTAGATCTTTAAATACGAGATCTATGATGGAAGTCCATTAAGGCCAAATCAATGAATCTTTTTGTATTTCATTACTTGTTTCAATAATCATAATCATGCTTGATCTTGGTTCTCTCTAGAATTATAGATCAAGTTTGGTTTGAGTCATGGATGTTAATTCATCTATGGTGCAGTGAATTCATGAACCCACTATGATCAAAGATTTTTAATTAAATCATGGTCCATGGGAATTGGATGAGACTAATTGGAGAGTGTTCATAACTCATATATGTATCACTACGATTTTTGTTTTGGTGAAATTTTATACTTAGGATGGCTTGACCTTATGATTTGTGAGTAGGTTGCTCTCTGTCCAAAATTCAGAACAGTAAGTTCGTTTTAAAATTAGTAAATCAAAGCCTTAATCAACTTCTTTTGACTTTAAATAAATTTTTCTATGAAGATTAATGTATTAGGAAGATACCTTAAAAAGATCAAAATGATTCTGATATTTTTACTATTTTTAGAAAATCTTACAAAAACACTGCACAGAGAGTTGAAAATTTCTGAGTGATGTATGGTTATGACCCTATTTCTAGAGATTTAACCGTTCGATCTTTGATCTTCTTTTTGGGTTAGAAACTAGACTCATAAAGGCACAACATACTCAAAAATCATTAAGATCCAACCGGTAGAAGTATTTTATTTCTATTTTTGAAGTCTGGTATGCTCTCTACAATTCTTGCAATTCTGTCACAATTTTGATAAAACTTGAATAACTCTAATCTAATGGACTCCTAATGTCCTAAGATCTAAACCATGTGTTAAATAATGTCAATTAAGTTTAAATCCAAAGGCTAGATGATATAAACTAATCAGTATCTCATAGCTTATGATCATGCATTCATTCATACATATTGATACTTATGAGTAGAACTCATTTTTTTGGTCTAAGTTACTCTTAATTGAATCTAATTGAACATGACTATGGGTTCCTTATGATTAAGTTGGGATTATGTCATTTCTATATGGACATTACATTAACTCCTAGTTGAGACTTGTATATCTATAGAAGTGTTGTATCTCCAACTAATTAGAAGGAATTCATAATTATATCAACTCTTTCTATGCTTGGTAGACTTTAGTATGTTATTTGGAATTCTATAGTATATATATCTTGTTCAAAGCATGTGGACTAATATTTGTTTTGTAGCGCTATCGAGGTATGATTTTCGACTTTTTTTTAGTTTATTTATTTCTCGATTTTACGACTTCATCCGCGACACCTTAGATTAGGGTTGCCTTATGTGTATATATGTGTTAGAGATCTTTTCTTAGGTTTTATTTTTGTATGCATTGCATGTTTAATATTCACGGCTAGATTCCGGGTAAGTTTTCTTGTCTCCTATTTACATGTCATCTTGCTTGCTATTTTGAAATATGTGGTTTTGTATGCCGTTTTACAATTAGCAATCTTACACCCTTTTGACATGCTTTTGTAATGTATATATTTATATCTATGTATTAGTTAAGGGCATGCATAGATTATTAATTCGATTAAAATGATGTTGAGTATAGGCCTATCACGAGATAGGAGAGGGGTGTTTTAGTCCGCCGGGCTCCTTCCCCTCTCATTCCATATTCCCCGGACCTAGAAATCTCTGGTTTCCAAAAGACCAGTTTGCTTTTAAATTGGTTTCTTAATTTTCCTTTAAAAATTAAGTGGTGTCTCGTAATTGAATTTGAATTTGAAAATGTTTTAAAAAGCGTGGGTAAAACTTCGAGTATCCACACAAAGCTTGAGGATTTATTTTCCTCGTAAGCTTGTGATATCCCAGTAGAGATATGTGGTTTGGGATGAGATAAACGTGGGACGTATCTATGAGGAGACGGTGTGACTTGAGGAGATGGTATAAGTTTAGGGACAAAACTTCCTTTTTGGAGGGGAGAGTTGTCACACCCGTCGCAGAAATGCATTAATTTTCATACATCATTTTGGAATCATGTGAATGTAGACACCCCAATTTTGACCGACCATCGAATTTAGGGTATGATTACTTCTAAGACCGATGACGACCATGTCCGGTGAAATTCAAAAATTTTCCAATTGATTCAAGTTCTTCGGATGATTCTTCAGTCTCAATAAAGTTCTTTTTAAGAAAGAAAGAAAACCAGGTATTCGGGAAAATTCAGATGTAAAATATGTATAAGCAAAAAAAAAACGGTTTGGAGGATTTAATTTTGACATGAAAATAAAAATAAAAATAAAAAAACTATTTTGAAAATAGAATTAAAAAAAAGGAGGAAGGAAAGAAAAGGAATTTTGAAAAGAAAAGGAAAAAAAATGAAAACAAAACAAAAAGGATATAAGCAATCATATAAATATATGCGTATATATAATCTATATAAGTATATATTTAAAATAAATAAAAAGGGTGGGAATTCCGTTAGAAGCAGCACGCGACTAAGCCGACGGCGGTGGCACTCGCTGAGTGCCGTAGACAACTCAATGAGTGCCGCCCGCTGTAACAGACTGCTTTATATATATATATATACTTATGGAATATTATTGCACATGGGTTGTTCACTCAAATTTACCAAATTGACCCCATGAGAGTGGTCTATATAAGGAGCTGTTCATCTCCATTATAGAGATCCTTGTTTTGACAAATAAAATACATTGAAAATATAAAGAGAATTGAGAGGAATTGAGAGATATTTGAAGAACAACCAAGAACTTTGAAGAGAAATTTGAAAAAGAACTTGAAGAATTGAAGGATCTACACCAAGAATTAAGAAAATCCTGAGGTTATTAGAGGTAACCTTCTAATCCTACTTAGATTTAGACTAGAATTCAATCACAATTCATAGATCTATAGGATTTTTACACATTTTTAAAAAGTCTCTTCGAACCTCATTTCATCACACACCACTAGAATTGTGATTGAATTTTCATTTCTTTTCTCCATTGATTTGGATCTAAAATAAGTCTTGGATTTAAGATCAAATAAATTTAAAATGGAACATAGTTTGGATCATCAACAAAATTTTGGTTTTATCTCCTCTTTGTTTGTATTTTACTCACGAGATTTGTGACATCTTCAATATCTCATTTGATTCTCATGAGTTTAATCTCTTAATTCTCTATGGTCTTATGATTCATATGGGAAGTAAAGTAGATCATAGTTATATCCAGTCATGATTTGGATCCTTCAACTTGGAATCTCATGGAATTCTCTCTATATTTTATGGAGGTATATGTGGTTTGGTTATGTTTAGTCTCCAAGGACCATTAACTGGGGAGGAGAACTTAGTAAAATGAACATATATTCCTCAAGGATCATGTGTTTGGGAGAGGAATTAGGAATAGTTTAAGTTTAATTAAGATAATGAATACCAAGTCAACATTGGTGCAGTGAGTTCATTAACCAACTGTGATCAAAGATTTTTAATTAAATCATGGTCCATTGGAATTGAATGAGGCCAAATGGAGGGTATTCATAAATCATATATGTATCACTATGATTTTGTTTTGGTGAAACCTTATAGTTAACATGGTTTGGTCTTATTATTTGTGAACTAGTCACTTTCTGTCCAAAATTTCAGAATAGTAAGCCCGTTCTAAACTAAGTGGATCAGAGCTTTAATCAAGCTTTTTGGACTTCAAGTAAATTTTTCTATGAATTTTAATGTGTTAATAAGATTCCATAAAAAGATCGAAGTGATTCTGATTCGTTTTCTATTTTTAGAAAATCATACAAAAACTCTGGACAGAGAGTTGTAAATTTCTGAGTGATGTCTAGTTTTTGCCCAATTCCTAGAGATTGAACCGTTTGATCTTCGATTTTCTTTTTGGGTTAGAAACTAGACTCACAAAGGCACATCATATCCAAAACTCATTAAGATCAAATCGTTCGAAGTATGCTTTTCCTATTTTTGAATGTCTGGTCTGCTCTCTGTAAATTCTGAATTCTGTTACAGTTTTGACAAACTTTATAAATGATGATCGAAATGTCTTTTATATGACCTAAGACTCAAACTATGTTTTGAATAAACTTAAATCCAGAGGACATATGATCTAAAATAATTGAATAGTTATGGACATTACATTGTCTCCTAGTTGAGACTTGTAAATCTATAGAGATGTTGTAACTTCAACTAGTTAAGAAGGAGTTCATGATTATGTCAATTCTTTCCATACTTGATAGATTTAAGCTAGAAGTTTGGATATGTTATTTAGGATTTGATGTTATATTTTGATCAAAGAATGTTGGACTAACCCTATGTTTTGTAGCACTATTGAGGTATGATTTCTCGACTTGTTCTCATTTATTTCATTTTATTGATTTTCGACTCCATGTGCAACACCTTAGATTAGCTCTTGATTTATGTGTAAATATATGTGATTAGAGACCCTTTTTTTAGGATTTCTATTTTGTATGCATTGCACATTTCCCATTACGCGGCTGGATCCCGGGTAAGCTCTCTTTTTCTCTATTGCATATCATCTTGCTTGCTAATTGAATTATGTGGTTTTGAATTCTATTTTATCGTTAGCAATCTTACACCCTTTTGACATACTTGTGCTATGTATACTTATACCTATAAATTAGTTGAGGGCATGGTTAGATTAATAATTCGATTAGAAAGGATGTTGAGTAGAGGCCTATCACAAGATAGGATAAAAGGGGGTGTTTTAGTCCGTCAGGCTCCTTCCCCTCTCATTCCATAATCCTCGGACCTAGAAATCTCTGGTTTTTAAACGATTAGTTTGCTTTTAAAATGGTTTCTTAATTTTCCTTTAAAAAGTAAGTAGTGACTCAAATTTGAATTTGAAAAAGTTTTTTTAAAAAAAAAACGTGGCTAGCCTGTGATATCCACAGTGAATTATTGATGTTGATTAATAATTGAGATGAGGTTGACTATGGGTCAACGGTGGGTGTCAAGTGAAGACACGGGAACCTAACATTTTATGATGTATTAGCATGATTAAATGACATTTATGTGATTTAAATGCTATTTGAATTATCTGGTATTTCTTGAATAGTGATTTTTCCCGTGTAGGATAAATTTCTTATAGTTTTGATATTGTTTTAGATCATTTTGGATGTCATAATGAGAACATAGGTGATACGTTGCATAAAAGTAGGTTTTATAGAGATTCCACAAAAATGAGTTTCAGAACATGATTTTCGGGCACAAACGGAACTTTGACGAAAGCTTTTATAATTTTTAGTTTTCACTCGTGAGGTGATAAAATAGACATTTAAGACATTTTGGGAGATAACTAGAAGTTTTGAGAACTCGTGGGGAGGTAAACATAATTTTTAGAAGTCGTGCCTATAAATAGAAAAGCATGAGATATTTTGTCATAAACTTTCCAAAAATATCTTGAGAGAGAGAGAGAGAGAGAGAGAGAGAGAGAAATGAGATTATTTCCCACGAGCTTCACGACGCCGATCGACGAACTTCCGATTGTCAGTTTTTCTCTATATTTCATATTTGAACTCCTCGAGGTAAGAGCTACATTTTGATATCTCTTAGGCCTCATTTGGCTAACTTTTACAAAAATGTAATTTCTAGAATTTTGGGAAAAACCATGTAAAACTTGTAAGAATGGTGTATAAACGGATATCCGACGTTTATTTGGTTTTAGTTAATCTTTCAAAGTTATAGAGCTTTAGCACGAGGTATGAATTCTAGATCTATAAATTATATGGAATTTACATGTTTAAATATCAGGTTTGATATTTTGGATCCGGGCGAAATTCATGTATTAATTAGACCCATTGTTTACGCACATGAAAATGTGATAAAAGTACATATAACTGTTTATGTGAGCATGCTATATGTCTACTTGGATCAAAGGAGGGTTTGGTGCAATTCCATCCAGGGTAAGCTCCTAAAAGTCTGAGGAATGTAACATTGATAGTTATGGTGTCTGGTATGGAGGAAGGCCCAACCAGGATATGGTACCAGGTATAAAGGAAGGCCCAACCAGTGTAAGGGATGCGTGGAAGAGGAAGGCCTTCCACGACATCAAATCTCATTTACCGGATGGAAACATGTCACTCTCCCTAGAGACTATTTTGATGTGTTTAGATGTTTTAAAGCATGATTTGTCATATAAGCATATGTTTAGAATTGTGCACTCAATAGTAGTGGAGCTTTACTACATTACAAGTGATAAAAAGAGAGGAAATAAGTAACGCAAGGAGTGAGGCCGATGGGACAACGGGATCGCTCTTGTTTTTGTTTTGTTCTTGATTTCCTTTCCAAATGCTGTAAAACGATTTGAGAGTTAAAACCCTATTTCAGTTTAGAATCTTGGGAAGGATTGTAATTATTGTAACCTGTAGTCAAAACTTCTGCAATCATGTTTGAAATCATTGTAATATGTTAGCGTATGTGTTGGATTTGAGTTTGGGCAGCTATAGATTGAATTAGCTGCAGAGTGCTTGCAATATAAGGTAAATCAGTCGACTGATTTCTGGGAAACAGTTGACTGGAGGCATGGTTGATCCAGCCACTGCCTTGGTATACTGAAAAATAGTCAACTGGGTTCCTGACACAGTCGACTGGATTATTGGTTGGAATGTGATTTTGGTTATGTGAAAGAAATAGTCGACTAGGTGGGTGACCACAGTCGATTGGATGTTGAGTCAAAAATTAGAATTTCTAGTTTCATCGACTGATAGATTCAGTCGACTGAGAATTTGAAGCCCCTACCTCATCACTATTTGAAACTCACAAACTTTTTTGTGCAGGCAGGCAGTTTACCGCGGTAGTTTTTCTGACAAACTAGTAGTAACCAACACAATTTGGTTATTAATGTCAGAATTTTCCAAGAATTGGTTACAATGAGTACGTTCGTGACTGAAAGTACTTTTTCAGTGACGAGATTGACTTCATCACATGGATGTTCATCACTAAATACAGAATTTGTTGTAGTGAGAGTAATGCCATGCTTTGCGATTTTATTTTTTATTTTTTGAAAAGTGTTTCGCAACATACGTGATAGTGAGCTCAGTTGATTTGGATTGGTTGATGTTGAAGTGGTCACACCATTATTGAAATAGTAATGCTGTGCTTCCCAAATTTCTATGCCAAAAGTCTTTCTCAAATGATGTGGCAGTGGGGCTAGGTAGACAACTTTCAATCAAAATTCAACTGGTTCGATTCTATAAGACCTGGCCAAACTGGTCCCATTCTTAGGGTGGATTTTGATTTCACTTAAGATTACTAGTAATCTTAAAATTTATCCTTGTTTGGTTCATGGATTATTCATTGAATTGTGGGTCTTATTGTCATGACACATCCTGTTACGCGTGGAAATAGGACACGTGGCACGCCACCAAGGCTCATCCAATTCCATTAAAATAAATAACAGCGGAAAGGCATAAGTAAAACCCATGAAAAATGGGGTTATAAAAAGTTTGGCGCATTTGAAACAGCAATCCAGTCAACTGATCGGGGTCCGGTCGACTGGAAATACAAGATACAGAGAGCTTTAAAAGCTCAAAAATTATCCAGTCGACTGTGTCGGGGACCCAATCGAGTGGAAAAAAATACAAAAAAAAAAATGTTTAAACATTTCAAGAACGTAAAATACAAAAATCTTTTATTTTCAGAATAATAGAAGGTGTGAGAAATCCACTTCCCTCGCACGAACAACGTCTCCCCCTAACAGGGTCTCTCTGTTATTTGAATTTGGCAGTTATTTAACTTTAAGGAAGCAAAGATCGTTCGAAGAAAGAGAGTTTGTGAATCTCTGAACCAATGATTTTTCGAAGCCAGGTTAGTATGGGTTAGGGTTTCCAGAGATTCTTCGGCGAAATAGAGAAGCATCAATTTAGTCTTCTATTTGTGTCGCTTCTGATTCACAAGAAATTACATAGAGATGCGCAAACACTTCGGATCTCTGGTGAATTCTGATGAAGTACAGAAGTATAACTTAGGAGCACTACTCAGGTATGTATGATGCATTTGCTGTTTATTTTTCCATGTGTAAAATATATAGGGTTAGGGTTCTACAACAGTGACAACGAGATGTAGTTGAAGTGGGCGATTGAGAAATTGGTGGACAAAGGGGACACCCTAGATATTTCATCATACACATCAAGGTTAATTCCATCATCGAATCACACAAACTTATCTGGTCCAAATCTGGTTCCCATAAATTTATATACATGTGTGTGTATGGGTCGACGTTTACAAAATGCCCTATCTTTTGTTCTTGCGAATTTGCTAAATCTAATCAGATATGATATAATTTGGGCAAAAATCCTCCTGGGTTTTCTTTTTGTAGCTCTAATTCCTTTCGATGGAGTTTCATCAACCAAAGGTAATGAAGTTGAAGTTCTTGACATGCTTGACATTGTTTCTAGACGGATATTCTTTTCTTTTTTTCGCAATGCCTTATTATATTTGGCAACTTACATTTACCTTTGATGAGCTTCCATGAATTTGTTTTTAAATGCTCTGCATATATGCATATATCTACACATTCACCATAGAAAAAAAACATATATGTATATTTAAACATTGGGATGGTATGTCTGTTTGTAAATTAAAAAAGAAATTGAATATGATTTTAGGTGAATTTTGTTACAAAGGACAGGGGAAATAGAAGAGAGAAGTTGTGTGAAGCAGTTGACTATCTAAAACTGGAGTCTATGGTAATGGGAAGTAGAGGGCACCATACAAAAGTGCCTAACAATTTGTTTGAAACCCTAGCCCTTTATTTTCAAATCTTTATTCAAGATTAACTTATTTATTTGTGCCGTGCTTTCTACCACAAATTGTAGATGAACATTGACTTAGCTGAATAGTTATGTATATGTTTATTGAAATTTCAATGTATATATCTACAACCATGAACCTCATATCGATAGACATTTTATGATTTTTGCTTGCTATTTGATAAGGATAAACCACCCCAAAACACTTGCTACTTTATGAAATACACTCTCATGGGTTTTCTTTTTGTCCATAAATGACTCTCTTTTTGTTACTTCCAAAATTTTCTTATTGTGTTTGTTTTGCCATGTAATAAATCGGATTCATACAATTATACAAATTTGATTAGAGAAATTATTACCTCACTCTCTGTGTCACTATGAGTTTTTACATTTTGTTTTGGGTTTTTATGAAGCAGCACAAAAGAATCATTTTGATGCCTCTGGCCCCTTTGCTGCTTGTTTGAGGCTAGCTAGTTGGTTGATTTAATTTGTGTTTCTATTTCTTATTGTCTAAATTAACCCTTTTTTTTTTGTTTTTTTATCCCATACCTCCTAGCATCTACAAAGATATTTGTGAATAAAAAAAGGAGTACATGAGGTCACAACGATGTCGACAAGGTAAGGACTGTCCATTTCTTTTTGTTCAATGTTCACAACTATTACAAAATGTGTTTGTTTATTTATTTTTGGTTCAGCTTTACCTCTCATGCTGTTAGCTTTTATTTCTAATTCCAAAACCAGAAGAGGTGTATCTGTCACGACCCATCCCGCTACACGCGAAAATAGGACACGTGGCATGCCATCAAGGCTCATCAAATTCCTTTAAAGTAAATAGCAGCGGAACACATAAGTAAAATTAATTAACATCAGAGTTATAAAAAATTTTGCCAATTGGAACACTTCCAAAAGAATTCAGTTTTGAAACAGAGGTTCAATAGGATGTGTGGGGACCCAGTCGACTAGATGTCAAAAGCAGATAGTATTAAAGTGGCATAGTCCAGTTGACTGTGTCGGGGACTTAGTCGACTGGGACCTCAAATTCTCAGTCGACTGACCCTTGTCCGGTCGACTGGATACTATTCAAGCAAAATGTTGTGTTTTCGCACAGAAATCAGTCGAGTGATTTTCAACCTTCAGTCGACTAAAGCCTTTGAAACCTGAAGAAATATTTCTATAACACAGGGGTCCAGTCGACTATGTTGAGGGCCTAGTCGACTGATCTCCCTCAAAACTGCACAATCTGTAGCAAGTCAAAACCTTTCCAATCCAATATCAACATAAACACTATTATATTGCAACGATTCAAAACTTAACTACAGGAGTTCTACCACGGATTACAATACTATAAATCCTTCCCAAGATTTAGTTACAACATGTTATGAAATCCAAAGTTATTATTACAAGAGTTTAGGAAAGGAAAACAAAACATAGACAAGTGGTGATTCCCCGGCGTTCCTCGTCCTTACTCCTCATGCTTCTTCTTTTCACCTGCAATGGAGTAAAGCTCCCCTGCTTAGCTATATGCTGAGTGTACAAATTCTAACATATACATATATGGTAAAACATGCTTTAATTCATAATTCATATCAAATAGTCTATAGGGAGAAAAATATGCATTCATTTGGTAGCGGCAAGTCCAAGTCTTAAACTGTGATGCCAATGGCAAGTCCAAGTCTATCAACCATTGTATCCCCAAGTGCCATGGTAAGTCCAAGTCAATCAACCATGCACAGTAGCCGTCGCTACTAAATTCTCAAACATCGAGAAACTTACTCCGGCATGAAATTTTATAAGTCCCCCCTGTCACAACTGTTCTAAAATTTTATTATTTTTAACATGCATATCTGAGATTGTGAGCATTACTAATGTTATTTAATAATGGTGGATGAGGTTGACTGTGGGTCAATGGTAAGGTGTCAGTGAAGACACGGGAATATGGAACTTCATATTGCATTGGCATGAATAAATGACATTTATGCGATTTAAATGTTATTTGAAATATCTGGTATTCTTGTGAATAGTAAATTTACCTGTGTAGAGTAAATTTTTGATAATTTGGTATTGATATATATATATATATATATCATTTAGAATACTATGGTAAGAACGTGAGTGGTACGCTACATAAAAAGGTAGGTGGTATAAAGATTCCACAGATTTAGTTTTCGAACGTAATTTTGGACCCAAACGGGACTTAGTTGAAAACTTTTGAAATTGATAGTTTTCACTCGTGAAATAATAAATTAGACGTTTAAAATGTTTTGGGAGTTAATTATAAGTTCTGAGAACTCGCGGGGTGGTAAACATAATTGTTGGAAATGTTGCCTATAAATAGAAGGGTAAGATTTCATTATTTGTAAACTTCTAAAAATATCTAGAGAGGAGAGAGAAAAAGGGGATTTGTTGCCACGAGCTTTGCGACGACGATCGGTGACCTTTCGTCCGCCAGATTTCTATTTCATATTTGGACTTCTTGAGGTAAGACCTGCGTCTTGATAGTCATCAGGCCATGTTTGGCTAACTTTTGTAAAAAAAAATCTAATTTCTAGAAATCTGAAAAAAAAAAATAGGTATAAACTTGTAGGAATCATCTGAAAACGGAGATCTGACGTTTATTTGCCTCTGCAGTACTTCCTTCAAAGTTTGGGGGAAATCACACGAGGTATGAATTCTAGATCTATAAAATATATGAGATTTTCATGTTTAAATATTGGTTTGATATTTTTGGATCCGGGTGAAATTCATGTATTAATTAGGCCCGTTAATTATGCATGTGAAATTACATGAAAAGCATGTATAACTGTTTATGTGAGCATGCTATGTATCTATTTGGGTCAAAGGGGGGGTTGGTGCAATTTCATCCGGGGTTACAAGCTCCTCGAACCTTAAGAATTTGATGATTTTGAGTGTGGTGGTGTCTGGTATGGAGGAAGGCCCAACCAGGACATGGTGCCTGATATGGAGGAAGGCCCAACTAGTGTACGTGGTGCGTAGGAGGGGTGTGCCTTCCACGGCATCGGTTCCATTTACCGGATGAATGCGTACCACTCGCCTTAGAGACTATTTTTATTTGTTTTGGATGTTTATAGCATGAACTGTCATATAAGCATACATTTAGAATTGTACACTCAGCATATAGCTGAACAGTGGAGCTTTACTCCATTGCAGGTGAGAAAAAAGAGGAATAAAAAAGCGTGAGGAGTGAGGTCGAAGAATGCCGGGGAATGCTTGCTTATACTTTTGTTATTCCAAACTTGTAATAAGAATTGGAAATTATAATATGTTGTAATAGAATCTCGACTTAGATTAGTACTTGAAATCCTTAGTAAACTCTTGTACATGTGGCTTGAATCATGGTAATATAGTTATGTTAATGTTGGTGGTTGTGTGGAGAACCATGATCTTGAGTTGCTGCACAATTGGACTGAACTGGGGAGATCATTCGACTGAAACTCTGACCAGTTCACTGGACCCCTGAGTTTTAGAATGTTTCCTTCAGTTTTCGCAGGCATCAGTCAACTGAAGGAGAGGTATTAGTCGACTAAACCTTGCACGAAAACACCACATTCTGCATGCATAGTGCCCAGTGGATCAGACAAGGCACCAGTCGATTGAGAAATTGAGCCCCCAGTAGACTGAGTCCCTGACACAGTCGATTGGACAGGACTGTTGAACTCTTTAAACTTACTGCTTTTGGTCTCCTGTCAACTAAAGCCCGATCTAGTCGACTAGACCTCTGGTTTTCAAAATGACTTCTCTTGGACGTGTTTCAATTGGACAAAACTTTTCATACTCTGATTTGAAAGGATTGTACTTATATTTTCCGCTGCTATTTTACTTTAATGGAATTAGATGAGCCTTAGTGGCATACCACTTGTCCTATTTCTGCGCATAGCGGAATGGGTCATGACATTTAGTGGTATCAGAGTTAGAGGTAACAAAACTTTGGGAACATTCAACATCGAATGGAGTGTTGAGTGAATTAGCACACATTCTAGATTGCAACCATGCATGGTAGAGATGCTTAATGCATATGGTATGTTGTTATACATACATGCTTATAATATTTGTCATACATACATAATATTTATGCATTCTTGAATTGGTGGAATCGTACAGATATGGAGCTATATGAGGGGATTAAGTTATCACTTGTTATCATAGACCTTCTATTGTGGCACGGGGGTTAGATGATATCGTGGTAGTGATGTACAATTGGGTTCTAGTGAAAATAAAATGATTTTAATCAAATTGGTGAATGTTTTAAACGTTAGTGACGAGTGTTCTTTGAGGGACCTAACCGAGAACGGAGTCCGAGTGGTGAGCGTCAGAGGAGATTTGCTTATAGTTCACATAGAGAATGAAAGTGGTTGTCTACAGTTGAGTTTTGGACTTGGGATTGATTGATCAGAGTACTGTTTCGGACATGGGTTAAGCATCATGATGTAAGAGAATAAGGATGAACAATTGGGGCTTTATGACAGAAAGATAGTCCAGCAACATGTATTTCTAGTGTATAGGGTAGGTAAGGAATCTCTTACCTTATCTTACGGTGTTAACCTACGGTGTGATCGTACTGGGTATCTTATGATGTTACCTTACGATATACACGGGTACGTCGGGTAGTTGAAGAATCTTTTAACTTATCGTGCAGTGTTGGAACGATTAGATGGTTGAGGAATCTCTCAACCTATCTTACAATATGTATTGGATGGTTGAGGAATCTCTCAACCTATCTTACAGTATGTATTGGGAATTGAAAAATGTCCCTACCAGTGATAAGTATTGTGGTTATTGAGGAATCTCTCAGCCGAACTTGGTTTCAAATGGGCTTGGTACTATAGTGAATTCATATGTAGTATAAGGATTAGTAACTAGAGTTACCAGATTGATTGTGTAAGTGAGAAGTAGTATTTGAGAATCAATTGGAGACAAAGGAGTTAGGAATAGAAATGATCAAGTGTGCGTGGATAGTTAAAACTACAGTTGGTGGAGGTTTAATCGAGGATAGACTTCTGGAGCCGTTGCGTGGACTTGATGATTATGTGCGTATGAATGTAATAATAAGGACAATAGGATTGGAGGAAAAGTTATAGAAATTCTTGATGGAGAGTAAATGGACAAAAAATGATTCCCGGGTGTTTTGTAGTGGGTTGTCAGAAGAGATAGAATAAAGGGAGTAAGAATAGGAGACTGGAAGTAAAAGATATGTGCGACTTATGGAACGTGATAAGAGATTCAGATAAACCGAGTGGATATTTGGATAGCATGAAGATGAGAGGACCTTGATAGGGAGCCTGTACCGAAGGTTGTTATCACAGAGAGTTGTTGTACGGGCAACCTCGAACCTGGATTTTGAATGTATTTGCAAAATAACACAATAACCAATGCTTTTAAAATCTCATTGGGTATTTAATGCGAGTTGCTATTAGTAGGACGCTAGAGTATGATGAGTATTATGATATCGAATAAGAGCGGTTATGGGAACGATTGAGGGGTAGAGAGACTTTGGGTAAGTCAATTTAGAGAAGTGAAAATATAAATCGTGAAGATGAAGCTTTGATGAGTAAATGAATAGGGATAGTAAGAGTGGAATGAAGACTTGGTAGTACATTGAGTATGTAACCAGATATGATAGTAGGAATGTGAGGCTGATAAAAGACAAAGGTGGATGCGATGGGAAGTTATCACAGTTGTCCTGGATTCCAACAAGGTTGAAGGATTTTGGGGATGTCAGATTCCACCCCTAAGAAAATTTTAAAATATTTCAAAAACAATTTTTTTTAAATGAGGGAAGTGGTATAGAATACTTGCGATAAGGTATCGAGTAGACTTTAGAAGCTAGGTGTTGTGGAGGGATAAAGTATGCTTAGTGCTGGGGATGTAATAGCGGTGGTTGGACGATTGAGTTCCACGTAAATAGGTTGTGAACTTAGAAATTCTAAAGTAAGGAAATAGAGAGGTTTCGTACACATGAATTTAGTAAGTTTGAAGGTATGACATTAAGGGAGTTGTCATGAGTATCGTGCAAAAGGGAGCTTGATTTTAGTTTAAGTATTGGAATAATCGGAGGTGATGATTGGTTTGAGGCTTTGATAAATCAGGAACTTGAAGAGATCCACAAAGAGTGAAGCACTTGAAAGACGACAGTTAGGGATCGGTTGGGATTGGTAACCAAAGTGAGAATAGGGTAACCTTAAGTATGGTCACGGAAGGTGTGTGAATTGGGAGTCGATGGGGAAGTTATCGAACACTGTGAGACTACCATACTTTATGGGAATATTTAATTACCAGATTATCTTCAGATAGTTACGGGGATAGTATGAAAGCTTGAGCAATAGAATATTCACGAACAGTGGTTCTGAGATCCGAATGGCGAAGGTAGGGCATTAGAGAATCTGGATTGGAGTTAAGTCAGGTTAATAAAGTCAGGAAATATGACACTATTGAATGAGGTATAGTGCCTTGGGATGTTATATGAAGAACATACGCTTAGCGTAATGGATAATCTTAAACTAGTAAGAGTTGACATAGAGGAGTGTGATGGATAGGGGCTTATATAAAGGTAAAAGTGAAACAACGGAGATTTATGGAGTGGTATAATGATGCCAATGGTAATGGATCTACGTGGACCGATGAATGTAAAGAATGGTAGATGAGTAGGATATGAGATGGGAATAGATTACAGTGGGGTTGTGATTGCTGACAGGAAGGTAATTGACTCAGGGTATATGTACACTATGAGAATCTGAGGGACTGTGAATAGTCAAAGGATAGAGAGAGTGATGAATTATGTGAGACGCGGATGATTGATTAAGTTGATTTTGGTGAACAATGTTATTTGTTACTACGAAGATTGGGGCAACTATGTTGCGAAAAGAGATAAAAGTGGTATGTGAGATTTTAAATTAGTTGTTTTACAACATAAATGATAAATGTATTTGACCTTGTTGAAAAGTTTAAAAACAAAAGTGTGAGGTATGAATCCTTTATTGCAATCGGTGGTAGTTCGGCTGCAAACTTGGGAGAGATGAACGACGAATGTGTTTGACCTCACCGTGGGTGATTTGGGACATGTGTAGACTCGAACGAGTAGGATGGTGTGGAAATTTTCAAAAGAGAACCTGATTGATACCTTATGCGGCACGAATGATGGGAGTATAGTACGAGGTTGGTAAACCTGAATGGAATGATAAGAATTATTAGAGACAGAGAGAGAGTACTAGTGTGACGCACTACCGACTATGTGATAGTCATCTCAACTGATGTTGCCGTGATATGGATTTATTAGAAAAGAAGGATTAAAAATTGATAAGTGGAAAGTTGTTTAGAACATGTTATCATTTTACAAGTATTTGGTGATTATCAGGATAAGGATTGAATCTATAGTATGTGAAACAGGTGGTTGAAGCGTTGGCTTACTGATGGGGTATGTATAAATGTTAAAGCTTGGTTTGGTTCACTTCGAGATGAAGAATCGTATATGGATGTTAACCAGTTGAATGTGTTGTGTACAACTTGTAGTTGAAGGGAAGGACCGTTGAGTGGAAGATGGGTTATCTCCTTTAATTTGAGTATTGTGATGAAACTTTTGAGTTCGGAAGGTATATGTGACAAGTACGATGGAATGATATCTGAGTTGACATTGTGACGTTGTGATGTAATTTTATTGTTAGGATTGACTATTAAGTAATTTCTACTTAGGTATTGATGTTCTTATTTATCAGGATGCTTCGAGGCATTGCAGATTTCGGTTGAATCTTCTATCAGATTGAGACTGGAGCTCTGAGGATTTATTTTCCTTAAGAGCCTGATGATTTATTTTCCTCGTGAGACGGTGATTTCTCAGTAAAGTGGTTGGTCCGTGTATGAGGCAAACGTTGGAAGTACTTATGAGAAAGTCTTTGTGAATTGATGAGATGGTATAAGTTTGGGGACAAACTTCCTTTTTGGAGGGGAGAGTTGTCACAACCGTTCTAGAATTTTATTGTTTTTAACATGCATTTCTGAGATTTTGAGCATCACTAATGTTATTTAATAATGGTGGATGAGGTTGACTGTGGGTCAACGGTAAGGTGTCAGTGAAGACACGGGAATATAAAATTTCATATTGCATTGGCATGAATAAATGACATTTGTGTGATTTAAATGTTATTTGAAATATCTGGTATTCTTGTGAATAGTAAATTTACCTATGTAGAGTAAGTTTATGGTAGTTTGGTATTGATATATATATGTATATATATATATATATATCATTTAGAATACCGTTGTGAGAACGTGAGTGGTACGCTGCATAAAATGGTAGGTGGTATATAGATTCCACATATTTAGTTTTCGAACGTAATTTTGGACCCTAACGAGACTTAGTCGAAAACTTTTGAAATTGATAGTTTTCACTTGTGAAATAATAGAGTAGACGTTTAAGACGTTTCGGGAGTTAATTAGAAGTTTTGAGAACTCGTGGGGTAGTGAACATAATTTTTGAAAATGTTGCTTATAAATAGTAGTGTAAGATTTCATTAGTTGTAAATAGGGCTGCTCAAAATCCACCCGTCCACTCGACTCACCCGACCACCCGACTCACCCGTAGCTTTTTTATTGGTTTTTAAACAATGTGGGTGGAGTCACGGGTCTTGGGGGTGGAGTCACGGGTCTTGGGGGTGGAAACCCGACAGTTTCAGGTGGAGTCACGAGTCTAGGGGGTGAAAATCCGATTCACCCGACCCGACTCGAAACACACTTAATTTTTTTAAAATATATATGTAATATGGTTATATCAATAGATGCATTATGTATTATATAGTCTTTAATATATATATATATATGTAATTGCTTATATCAGTATATGTATTATGTATTATATAGTCTTTAAATATATATATATATATGTTATATTCTTGTATCAATAAAATATATATGTCACTAGCGGAGATATAAAAACATTAAAACCATCAAACTAGCACATGACTATGTTTTTATTTTTGTTTGGTCAGAGCTTTGGTTAGCCCATGACTATGTAGACAAAAATATTCAAAGCAAAAAAAAAAATGCAGACAAAGTCATGTGTAAAGCAAATACTTGATTAAGACAAATGACACAGTCGGGTTTCACCCGACTCGACCCGACTCACCTGACCACCCAATGAGTCGGGTGCACCCGACAAAGCGAGTGGATGACGGGTGGAAGTAGGGCAAACCCGACTATGTTCGGATGGATGAACGGATGAGGGCCAAACCCGATCACCCGACTTATGAGCACCCCTAATTGTAAACTTCTAAAAATATCTAGAGAGGAGAGAGAAAAAAGGGATTCGTTGCCACGAGTTTTGCGACGACGATCGGCGACCTTTCGTCCGTCAATTTTTCGCCAGATTTCATATTTGGACTCCTTGAGGTAAGACCTACATTTTGATAGTCATTAGGCCATATTTGGCTAACTTTTGTAAGAAAATCTAATTTCAAAGTTTGGGAGAAATAGCACGAGGTACGAATTCTAGATCTATGAAATATATGGGATTTTCATGTTTAAATATCGGTTTGATATTTTTGGATCCGGGTGAAATTCATGTATTAATTAGGCCCCATTAATTATGCACGTGAAATTATATGAAAACATGTATAACTATTTATGTGAGCTTGCTATGTGTCTATTTGGGTCAAAAGGGGGGGGGGGGGGGGGGGGGTGCAATTTCATCTAGGGTTGTAAGCTCCTCGAACCTTGAGGATCTGATGATTTTGAGTGTGGTGGTGTCTGGTATGGAGGACAGCCCAACCAGGATACGGTACCTAGTGTGGAGGAAGGCTCAACCAGTATACGTGGTGCGTGGGAGAGGTGTGCCTTCCACGGCATCGGTTCCATTTACCGAATGAATGCGTACCACTCACCCTAGAGACTATTTTTATGTATTTTGGATGTTTATAGCATTAACTGTCATATAAGCATATATTTAGAATTGTACACTCGGCATATAGCTGAGCAGTGGAGCTTTACTCCATTGCAGGTGAGAAGAAAAGAAGAAAGAAGAAGCGTGAGGAGTGAGGCTAAAGAATGCCAGGGAATGCTTGTTTATACTTTTGTTATTCCAAAGTTATAATCAGAATTGGAAATTGTAATATGTTGTAATAGAATCTCGACTGGGATTAGTACTTGAAATCCTTAGTAAACTCTTGTACATGTGATTTGAATCATGGTAATATAGTTGTGTTAATGTTGGTGGTTGTGTGGAGAACCATGATCTTGAGTTGCTGCAAAATTGGACTGAACTAGGGGAGATCGGTCGACTGAAACTCTGACCAGTCGACTGAACCCCTGAGTTTCAGAATGTTTCCTTCAGCTTTCGCAGGCATCAGTCGACTAAACCTTGCACGAAAACACCACATTCTGCATGCATAGTGTCCAATGGACTGGACAAGGCACCGGTCGACTGAGAAATTGAGGCCCCAGTCGACTAAGTCCCCGACACATTCAATTAGACAAGACTGTTGAACTCTTTAAACTTACTGCTTTTGGTCTCCAGTCGACCGGAGCTCGATCCAGTCAACTGGACCTGTGGTTTTCAAAATGACTTCTCTTGGACGTGTTTCAATTGGATAAAACTTTTTATACTCCGATTTTAAAGGATTGTACTTATGTTTTCCGCTACTGTTTTTACTTTAATGGAATTGGATGAGCTTTGGTGGTGTGCCACATGTCCTATTTTCCCGCGTAGCGGGATAGGTCATGACACCCCCTTTGACCCATAAAAATAACTCAATGTGCTAGCCTAAGATTAGACATGCTTTTCACATTTAAGAACGTGCATAATTAATGAGCCTACTATTAACACATGAATTTTGCCCAGATCACAATTTCGTCGTCGAAAGTTAAAACATGCATATTCCTATGTAACACAGGTTAGAGCTTCATACCTCGTAGGATTTCTTCCTAACTTTGAAGGATTGTCTAGAGGCCCGAATAAACGTCAGATCTCAGTTTAAATGCGATTCTTACAAGTTTAACCTGCTTTTTCCCAAATTTTTAGAAATTAGATTGTCATAAAAAGTCATCAAATGAGGCCTAAGAGGTATCAAAATGTAGGTCTTACCTCCATGAGTTCAAATCTAAAATCTGGAGAAAAATTGACGATCAGAATTTTCGTCGATGTGGGAACCAAAATCTCCTTTTTCTTTCTCTCCAAGATATTTTAGAAAGTTTTGTAAAATAATGAATCTCACCCTCACTATTTATAGACAACAGTTTCAGAAATTATGGTTACTTCCCCACGAGTTTCTCAAACTTCTAACTATCTCCTGAAATATCCTAAACGTCCATTTTATTACTTCACGGGTGAAAACTAACAATAATAAAAAAAATTCGTCTAAGTTCTGTTTGGGTCCAAAATAAGGATCCAAAACCTAATCTCCGTGGAATCTCTATACCACCTACCTTTTATACAACGTATCACTCTCGTTCTCACCACAGTATTCAAAATGATCTAAAACGATATCAAACTATCAGAACTTTACTCTACACAAGTAAAGTTACTATTCATAAAATGCCAGATAAATCAATTAACATTTAAATCACATAAATGCTATGTAATAATGCTAATGCATCATGAACTACCACATTCCCATGTCTCCACTGACACCTCACCGTTAACTCACAGTCAACTCCATCTCAATTATTAATCGACATTAATAATTCCAGAATTTAAATATGCAATTAAGAAAAATGTATGCATTCTGGAACAAGTGTGACAGTATCTAAAGCTATAGATAATAGCATTGGAAATAGGAAGCATGACTGATGTGTTCACTAATTTTTGAAACTTCCATATTTTTACAAATTTGAATTTTTTCTTTTCAAAACATAATGAACTCTCAAGTCATTAAAAGGATTTTATAAACTTATGTTGAAGTTGAATGCTAATTTGTTGAATGGGGGAGTGGAATGGATCCACAATATAGGAACTTTTAAGAGCAGTTCCAATGGGCTAGTCATCACACTAAGCATCACCAAAATGCTAGTGAATGCCCCAAAATATTTCCAATGGACTAGCCATTAGCAAGCTTAGATAACTGCACTCTATTATTGTGATTGTAAATTTAGTTGTATTTCTACTGCCATGAATTGAAAGTAAAAATGAGAACACCAGTGTCACACATAGAGGATATGCAGATACAAAAAAAACTCAACTGCTGTAGTTTTTAATTTTTTTAATTTTACTCTTAGCCTTCTTAACCTTAGATGTCACCTTGATGTTATATTCTTTAACAATATAAGAATACCATGTAATGAATAATAGTTTTATGTTTCCATTTAAGTATATATCACATCAGACATTAGTTACAATTTGTCTTGGAAAAAAGAATATTTAGTATAGAGTATCTCTTTAGAAAGAGCTCTCATAGATTTTCTTTTGTAGATTATAATGTGACCGGGCTATACGAGCACCCATATTGTAATGGATCAAAGGAGCATGGTCTTTTTGAAGTCTTAATCAGGTAGGGTTTGTGTATGCCTATATATATACATACATATACTACACAAACCCAATAGAATATACACCAACAGCAGTCTCTCTCTCTCTCTCTATCTCCCCCTCTCTCTCTCTCTCTCTCTCTCTCTCTCTCCTCATGGTTCTCTCTCTATAGCACATCACCAAAGGGCTTGGGATTTAGCGAATGATACGTACGAGGACCGCTCTAGTAGTGATCTTCACAACCTATGCAAAGCATAAGAGAGTACACGGAGGCTACATGGAACAGCAGTTCGTGGGTGAAGACGCCGGGCTCGTAACAACACCGTTCGGTGATCCGTCGGATTATTCCGCTAGGTAACGATCCTATACCCGACTCGTATGCTTGCGTGCATATTTTTCTAAATTGGTATCAGAGCCATATAGGTTGTTGATTTGCCCGTTAATCACCCAAATCGAATCTTCCATTACAGCTTCAAGCAAGTTTTGAACAAAAACTTTGAAAATTTTGATTTTGAAGTGGGTCTAATACAAAACTCCAATAGGGGTCTAAATTTTTGATATGGTTGTGTCCCATATGATCCCAAGAGTCCCCCCTCAAAGTTTCAGCCGTTGACTATCTTTAATGAGAGAGATATCAAACCTTAGTTTTGTGGGTTTATGAAGTAATTTTTTTTTTGTTAAGAAAAGAGGTCACTACAACCTCGCAAAAAGCCGTGCACGTAGCCTAGGGCTGCTGCTGCAATTCTTCTTCTCATAAGGAAGATGATGAATCTGTTATTTTTGTGAAGCCCAGTCATACCATGGGCCATGGCGCGTGGCCCACATTGCATGCTATGTTTTTTTTAAGCATGAAGTGGGGTTCATTTGATGTACAAGGCTTTGCATTTGGCCATGGCCACTTGCACGTGTGTGCGTGCTAGGGAAATGAGGGCCATTTCGTGGGGTTGTGCTCTGTGCCATGGTTGATTAATTGTCTTTTGTTTTATTACATTAACCACCCCTAAACTTTATTATTTACTAAAACAGTCCACATGGTTGTCATATTGAGTTTTAAAATACTTTTAAATTCAAGAAAATTCTGTAAAAAGGGATTCTAAGATAATTTTTGTATAAATTATCATGTATTGTTGGTATTTTAGAGCATATAATTTATGTTTTTTGGGCATTTATTTAATTGCTTAAAATAGCCAAAATACACTATTAATTTTTGTAATTAATATGGGACATAAGGGACACTGTTTTAAGACCATGTAAAATTTTGTGGGACCCATAGATAATTTTGGATAAATTATCTCAATCATATTAATATTTGGGGCAATTAGTGATAAATCCAAATTAGAGAAAGTTTAGTGGTGTAAGAATAAGTAGGAAAAGTTTTTAGTCATAAGTCCATTCTCCTTCAATTGTCTAAACTACCCTCACCATTCCAAAAAGTTTCAACTCCTGCACCTCCGGCGAGCTCACCTGAGCTCCGACGACCTCGCCTGAGATCGTCTGACATCTGGCGAGCTCCACCACCACCACACTAGACCTCCAACGATGACCACCACCACCACCACTCCCGATCTCTGCCGATCACCACCACAACCTCACCTGACCTCCAACGACTACCACCACGACATCACCTGATTGATCTCTTCACAACCAAACCACCATATCAACATGCAATGATCACAAAACAAGTTTATGAAATTTCATTTCTCACACCACGGAAAAAAGTTGTGAAATTTATCAAAAAAAAGTTGAGAAATTTCACAAAGTTTGTGAAAATGCTCGCTGCACTGTCTTGTGGTCATGCGATAGCCGTGAATCTGCTCGTGGTGGTCCCGGTAGTAGTAGATCTGGTCGTAGTGGTGGTGGATCTGGAATTAATGGTGTTCAGAGGAGACAAATCTTGACAAATCTCAACAGATCTGGTTGTGCAATTTGTCAAAAAAAGTTGTGAAATTTATCAAAAAAAATTTTGTGAAATTTCAAACAAAACAAACCATTAACTCAACTCATATAGGAAGAAATCCAGTACTCACGAGCAAAAATTAGTATCAATAACAAGAGTTTCAAACTTGAAATATGTACATACATATATATATATATATGTGTGTGTGTATATTTAGAGAGAGAGAGAGAGAGAGAGAGGGAGGGGGGGGGGGGGGGGGGGGGGGGAGGAGAGTGATGTGGCTTCCTATTGCAAAACATCTTACAAAGTCCCTCTCTCAAATGCTTGTTAAGTAGTCAGTGTCTCCTTTTTTTCCAACTCAGTATCTTATTTTTCTCTTTTGCATTTACTAGACAAAAAAGCTTGAAAGACTCATCAATGGCGGCCACATAGACGCGGCAATGGCTTTCACTTTGGGTGAGCACGGAAATGATTGTGATAGTCGCCGGAAATGATGATGGTCACTGGTGGTCTCACCTGTGGTTCTCGGTGGTCGGAGACGACGGTGGTGGTCACTGGTGGTCTCACCTCTGGTCTCTCTCTCTCTCTCTCTCTCTCTCTCTCTCTTTAACTACAAACCAGTAAGGGGCAATGTTTGAAGGGTGTAATGGTCACAAACTATGATATTATATGGGTCAAAGGACTTATGTTTATTAATGTCTACTAATCATGGACTTGTTCTCAAATATTTTTTCCTTGTGTCTTATAACCAAATCATGTTCCTAATTTGGTATTTAATACCAAATTTCTATTAATATTTTAGAGCATATAATTGTGTGTTTTTGTACACATTAAATTGCTTAAAATATTTTTATTGATTATTAGTTCAAGGAATTAACACAATGTGTTTAGAACACTAGTGGTAGCTTGAGAAAATTATTTTAGTGTATTTTCTCGCTCTTTGGGACATATTTTAGAGCATATACATTGTGTTAAATGCGCAATATTAATTGCTTAAGATATAACCAATTTAAGTTGTTAACTCTTGAATTTAATGTCTAGTGTTTTTTATACACTAATTGGAGACTTGAGAAAATTTTATGAATTATCTCATTTTTGTTTTGGTATGTTAGAGCATAAATTTATGCATATGGGCATTTATTTGATTGCTTAAAATAGCCAAAATACATTATTAATTTTTGAAAATAATATGGGGTGTTTGGAAAATCATATTAGACCACTAAAAAATCTTTGGAGAACAAATTCCTCAAAATTTTTGTATTTTTGGGAATTTGTTGCTCATAGTTAATTTTGTTTGACTAGATCAATTCATTTTGTTAAATTGATTCAAAATATTTTTGGGCCTTGATAAATTTTGGAAAATTCTTTATAATGAAAAGTCAGTTTTTTAGTTATTTAATTTTTCCCATGAAGTTTTTAAAATTAATTTGTTAATTTAAAAGCCCTTAATGAATTGGTTTTAAAATATGTTTTAAGACCGAATATTGTGTTAAAATTAGTGAAAAATCTAGGATTTTTCATTGATTTTACTTTAGCTTATGGGAGCTATCCGAGCTGTGCAATAATTATTTTATTGCACATTTTATTATTTTTAGAGGCTCTTTGCATTGTTGGTCATGTTTATATTACTAGTACTGTTTGTGATTGGATGACCCGAGATCTCTAATCCTTCTCCTTAAATGGTGTGATGGATTAGTCCATTGATTTTTAAATAGACCGCATGAGTGCTTGGTGTATGTGATTAATGCATTAATCTGGATCAAATAAATGGACAATTAATTGACAATTTATGGAGCTTATGTCATCACGATGTATGTTTAAGGTTGTTTATGTGTATGTATATGAACAAAGCATTCCTATTTTTTTATGGGCTATAAATGTAATGTGAGGACGAGGGTTTTATTTCTTGTATTGGAAAAGCCTACTTGTAAAGGGATGGTTTTCTTTGTTCATACATTATACACTTGAATTATCTTAGCATGAGCTCTAAGTTGTCAATTCGGACCCACGTGGGGATCCATGTGCACTTTTGTTGTATGGCGCACTTTATATCATTGTGGATGATCTTAGATAGGTAATAGTACCATTTAATTGATGTTTGTTTGACAAAATCAATTATAAAAGGTTTTTCTTGATTTATAAAATTGAGATTTGATTAATGAGCAATAGCGAATTTTTTGGTCTTAAATTGTAAAAAGGGAAAAATTCATTTGTAATTGGATTTTAAAACAAACTTTATGAAATGTGCAAATAATAATGTCAATCCCTTGCGCATGTTCTCAAATATTTTTTCTTCAAATTTTACGGGTTCACAAAAACAAATGTTTTCCAAACCATACTTTGTCGATCTTTATGAAAGTAACAAGTTTAAAATGGATCAATTTTTGTAATATGGCACTGCAAAGTACCACATCTACAGAGTAAGTAAGAGCTTATGGGCTTTAGACTTATTCTATAGTCTAACTCATTAAATCGAATAATGGGCCTCCGGCCCAATTACATTATAAACCTTGAAAGCCTATGACACTTGGCTCGAGAAGGATCATAGCATGTGCTTTGTGATAAGCAGCATGCACTATGATCTTGTTGGGAAGTATAAGTACTACCCAATAGCCAAAGTATTGTGAGATCAGCTCGAATTTGTTTTCGATGGCACATTCACTACTAGATTAAGCATCTAGTTATGATGATTTGGAAAGTAATGAAACATTCCAAGTACACGATGACAGGTATGATTCGTGATTTCAGAATACCCGGAACATCTTTACTGGCGAATTGTAGTTTCAGGCTATGATTAATTCTTTGCCTGATTCGCTGGTCCATAGAAAACAAATCATGTTCTACAACGAAAATGTTAAATTTTTTGGTTTTTACATTTTCTGACATATTGATCTGAATACGAAGCGCCAAAAGGTGAGGCGAACCGTATAGCTACACTCTTGGCCACTACATAAGTGGAAGTAAGCGCAAGGCCAGTGGGCCTAAACACAATGGTAAGGGTAAACCCGCCTAGAGGCAGGGTGGGGCCAGCAAGTTTGCGCCCAAGGCTAACAAGGTGGAAGAGCACAATCGAGGGCATTTTTCAGTTCGGTGGTAATAGGATGGACATTTTTGGGTGGTAGTGTTACGAGGACATGGTTATCTAGGGATAACTGCTTAAGAATTGTTTTAATAATTCTGGTTTCCTCTGTCATTCATTTATTCTGAGACAAAGCATGCTAGACTTGAACGCATAGGATGTGATAGGATGACTTGATTAGCTTGAGAAGCCCTTTTGGGCCCACTCGCTAAGGTTGACCTACCTATGTGTGAGTCTTTCTTAGTTGGTAAAGCATGCCGAAAGCCTTTTAGAGAGGCTATTAGAGCTACTCAAGCATTAGAGCTAGTTCACTCAAATATCTGTGGACCTATGATTGTAAAGGTACGTCATGGCGCCTCTTATTTTCTCACTTTTATAGATGATTTCGTGCGATATGAGGATCGCGAGTACTTATCTAATAAGTTCTGGGAACTATGTGAGGAAAAAGGGAAAACGTAGATAACTTTCTGTTCTGGAAACTCTGCAACAATATGGTGTTGCAGAAAGAAGGAATAGGACATTCCTAGATATGGCTAGGACTATGATGGCGCAAGTCAACCTCCCAAAGTTGTTTTGGGGTGATGTACTCTTGATTGCTGCCTACATACTAGAGTGCCTCTTCTCAGTCAGTTCCTTCTACCCCTTATGAGCTATAGAAAGGCGAAAAGCTCAGTTTAGAGCATTTGCGCCTATGGAGCTCAGGAGGTTATATTCACTATACCTCGCATAAGTGTAAGAAACTACGCCCAAGAGCTAGAAATCATATCTTTATAAGGTATTCTAATAACTCGAAAGACTATGTTACGTATAATGAACAAATGGGTATAGGAATGACAAAAATGGTGCCACATGATATTGAGAATGACTTTCCCATATTTGTATTACTAAGAGATATCTTGACCTCCATGAGCTGGAGGATGTTGAAGACAACATACCATCATTAAGCGAGGGTGGGAAGATTAAGAATCCACATCCAGTAATCGCTGTAAAATGGTACTAGTCTCCAGCCGAGTGGAAGTACACCGCTAGAGGCTAGTGGAAGTGTACCAGATAGTGGGAGTGCACTACAAGGCACTCAAGATTCTCAGGTAGTACACTGTATGGTGATGAGGAAAAAGTTGCCTATCACTCTTTTGAAATTTGAGGAAGACATTTTCATATATGTGCACAAGTGGATGAGAATGAGCCTGCTTCTTTTGTTGAAGCATTTTTCTTCGTCTGCTGAAGCTGAGTGGATAGTTACTATGCCAGATGAGATGAGCTCTATGGACGCGAATAAGGTCTGGGAGTTAGTTGACAATCCGCCTGTGCGTAAGATGAGCCTGCTTCTTTTGTTGAAGCATTTTTCTTCATCTGCTGAAGTTGAGTGGATAATTACTATGCCAGATGAGATGAGCTCTATGGACGCGAATAACGTCTGGGAGTTAGTTGACATTCCGCTTGTGCGTAAGACTATTGGAGACAAGTGTGTTTTCAAAATCTAACGCAAGGCAGATGGTTCAATTGATAAGTATTAGGCACGCCTTGTGGCGATAGTTTGTACCCAGAGAGGGTATAGACCATGGAAACATGTTCTCCCAAAGAGTGAGATCTGACTCTATTCGCCTTATCCTAGCAATTGTCGCATATTTAGTTTTTTAACCTTTTTAGTTGGATATTTAAACTGCTCTTTTCTCAATAGAGAACAAGACGACGAGATAAATATGGATCATCCCATTGGTGTTGTGACCAAAGGGAATGCTCGCAAATGTGCGCTATCTCAAACGATCTATTTATTATCTCAAGTTAACAATCGTCTAGGCAGTGGTACAATGTGTGTACATTAAATGGTCCAAGGAATGTGTTCTAATTCTTTATATGTTGATGGCGTCCATTTAGCTGGGAATGAGATGAGTTCCATTGTCGCCACTTGAGAGTGATTATCCTCTCAGTTTGAGATTGAGGACATGGGTGATTCCAACTATGTGTTGGAGGTTTAGACTGTGAGATATTGTTCTCAAAAGCTCCTCTGTTTGTCTCAAGGGATTTACAAAATGTAGGTTCTTGAACGTTTTCACATGAAAAACTAAAAACCCATAGACATCCCATTTTTTGGGGACTCACCTTGACCTTAGATCAATGTCTTAAGAATAATGAGAAGAGGAAACAAATGTCCAGTTTGCCATATGCGACCGCAATAGGGAATCTGAAGTATGCTAATGTGTGTACTTGTCAGATGTCTGCTATGCTATGCAGTTGATTTAATTAGTCGTTGTTGTAGCAACCCTGGTCTATAGCTAGAGAGTAGTGAAGAGTATCTTGCGATATGTTCACAGGAGTACTTTGGACCTTGCCTTATGTTGTCCACGATGGAAGCATAATTTATGGTGTGCTTACCAGCTATTTGAGCAGCTGTCTTGGTTGAAGAGTTTTTGCAGTGACTAGGCTCCTCACCTCATAGTCAACGGGCTTGAATCGACCTGCGCACTCGGGTGATTCACCTTGGCGCCAAGATAGCGAACTAGGACATGTGTGTCCATGGCACTTAGATGGCGAGCAAGATGAGATATATGTGTTCATGGCGTTTAGATAGCTAGCTAGGACGTGTGTCCATAGCGCTTAGAAAGCGAGCTTGAACATTTATATCTACGCAGTATAAGAACAGCAAGCTAGATATAAGCCCTATTATCTCTATATATCGCCTTAGATGGATCTAAGATGAGACCTTATACTTGGTCGAACATAGAGATATGCCACGACTCTATGTAGCCTGTTTATAGCCGCTGTAAGTTTCCAGACGGGCGCCAGGAGTGGCGATTGTGCTGGAAAACTCAGGTTAGACATTTTGTGTAACGTCTAGACTAAGATTCGTATGGCGTTACTTGTTTTTCAAAACACAGAGTGACATGCCCATTTTTATGGAAGAACGCCATAGCATACATATCTTACTGTATGTGCTTTTGTGATCGTCTGTAAAGCAGTGAATGGATTCCTCTTCATTGCTGTGTGAGCCACGTTGCATATCCAAGACATTGGTTATCCTACAAACTAGTTGCCTTCACGACTTGAGACTACGTCATGAAGAGGACGCTTGATGATAGCTACTTTAGCATGCTATCCTAGGACGAAGAGATAATTCAGTTCTATGGGGTGTGTCTGGGCAAGCGATCGAGTTAATCAGATTAACATGTGGGCTCAGGGAAGACCATTCAATAACACACCATGTTTTTGTGACTCATTAGTAGGCCTGCGACAATCGTATTTTGTTACTGTTATGTCATGAGTACACTACATTGAGGTGGTGCAGCAATTCTTTTCATCGAGGGATTGAGAATGCTATGTCCGGTGTGGTTGAATCGTCTAAGGCATACACGAGAACCTTCCGAGTGATGTGTCTTACTGGTTATGGTGATGATTTGGCATTGCACTCTTGTCGCTGTACTTTCTTTTTGTAAGATCGCAAGTTCTATTTCCCTGTATGAAGAGTTGAGAAGTACCGTTGTGTTGAGAGATTTGTTTTAGTACTAACCCTATGTTGGTAAGTGGGAGATGTAGATTATAATGTGGCCGGGCCATACGGGCACCCACATTGTATTGGACCGGATCTAAAGGGGCATAGGCTTTTTGAAGTCTTAATCAGGTAGGGTTTGTGTATGCCTATATATATACACACATATACTACACAAACCCAATAGAATATACACCAACAACAGCCTCTCTCTTTCTCTCTCTCTCTCTCTCTCTCTCTCTCTCTCTCTCTCTCTCTCTCTCTCTCTCTCCTCATGGTTCTCTCTCTATAGCACATCACCAAAGGGCTTTGGATTTAGCGCGTGATACGTACGAGGACCGTTCTAGTAGTGATCTTCACGACCTATGCGAAGCATAAAAGAGTACACGGAGGCTACATGGAACAGCAGTTCGTGGGTGAAGACGCCGGGCTCATAACAACACCGTTCGGCGATCCGTCGGATTATTCCGCTAGGTAACGAACCTATACCCAACTCGTATGCTTGCGTGCATATTTTTCTACATCTTTCATATAGAATTTCTAGTTTTTAGGTTGGGTTCCTTTCAATCAACATGCAGACTCGATTTTGATGCCTCGTGATACATTGATGTTTACATGCTAATGCTATTTATTCAACTTTAATTGAATTTTCTGCTTTTATTGCTCTTTTATTGTTGTAAGCTAAAACTAATGGGATTTAAACTATAGCTCGGTAATAATTTTTGCTTGCAATGGTATTCGTGATTATTAGAAGTGGGGTACATGAGGTAGTGGCAACACTGGTGCTGACAAGGTAAGTCCTTCCATTTTCAAGTTAATTACTATTCAATATTTTTGCAGGATGTTTATATCTCTGCTCTTGGCCATGGCTCTTCTTTCTTTCTTTCTTTTTTTTTTTAGTTCTAGAAGTAGAAGTGGGTTTGTAGGTGATTCTAAAGTCATGACTAAAAATAAAGCTCTGGAGAAAAGAGGATACATATATATAGGAGGCTAAAAAGGAAGGAAAGATGACACATATAGAGAAGGCTGAAAAGGAGGAATGAAGATGGCTAGTCAGATTGAACCTCAATGCGTTAAGATAAAGACTTAGAAGAAGGAGATTGATTGTCGGTCTCAACACGCTATAATGTTTATGAGTTATTTTATAAGATTCATGCATTGACGGTGGGATAGATATGCTTTTGGTATATTGATGGAATGAACATGTGGATGGTATTTTGAATGTAAAGTAAGGTATTTGGCTATTTAATGATGTTGATACTTGTAGATAATGATGTCGTGGCCGTGATTGACTAATACTTTAGTTACGAGTAGATTGGTAACAAAATATGTTTTCTGTTTGGCTTTCAATTTTTTGTCACCGAAGCATAGTCGCTACATCTGATAGCTCTTTAGGGACGAATATATTTATCCCAGTGTATTAATTATTATAAAAAGAATTCTCACAAAAAAATGGATTTTAGTGACGAATTTTCTCAATTTAGTGACAAATTTTTTTTTCTATTTAGTGACCAATACTGGCTTCACTAAAACCCTATGATTTGTGACCAAGAGGCTTAGTGCCTAATTCTTAGGCTTGTAGTGACCTCTGTGTTTACTTCGTCACTAAATAGAATTAGCAACGGTGTTATAGTGACCACCCAGTGACCAAAATAAATTGGTTACTAATTGCTTTTAGTGACTAATTTTTTATTTTTAGTGACCATATTTTGGGTCACTAAAGGCCTTATTTGTTGTAGTGTCTTTTTTTTTTTCTTTGATACTTACCTGGATTATGGTAAGATACACACACACATATCACACCCAAATGGCCCAACCCAATCCCAAAGTCCCACAATAAAGTCCAATAAGAGTCACTCATTCCGACTGACGAATAATAATGGGGCAAGTAAAAGAATCCCCCAAAGGGTATTCGAACCCTCAATCTCTACACCGGAGAGAGAGGTCATACTAATTGGGTTAGGCCCTCCCTCGTACTTTTTTTTTTTTTTTTTTTTTTTTGAGTCCCTCTCTAACTAACATTTTTAAATTTGGTTCAACATAGCTTTAACTAACAACGAACCAAATCATTGCGACCATTGTCTCCGCTTATTTCATCTTATTAGTTATTATTGTGCCAATTAAAGTTTCTTAATCATCTTCTGATTTGTATAATTACTTATTGTACTACACGTTCTAGAATATAGAACATAAATATTAATCCATTATTTTAATTACCAATTAAATAACTTTGTTTTCACATATGTCACGCCCCGGAACGGCATAAATAGAGAAAAATAAATTTCCTTTATGGGTCCATAAGGAATGACAGGTGAAAGTCACTGATAATCCACACCACGCAGTACTAGTCCAAAAGAAAAGCAACAGTAATCAACTGAAAATAGCACACAGTGCTAACTATTACAAAATATCAGAGTATGGTCCACAGGATCATAACAGGTCTGAAGACAACAAATGCCCAAGTACCCATTAACAAAAGTTTAACAGAACAACTGAAATTAAATCTAATTATAACATCTTCAGTCTTCAACTGGCATAAGGATAATCTTTCCTGGCGTAACCATCATCGGTGGGGCCTTCCTCTGGATAACACTCATCAGTGTACTGGTCATCACCTGTAAAACCAGGGGCAGGATATTCTGGACGGGGAATGTCCAGGCAATAAAAAGGCCGTCAGCTTACTGAGAGCTGAGTGAGCACAAACTAACGAGGTACCAGTTATCTGAAGTAAACACAAGCTTATGAAAACACGAGTTAACATCCTATTATAACCATATCTTGTTTCTCTATTCATTCTTGTAAACCGACCCTTAACGTCTTGTTACTCGAATACTGAACTCAACATATTCTGATCTTTCCTGAACAGACTCAATCGTTTAACTCTAGGGATACACCCTTATTCTGTCCATCGCTTTTAAGAGCATATGAACAGCTCACCGCATGTCATGGACTCCACGTCAGTCTGTCCCCGGCTTTTAAGAACAATGGTCCTGTTCACCGCATTTCAGGGATATAACGTTTCGAACAAGGCATATCAATCTTATTGCCACGACTCAACGTCATCTACTAGTGATCCCAGCTCACCGCTTTTAAGAACCATGGTCCGGTTCACCGCTTTTAAGAGCATATCATAGATCATCCAGTCTATCTTAGGACTATTTGGTCCAGCTCACCGCTTTTAAGAGCATATGCACAGCTCACCGCTTTTAAGAGCATATCATGACCGAACGTCCATCCACGTACCATTCCCAGAACTTACCAAACCTACTTACGTTCCATTCTATATCGACACATGACAACTCCCAATGTGGCCTGACTACTCGGATTAAAAGAAATCGGATATCAAACTCATATCAGAATCAACACGTCAACCCACGTCTTCATATTCTTTTTATTCATTATCCAATAATCTTTGGTGTCACATTACTCCTGTCTACCCCATAGTCGCATAATGAAATTCCAATTCAGGAATCGAACAACTAAACCTCTTATACAATAAATAGGCAAAGGAAACCATGTTCTGATCATGTCAATCGATTGGAACTAAGTTCAATCGATTGGTATCAAAATCATGTCAATCGATTGGGATCATGTCAATCGATTGGTATCTAAAAAGTGTCAATCGATTGAAGTTCTATTCAATCGATTGGGATACAACTGATGTCAATCGATTGAGATCATGTCAATCGATTGGTACTACGTCTTCTCCAGCAGATTGTAAAAACAACATATATAAACGTACACAACATGCATGTAACCCATCTAAACATCATAATAGCTTATATAAACTTCATATAAAGGGACCAAGTGAGTTAGAAACTCACCTAGGGTGCGTTTGGGTGTGTTCCAACTTTGAAACCTTCAAACTCTCTCTCTCTTTCTCCTCTTCTCTGGCCTTCTTTCTCTCTGTCTTCCCTCTCTGTCTCCTTCTTTCTTCTTTCTTCTTCTTTCTTCTTCTTCTTCTTTCAGTTGCCAAGGTAGTGTGTGTGTATATAGATATAGAGATATAGATAGATATATGTATATATCTCACAAGAGTATGTCTCTCCCTCTCTCAAGGTCTGAAAAACAGCCCCAAGGCCATGAAATGAAACATATATATAGAGATAAGGGAGTGCCACGCGTTTAAAGCTGAAGGAAAGAAGAAAACATTTCTCAGGTTATGTCAATCGATTGAGACACCAGTCAATCGATTGGTAACAGATATTTGTAGTCAATCGATTGGAAACAATGTCAATCGATTGGGATCATGTCAATCGATTGGAAATGTTGACACGTAATCACTTTTAGTCGGTTGAATGTAAATCGATTGGGATAACTTATCAATCGATTGGTATCAGAAAAGTGTCAATCGATTGGGAATATGTCAATCGATTGGTATCAAAAATCACCAGAAGGAAGAGAAAGTTTATACGAGTATAGAAATGAAATACCGGGTCTTATTAATATACCAAAATACAGGGTATTACATCATCCACCACTCAACAAAAGATTTCGTCCTCGAAATCAAAAGCAACAAGGTCTAAAACAAAAACGAAAACTTCTCGCGCATCTCCGACTCTAGCTCCCACGAAGCTTCTCCTTCATTGTGATGCTTCCACTGAATTTTGACTAACGGAATCTCCTTGTTCCTGAGTTTCTTGATTCCTCGATCTAGAATGCGAACAGGTCCTTCATTGAACGTAACGTTGCTGTTGACTTCGATATCCTCAAAGTTGATCTCGTGCGTTGGGTTGTGAACACACTTCCTCAGCATACTGATATGAAAAACGTTGTGCACTCCTGACATCTTTGGTGGCAACGCAAGGCGATAAGCAACTTTCCCAATACGCTCCAGAATCTCGAATGGTCCGATGAAACGTGGCGATAACTTGCCCCTCTTCTGACCAAATCTGACGATTCCTCGAACAGGTGAAACCTTGAGTAATACGTGATCTCCAATGGCAAACTCCAAGTCTTTGCGTCGCTTGTCAGCATAACTCTTGTATCTGGTCTGGGCTGTCTTCATCTTCTCACGTACGACTTGAATCTTTTCACTGGTTTCCCGTACCATCTCTGGCCCAAGAAGTTGACTATCTCCGACTTCGGTCCAACATAGCGGCGATCGGCAAGGTCTTCCGTACAAAGCTTCGAACGGCGCCATATCTATGCTCGAATGATAACTATTATTATAGGCGAACTCAATCAGAGGTAAGTGTATCTCCCAAGAACTCTCAAAATCAATGACACAAGCTCGTAACATATCTTCCATTACTTGATTAACTCGTTCCGTTTGTCCATCTGTCTGTGGATGAAAAGCTGAACTCAAGTTCAATGTCGTTCCCATCGCTGTCTGGAGACTCTTCCAAAATTCCGCAGTAAAGCGCGAATCTCTGTCTGACACAATAGATACAGGCACTCCATGTAATCGTACAACGTGTTGTAAATACATTCGGCTCAAACGTTCTACTGAGTACGTCATGCTATAGGCAATAAAATGTGCCGTCTTAGTAAGTCGATCCACGATTACCCATATAGCATCGTGATTCTGCTGTGACTTCGGCAATCCTACCACAAAATCCATGGTTATGTGTTCCCATTTCCATTGAGGAATAGGTAACGGCTGTAGAAGTCCAGGTGGTTTCTGATGTTCTGCCTTTACTTGTTTACAAGTAAGACACTGAGCTACATACTCTGCCACATCTCTCTTCATTCCTTCCCACCAAAAATTTCTCTTCAGATCCTTGTACATCTTTGTACTTCCGGGATGAATAGTCATTCGTGACTTATGTGCTTCATCCAATATGTCTTTTCGGAGACTTTCTTTATTAGGTACACAGAGTCTACCCTTACATCGTAAAGCTCCGTCTGTACTAATACTCCAGACTTCTGGTTCCTTGGCTGACATCTTGGCGAACCATAACTTCAAATCCTCTGCTGTCTGTTGAGCCTCTATGATACGACTGATCAAAGTCGGTTGTACCATAAGACATCCAAAATGTTGTCCTTTCATTGGTTCCACTGGCTGAAGATCAAATTCAGCAATTTCTTCCAATGCTCTCCATTCTCTAATTAGTAATGCAGCGATCACTAGCCGAGGTTTACGGCTCAAAGCATCTGCTACTACGTTTGCTTTGCCGGGATGGTATTGCAAAGAAAAATCATAGTCTTTGAGTAACTCCATCCATCTCCGCTGTCGCATATTCAACTCCTTTTGAGAGAACAAAAACTTCAGACTCTTATGATCGGAAAATAAGTCAAACTTTTCTCCATAGAGATAGTGTCTCCAAATTTTCAATGCAAACACTATTGCTGCTAATTCCAGATCATGCGTAGGATAATTCTTCTCGTGTACCTTCAATTGTCTTGATCCATATGCGATAACATTCCCATCTTGCATAAGCACACATCCAAGTCCTTGGTACGATGCGTCACTGTAGATCACGTACTTTTCTCCACTCTTAGGTAATGCAAGTACTGGTGCAGAAGTCAATCTTTCTTTTAACTCCTGAAATGCACCCTCATGCTTGTCTGTCCATTCATACTTCGTCTCCTTCCTTGTTAAATTCGTCAATGGTCCTGCTATCTTGGAAAATCCTTCTACGAATCTTCTGTAATATCCTGCTAAACCCAGAAAACTTCTGACTTCGGTCGCATTCGTCGGTCTGTTCCAGCTTAAGACTGCATCAATCTTAGATGAGTCTACCGAAATACCGTCCTGAGATATAACATGTCCCAAGAATTTGACTTCCTGTAGCCAAAACTCACACTTGCTGAACTTTGCATACAACTTGCTATCTCGAAGTGTCTGCAAGGCAACCTGTAAATGCTCCTTGTGATCCTCTTCTGTCTTTGAGTAGATCAGTATATCATCAATGAACACTATAATGAATTTATCCAGATATAGTCTGAATACTCTATTCATCAAGTCCATAAATACTGCTGGTGCATTCGTCAATCCAAATGGCATAACTAGAAACTCGTAATGCCCGTATCTTGTCCTGAATGCAGTCTTCGATACATCCTCTGATCGAACTAACAGCTGGTGATATCCAGAACGCAGATCGATTTTAGAAAAGATCCTTGATCCTTGTAACTGGTCGAATAGATCATCTATCCGAGGTAACGGATATCTATTCTTAATCGTAACCTTGTTCAACTCTCTGTAGTCTATACAGAGTCGAAGTGTTCCGTCCTTTTTCTTTACAAACAGAACTGGTGCTCCCCAAGGTGACGTACTCGGACGAACAAATCCTAGATCTTCAAGCTCTTGAACTTGCTTCTTCAGTTCTAACATCTCAGTTGGTGCCATCCTATATGGAGTCTTAGAAATAGGCAATGTACCAGGTACTAATTCCACGCAGAAGTCTATTTCTCTTTTCGGTGGAAGTCCTTTAATATCCTGAAATACATCCTGAAAGTCTCGTACAATAGGAATTTGATCCATTGTAAGCTCCGTACTCGTACTAATGATCGTAGCCAAACTACTCGTAAGAAACAGGTCGCTTGTCGGTTGACAATGAAATCTGATCGTCGGCTTTCCTCGTATTGGAAATACAATCGTTCTAGTAGGGCAATCCAGATTGGCATTGTACTTAGTTAACCAATCCATCCCTAGGATAACATCGAATTCTGACATCGACAGAACGACTAAGTCTGCTGGCAGATTCCTATCTCCCAAAGTCAAAGGGCAATCTTTACACACTTTACTCAACTTAACTGTCACTCCTAATGGTGACACAGCATTCAGTGTTGACTCAAGTGTCTGGGGTTCTAAACCCAACTGACGCACAATCTTAACAGCAATAAAAGAACGTGCGGCTCCAGTATCAAATAAAGCTTTAACTGGACTATGAAAAAGTACAAGTGTACCTTCCAAATGTTGCTGCTCATCAGCATTAAAGCCTGCTCCTTCCGGAATAATAGCATTCATTCTCGTCTGATCAGGAGGTCCTTGAATTCCTTGCACTGGTGCTCCGTAGTATCCTCCTTGTGGCGCACGACAATCCTTACTCAAGTGTCCTGGTTTGTTGCAGTTGCGGCAGACAATATCCGGCCTGCGATTAGATCTATGGGTAGTGCAATTCCTTGCAATATGTCCTGGCTTTCCACAGTTAAAACATCCTCCACTATTGCTGGGTGGGGCTGTTAGTAATGCCTGTGGCTGTGACCCCTGCTGGCGATATTGTTGAGGTCGATTATAACTCTGCTGCAGTTTCCTGGTTCCTTCCCAGGTTCTCTTGTTTCCTTGAAAATTTTCCTGAGGTCTCCATCCTTGGGTATTTCTCGGTGGTCGATTATGAAAATTCCTCTGTTGAAACCCTCGTGATGACTGAGGTCGATTTGTCTGTGATTGCTGTACTGAATTAGCATCCTTTTCTAATCCTGTAGCAAATCTAACAATTTCCTCATACGACTGGTTCAAATGACCAACCATCATATGTCTGAGGTGGGGGTTCAGTCCTTGGTGAAATCTCTTCACCTTCTTCTGTGGCGTGTCTATCATATGCTGAGCAAATCTGGATAGACGCTCGAACTGTGTTGTGTATTCCCGTACATTCCATCCTCCTTGGATCAAATTGAGAAAGTTCCTTTCCTGTTGATCTCTCTCATCTTCTGGAAAATACTTCTCCAAAAATCTGCCTTTGAATGTCTCCCACGACATAGCTCTAGCGGCATCAATCCCAATAGTGGCTCGCTCGGCTTCCCACCAATCTGCGGCGGCATAAGTGAGCTGAAATGTAGCAAGGCGACGCTTCTCTTGTTCGCTGCATTCCAATGCTCCAAATATTAACTCCATTTCTCTTATCCATTGTTCCGCTTTCCATGGTTCTGTTAGTCCATCGAACTTCTCTGGACGTAACCCACGAAAATTTGCTAACAACTTATCTCCAGTCTGTCTTGGTGGCGGGGGTACAAAAGGTCTCTGGTGGGTGGAGTGATTATATGTATCCCCCACATGCTCCATCCTCTGCATAAATGCTTCAAAAATTCCCGTTGGATCCATCCCTTCCGGTATAGGTGCTCCATTACGTGCTTGGTGATTTCTCAAGGGTCCTACCATGATGATAACGAGTATCGCCTACAAACGACATATTGATCAGCTGAAAGTCTTCACGTAGAAACGAACTCAAGATAGAATAAGAAACAGCTAGACTAACAATTCTACTAAACAACACAGCACAACGCAATAACCAAAAGTACTGCTCGTATATATATATATTATCAAAAGATGTACCGTATAGTACACACTAGTCAAACTGTGTACCATATGGGACAAGAGTTACAACAACTAAAGTCAGCTAATACTATACAAAGCTATGGTCAATAGCTATCTCTCAAGCTCCCAAAAATCTAGTGGACAACATGTCCTGGTAAAACTAACAAAACTAAGCCCTGCAGGTCCTGACTCAAAAGTCATCAGCATCTGATCCTGCTGGTGGTGCCTCGTCCTCTGGGTCCATATCCATCTCCTCGAGTGGATCATCCTTAACTGGTGCGACAAGATCTCCAACTACTACCCCTATATCCCAATCCTCTATCATCTCTGCATCATCGTCCTCCATCACGTCTGCTATCGCCTGGTTAGCGACATCAACAGCTACTGCAGCAAAACCATCAGCTATGTCAAGAGCTCCTGCTATAGCCACCTCTCCCATAACAAAATCTGCTGGCTGTGCTATCATCTGAGCTATCCATCCTACTGCCATATCGGCCATGGCTGCCATATGCATAATCGGTCCGGCTGGTATCTGAAGCACAACAGGTACCTCTGGCACAACTATCTCCTCGGGGTCATCCTCCTCATCTACTACTACGTCTGCCTCAATAGCCTCTGGGTCTGGTACTGGATCCTCTGGCTCAAACTCTGGCTCCTCGGGGTCATCCTCAGGTTCATCATCATCTGCATCGTCTGCATGCTCATCCTCTACTGGGTCCTCGTCATCTATCGGCTCCTCCTCTCCATCTCCGTCCATGTCCTCATCGGGATGCTCATCCTCAGGCTCTAGCTCTGGCTCTGGGACGGGTACTGGTGATGGTGGGGCTGCTGGAGCTGCTGCTGGTGCAACTACGGGCTCTGGTGGACCGGCTACAATAGCTCTCAACTCAATCTCATCCATCTCTGGCTTACTCAAAACTAGTCGTAACATCTCCTGGCAAATGTCTCTGCCAACTCTCGCTAAGTGGTAAGCATCCATGCGCATCTGGGTCGGGTGAGTACTCCTGGTCACATAAAGTGCTCTCCACATGTCCTCCTCTAAATGTCGACTAGCTATCTGGCACACACGCTCACGATAAAACTCTGGGTCAGCTGGCTCCACGGTATCTCCATGGATAATATGTCCTCCATAAGCATCAGTCACAAACTGGTGAAACTCCGGATCCATGCTATCCTACAAAGGAAACTATCTATCGTCAGGAAGACGGACTTATCTTATACTCATATCTCATCTCAAAGAATCTTAACATACTAGGACCAGATGGTGTGGAATGATCGGTGAACGACAGTATCACTCCCCTAGAGTACCAAACGCAGGCTCTGATACCAAAAACCCTGTCACGCCCCGGAACGGCATAAATAGAGAAAAATAAATTTCCTTTATGGGTCCATAAGGAATGACAGGTGAAAGTCACTGATAATCCACACCACGCAGTACTAGTCCAAAAGAAAAGCAACAGTAATCAACTGAAAATAGCACACAGTGCTAACTATTACAAAATATCAGAGTATGGTCCACAGGATCATAACAGGTCTGAAGACAACAAATGCCCAAGTACCCATTAACAAAAGTTTAACAGAACAACTGAAATTAAATCTAATTATAACATCTTCAGTCTTCAACTGGCATAAGGATAATCTTTCCTGGCGTAACCATCATCGGTGGGGCCTTCCTCTGGATAACACTCATCAGTGTACTGGTCATCACCTGTAAAACCAGGGGCAGGATATTCTGGACGGGGAATGTCCAGGCAATAAAAAGGCCGTCAGCTTACTGAGAGCTGAGTGAGCACAAACTAACGAGGTACCAGTTATCTGAAGTAAACACAAGCTTATGAAAACACGAGTTAACATCCTATTATAACCATATCTTGTTTCTCTATTGATTCTTGTAAACCGACCCTTAACGTCTTGTTACTCGAATACTGAACTCAACATATTCTGATCTTTCCTGAACAGACTCAATCGTTTAACTCTAGGGATACACCCTTATTCTGTCCATCGCTTTTAAGAGCATATGAACAGCTCACCGCATGTCATGGACTCCACGTCAGTCTGTCCCCAGCTTTTAAGAACAATGGTCCTGTTCACCGCATTTCAGGGATATAACGTTTCGAACAAGGCATATCAATCTTATTGCCACGACTCAACGTCATCTACTAGTGATCCCAGCTCACCGCTTTTAAGAACCATGGTCCGGTTCACCGCTTTTAAGAGCATATCATAGATCATCCAGTCTATCTTAGGACTATTTGGTCCAGCTCACCGCTTTTAAGAGCATATGCACAGCTCACCGCTTTTAAGAGCATATCATGACCGAACGTCCATCCACGTACCATTCCCAGAACTTACCAAACCTACTTACGTTCCATTCTATATCGACACATGACAACTCCCAATGTGGCCTGACTACTCGGATTAAAAGAAATCGGATATCAAACTCATATCAGAATCAACACGTCAACCCACGTCTTCATATTCTTTTTATTCATTATCCAATAATCTTTGGTGTCACATTACTCCTGTCTACCCCATAGTCGCATAATGAAATTCCAATTCAGGAATCGAACAACTAAACCTCTTATACAATAAATAGGCAAAGGAAACCATGTTCTGATCATGTCAATCGATTGGAACTAAGTTCAATCGATTGGTATCAAAATCATGTCAATCGATTGGGATCATGTCAATCGATTGGTATCTAAAAAGTGTCAATCGATTGAAGTTCTATTCAATCGATTGGGATACAACTGATGTCAATCGATTGAGATCATGTCAATCGATTGGTACTACGTCTTCTCCAGCAGATTGTAAAAACAACATATATAAACGTACACAACATGCATGTAACCCATCTAAACATCATAATAGCTTATATAAACTTCATATAAAGGGACCAAGTGAGTTAGAAACTCACCTAGGGTGCGTTTGGGTGTGTTCCAACTTTGAAACCTTCAAACTCTCTCTCTCTTTCTCCTCTTCTCTGGCCTTCTTTCTCTCTGTCTTCCCTCTCTGTCTCCTTCTTTCTTCTTTCTTCTTCTTTCTTCTTCTTCTTCTTTCAGTTGCCAAGGTAGTGTGTGTGTATATAGATATAGAGATATAGATAGATATATGTATATATCTCACAAGAGTATGTCTCTCCCTCTCTCAAGGTCTGAAAAACAGCCCCAAGGCCATGAAATGAAACATATATATAGAGATAAGGGAGTGCCACGCGTTTAAAGCTGAAGGAAAGAAGAAAACATTTCTCAGGTTATGTCAATCGATTGAGACACCAGTCAATCGATTGGTAACAGATATTTGTAGTCAATCGATTGGAAACAATGTCAATCGATTGGGATCATGTCAATCGATTGGAAATGTTGACACGTAATCACTTTTAGTCGGTTGAATGTAAATCGATTGGGATAACTTATCAATCGATTGGTATCAGAAAAGTGTCAATCGATTGGGAATATGTCAATCGATTGGTATCAAAAATCACCAGAAGGAAGAGAAAGTTTATACGAGTATAGAAATGAAATACCGGGTCTTATTAATATACCAAAATACAGGGTATTACAACATACCTCCCTTGTATATATATATATATATATGTTATAATTACAGAGATCTCCCTAGTAGTTTTAGAAATTACATTAACATCCCCTAAGATTTGTTATTATCATTTTTCTTCCTTTAGTCAACAGTCAGTTAATTGTTAATTTTATGGTTAAAATTTTTTAAAATAACAATTTTCGCCCTATTGAAGTAACATAAATAATCACATTAGAAAAGTCAAATAAATAATTCTAAGAAATAAAGTTTTTCTCCTCTTTGTTTTACTAACTTTTAAGGGCATATCTAGACAAATTTCTCGTTTCATAACATTTTGATTGTTATAGGTAAATGAATTTAATTTATTTCAAAGGTAGGATTTTATGTCAAATGTATGTGCCTTTGAAAGGTACGTACATTTAATTTAACATTGGTAGGATTTTATCATTGGCAAGGGAGATTAATGTAACTTTTAAAATTACGAGCAAGATTCTTATAATTATGACATACCTCGGGGAGGTCCACTTATAACAATGCTTAATTATTCAAAATTATTGTACTAAATGCGTAGGCTATGATTTGTTTTATGGGCTACGTTGACAAATATGGATTTGCTTGCTTTGTTTCAGTGATAAATCAGCAACTAACATAATTTGATAGAGCACCATTATTATTTTTTCTTTTCTTTTCTTTTCTTTTTTTTCAACTTTTTCAGAGGTCAATTATGCTTTGATTCGATTACTTTTGTGACAATTAATTTATTTATGTGTAGGCTTCAACTATTTTTAGAAAAGTTATACTACCATATATATATATGTGCGTATATATATATATATATGTGCGTGTGTGTGTTTCCTAGTTTATTAGATGGTGTGTTTTTGATTCGGTAAGATACTAAGATACGATGATATAGTGCGGGCCGTTCCTGAGGATATGTGAGATAGGCGACCTAAATATTGTTAATTTTTTAATCTCTAAGAAATATCCAAAAACAAAAGAGCAGTGCTCTGCATATAAAGGGACAGTTAGAGATATATCCCTTGTCAGCTAAATATTTAATAAAAAGTACCTTTAATATCTGTATTTAATCAAAAATTCATGTTCTTTGACAAAAGAACAAAATTTATATCCAAAAACAAAAGAGTAGTGCTTTTGCAGCCGCTCATACTGTATGAGTATTGTACCGTATGATATTCTAAATTCAAAAAAAAATTGCAATTTTAAATCTCCATAACTTTTGATATAAAACTTCATTTTTCTCAATCAAAAATCCATGTTCTTTGACAAAAGAACAAAATTTATATCCAAAAACAAAAGAGTAGTGCTTTTGCAGCCGCTCATACAGTATGAGTATTGTACCGTATGATATTCTAAATTCAAAAAAAAATTTGCAACTTTAAATCTCCATAACTTTTGATATAAAACTCCATTTTTCTCAAATTTTATACCGTTAGAATCGTGTCGACGATAGTTACAAAACTAGTATCATTGTTGATATATTTTGAGCAAAAAAAAAAATTCAAAATCAAAATCTTACATGCCTTGTGTAACTGAAAATTTCACAAAACTACTTTTGTGAAGTTTCACAAAACTACTTTTGTGAAATTGCACAAAACTTTATTTTTTTCAAAATTTCTTCAAATTGAAAAAAAAAATACTCAAAACATATCAACATTGGTACTAGTTTTGTAGCTCTCGTCGACACGATTACAGCGGTATAAAATTTGTAAAAATGGAGTTGTAGATCAAAAGTTATGGAGGGTTAAAGTTTTCAAATATTTTTTGAATTGAGGAATGCTATTGTACAGCTACTCACACGGTGTGAGTGGCTGGAATGTTTGGGGCAATGTTTGGCCACTTGCTTGTGAGAGGGACTTTTGACAAATTCTAAAAAAAAACGGCTCCTTTAAACTTTTGTTTGCTTTAATTAAGGATTTGGTCATAATTTACCCTATTTTAAAATCCACACTGAAATCGACGTAGGACAATCGTTGTTGATTTCGGTGGAATTCGCGTGGGACTCATGTGAAACCCACAAGAGCTCTACCGAAATCAACGACCACAATTATCCTGTATAAATTTCAGTGTAAATTTTAGAAATTATTGAAAACTAAAAATAATGACAGTATGTAATGTATGGGCCCCTTATTCATTCCTCTCACCCTAAATACTTGACACAATACTTTTTCTTCTCATCTCAGTTTAGCCAACACAAATTGTTTCTACCATCAGTCTAAAATTTACAAAATACAATTAACAAACCGCCTTTATAATAAAATAAATAAATAAATGTGATAGAAAAATGTCAGCAATTCATGGTTTGTATTTCTATGAAGGGGGAACCATGCATTTTTCAAGAGATTGAATCTTCCAATGGTTACAGGTATAGACTTTCACTTTATTTATTTATTTATTAATTTTTATTTATCTGGATCTGGATTGAATACACACACCTCCACACACATGCACACTTCAGGCCCAGTCTAACCTCAAAGTCTTACACTGGCCCACAACAAAACTCAACATGAGCCACTCATTCCAATTGAAGAATAATTGGAGGGGCAAGTAACTAGAATTCTCTATGGAGAGTCGAACCCTCTCCCTCCTTACTAGAAAGAGAGAGACTATGCCTATAGGCCAAAAGTAATTTTTTGCAATTGAATCGCGAAAGAAGATTTTGTGCCCAACACCTTCTTTGGTCAAAAGTAACTTTTTTACAATTGAATTGCAAAAGATGATTATGAGCCAAACATCCTCTTAGAGTAAGAATGTCGTTGATTCGATTCTATCAGTTTTTGGTAGGCTTTAAAACCGACCAATCAGTTTTGGTTCCATCAATTTAGGGGTATTTTTTTTAGTTTGGTTCGATTTTTACGCTACAATACTTTGATGAAAACTGTGGTTCATTGACACTCTTATCTTTGAGGGTCAATTGCTAAATAACACCCATAAAATTGTAGAGTTTTTGAAGATGTGTTGGGCTTAATAGGTTATTCATTCAGTGAGCACATCACACCACGTCATTATGTTAACGTGGTATGACGGTTTAATTATATGACGACATGTGATTTTTAAAAAAATGTGAAGACATATATGGAAGTTGAGCCCTTGAAAATATGAGGCCTGATTATTTAAAAATATGTCATGTCTACAATCTTTCAAATACCATGTGTCATTATATTAAGGCATCACATGCACGACTCACACTACGTCAGCGTGATGATGTGGTGTGAAGGACTCACTGAATAATTTCTCGTATTCATGGGCATGCTTTTTCCACTATTTATGCCTTATTCAATGAGTCTGTCACACGTGTGGCACTCAAAGTTTACAGGGCCATGTAACCACTAAAGTGAAGTGCATGACAATTACTTGCTGATTTTAAGCAAGTTATAGCTCCTCTATTTTCAGTGGCACATCTTTTCCCACTTGTCATGTCCTCTTTATTTTAGTGATCACATGACCCTACGTGATTGAAGCGTCACATCACATCAGTATAATGACGTGGTGTGATGGGCTCACTGAATAACTTCTCAAGGTTGAGGCCTGAGGGGTTTGAAACGTGTTAATATGTTATATGCCATGGGGGACTGGGCCAGTCTGGTAAAACAATGTCTTGACATTGACAGATCCAAAATATGTTTGGCAGTACTTGGGCTGCAAGCCCATCGCCTAAATTTATCCCTCCTACGTTCTATTCTCACATTAAGGCCCAGTTTGGAGAGTCCATAAGTAATTCTGAAACTCAGAAACCTAAAATGAAAATATTTGGCAAAACAGTTTTTGCATTTCAATTATAGAAATTTGAGATTAGCCAAACGCTACTATGGACAGCTTTTGCCTAAGAGTAGTTTTTCACGATTGAATTGTAAAAGTAGAAATTATTTCCAAACATGCCCTAAGGTCCTGTTTGGATTCATTTCTCAAAAGCTGTGTTCAATGTGCTTTGGGATTCAAAGTGTATACATTAACCTGTCTAGATAACTTTTAGAAAGCACTTTAGAGTTCAAAAAATACATTTTAGCCAAAAAAAAGTTTAGAGGTGCTTTAGCTTAAACATGATGTAGGAAGCGGAGTTGAGTTTTAAACAATTTTTGTAATTCTCGTGGTGCCTTTGTGATTAGTACTTCTACCTAAATGCAAAAATCATAGCCAAACAAAGTCCGACTTAAGGGTAATTTCATAAATATTTTGTTTATTAACAAAGGCTTCAATGGGTGTGAAATAGATAGCTCACTTTCCACCATCAATATTTTTATGCAAGTCCAGCAAGAGAGAGACACACTCATCTATCATTTCCTATAGTTATCAGCTTTGTGTACCAAATTTAGAGCTAGTTAATGAGAGAATGGAACCATTAGAATAAGCTTTGTTTGTTTTATGGATTTTGTGAGAGAAAAGGTAGGGGGAAGGAAAACAAGATGGAAAAATAGTCTGGTCCGTAAGGTCAAAGGAACTAGTTTTCCATCTTGTTTTTCTTTCCCGTCTTTTTTTCCTCATAAAATTCATGAACCAAATAAAGCCGAAGTGGATCTATTATAACAACTTTCGATGGAATTTATGTGGCTCCATATAATTGAAATTCATCCCACTACTATATCACTTGTATAAAAAAAAAATTGGGACACAACTTAAAAATCATAGTGGTATTCAAATTCTAGTGGCCCATTACGATTGAAGTAATCCCACAACCAGCTTAGTAGGACAAGACTATATATAGTTCAACAAGTCTATATAAAAATCTTAGCATTAAATCAAAACATTATACATAATTAAATACTTATCTAACTATTTTAGTACTTTAGTTGAACAAGGCTATATCTAATTTCTGTATACATGCACGTGACACAAATAATTTCAGAACTATATATATATAATCTATCTATAATATGTAAAATCAACGATTGTGCAGAAATATATAAATCCAGAATATATATACGAATCTGAATTTGTAAAGATACATAAAAAAAAGAAATAAAAACTCACTCACCATATTTCAGAGAAAACAAAATTTCAATCTCGGATTCGGTTGGATTAAGTCTAGCATTTGACACTATCTCCTTAAGACAGATTCGTCCTCGCACAGGTGCTCACGGTTACAACGGACGTCTATCTCACAGGATAAAGTGATCGCGTAGACAATGAGGCAGCACAATCAATCTGTGAATTTGGCAAAACCAAACAATGCCTAACCACTCTCTCTTTAACAGTATGACTAATATGTATATGCAACAAAAGACAAGGAAAAAATTGAACCGTGACTGCGTGTGGGAATAGTTGTATATATAGCCACATAGGTAACCTTACATAGAGGACCATGATTGTTCCAAATGTCTGTTCATATGAGTCTGTTCGGAACAGTCATATGTTAACAGACATGAAAGGAGGTGTACTTGTTTGAATTCACATGTCTGTTTTAACAAACACAAATGTTGGCTAAGGCTGCGTTTGGCAGCGCATTAATTAGTTCAAATAATTTATACCCTTCAACCAATTCTCACATGGGAACTTTGAATTATTAGAGTTAGCTATTGTAATTATTAGTTTTATTAGCTTTAGGGTACTTTAGTCTTTTACTTTCTATTATGGTAATATTGTATACCTAGATATATTATTATTGTCTCTTCTTTTCTATTGTATTCATTCATTCAGTTTTTTGTGTTATGAAAAACTCTGGCTCTCTTTTCTCTTTGTTGTTTTCTTGATTATTTAATATATTCACATGGAATCAGAGCAGGTTTGATTTTTTTCGGATGATTCTGGTTCGTTTTTGGATTTCTCACTGATTCAGATTCGTATTTGGATCGATCTCGCACTGATTCGCACTCGTTTTTGGATCTGTCCCTGATTCTGGTTCGTTTGTTTTGTGTTTTTTGGATCTGTCTTTGATTTTGATTCGTTTGTGTGTTATTTAATTGCTTCGTTTTCATTATGGCTGCTGAACGCGATGATTCGCTTCAAGCGATTAGTGTTAAACTCGATGGAAAGAATTTTGCATATTGGAATTATGTGATGAAAAATTTTCTGAAGGGGAAGAAGATGTGGGGTTATGTCAATGGAGATTTTAGTAAACCTACGAATGAACAGGCTGATAAATTTGCAGAATTGCTAGATGTTTGGGAAACAAACAATTAGAAAATCATTACTTGGATCAACAACTCCGTTGCTCCCTCGATAGGTATGCAATTGGCAAAGTTTGAATATGCAAAGCAGGTGTGGGATCATTTGGCTAAATTCTTTACACAGTCCAATTTTTCGAAAAGGTACCAATTAGAGTGTGATATTCGTGCCCTTGAACAAAAAAAATTGAGCATTCAGGAGTTCTATTCTACAATGACAGATTTTTTGGATTAGTTGGCTCTTATGGAGTCGCCCGAATTGCGGGCGTTTGCACCATATATTGCTAGTAGGAAGGAACAACGTCTGATTCAATTTTTGATGGCTCTACGTGATGATTTTGAGGGCCTTCGTGGGTCCATTTTCCATCGTATCTCTCTCTAGTGTTTACCACATTCCCAAACTTACTATGAATCTTGTTTCTGTTGGTCAACTTTGTGATGCAGGTTACTTAGTCTCTTTTTCTTCTACTGTTTGTCATATGCAGGATCCGCAGTCTCAGACGCTGATTGGGACAGGCCATAGGCAAGGGGGATTATACATCTTGGACAAGCTCAATGTACCAGTGGTTGCAGCTTCTAGTGTTGACTTGTCATCCTTTCGTTTGAGTTCTTCTTCGTCTAGTTTTCATTTATGGCATTCTTGCCTTGGTCATGTTTCAGCCTCTCGTTTAAAATTTTTAGCTTCTACAGGACAATTAGGAGATTTACAAACTCACGATATTTCTGATTGTAGTGGTTGTAAACTGGCAAAATTTTCAGCTTTACCTTTTAATAGAAGTATTTCTTATTCTCTTGCACCATTTGATTTAGTTCATTCTGATGTGTGGGGACCCTCTCCTGTTACTACAAGAGGGGGGCCTCGATATTATGTATCATTTATTGATGATTGCACTCGTTACTGTTGGGTTTATCTTATGAAACGTCGTTCAGACTTCTTTGATATTTACAGTACCTTTCGTGCTTTTATCAAAACTCAACATTCTGCTGTCATCAAATGTTTTAGATGTGATTTAGGTGGAGAGTATACCTATCATAAATTTCGTGAATTGCTTGCTTTAGATGGAACTATTCACCAGTCCTCTTGTATAGACACTCCTGAGCAAAATGGTGTTGCTGAAAGGAAACATCAGCATATTGTTGAAACTGCTCGCTCTCTTTTATTATCTGCATATGTTCCTAGTGATTTTTGCGGAGAAGCTGTAATAACCTGCATTTCCATTTATTAATCTGAATTTGTATTATCATATATTAAAATCAATATGCATTGTCTGGTTTTATTTAATTATTGTTCTCATGTGTTAAATCTGGTTAATTGTTTTATTTCATATTGGAATTTTTGGGCCAGACTGCAATTATGTAAACGTTAGTGACACCTGTGTTGAATTTCAAAACTGTATTTCATGACGGTGGAAATACTTTCTTTTAACTCAATCAGTATTTTTATAAAACCAGGAAATCTATTCTTACACAAAAATGAATTTTCTGTATTTTGTGGTGAACACCGCGCCGCGAAAATACCAGTTTATGTTCAAAAATTGTCCGCACTGTGCTAAACTTTCACAGATTTTGGAAGTGATGTAAAGTTGGACATGACATTTACTTTATTGCTATTTATGGCAAGCAATCATTGGATATGCCTTATTTGGGTATTGCATTGGTGTGTGTGTATATCTTATGCCAAAAGTTGATTTTGCCAAACACCCACAAGTTGACCCCTACTAGTCTAATGTTGCCTCTTCAATTCATGTGGGAGTGTATTTACGTATATATCTATGTATGTGTTTAGTTCATAGTTTATATAATTAGGAAAACTAAAATTCAATTTGTTGAGCCTTGGTGAAGGAACTTGGGCTCCAAGTTCTTGTGGCTCTTTATAAACACAATCACAGCTCACATTTTGTACACTACTCTTTCTGCACTTCACAAACACAGAGAGAATTTAGAGAGATACACAGAGAATTTCAGAAATTTTGTAGAGAGAGAAGCCTAAATCCCCATAGCCAAAGCTTGGGTTTGAATTTCTTAGCTTGTGATTCTTTCTCAACACACACTTCATCTATATCACAGTGAGTATTTCTAACTCTCAGAATGTAATTCACTATTGATTTACTGATTTGTGTAGTTGAATTAAGAGTCACCATTGATGTACTTACGTTTGAAGTTTCATAGCATTGAAATCAAAAACTTTCAAACTTGAGCAAAATCTGCTTTCTTGGATAAAAATGAAAGTTTCTGGAACATATAGTCTATGGTTGAAGTTCTAGAGTTTAATTTAATCCCATGAGAAAGTATATAAGAAATTAAGTTTTGACAACTTTTAATTTTTCACAAAATTTGAGAACTATAGTTTGTTTTATGTTAAATTGATTACATATTCATAATCCTTGTGAAAAACTAAAGAGAATCATATATTACATGTCCTATGAATTGTTGGATCTGAAAATGGGTCAAAAAGACCCCTGAAATCCGAAACAGAGCAATCTGAAGAGGAAGATGAAGCCTCTGCTTCAACTCGCGCGCGCGATCGCGCGAGCGACCCCTGGCGCGAGCTACCCGCGCATGCGATCCTTGCGTCCCCAGGCAGACAGAAGAATTTATATAAGAAAAAGGAAAAATGGGCAGGTCGCGTGAGCGACCCCTCGCGCGACTTGTGGCAGTTTCAAATTTTGCTTGTTTTGTAATAAGGAACTGTTTGGGTGGTATTTTATGAACTGTTAAAGCCCCGTTTGGGAAATTTATTAAATCAGAATCTTAAATGGTTATGTTTGGACGATTAAAACGTTGTATTGTGACTTATCAATTCCTGTGCGCGTGTCGTTTGCATAAATCAGCAAATTGCCTCATGTTTTAAAGTTTCATGACATACATGTGGTGTCAGTCGTACATGCATGGTGAGTGTGAACGTTGGTCAGTTTGGAAAAGAGTAATGGTCAGTGTGGCATAGTGAGTGCGGTTGAGAATGTGATGTGAACACTCCCTGGTAAGTGAGTACCAAAGTGTGTTGCGATTGAGATTGCGGCGAGGGTGTCTTTGAAATGCGACGGTGGCAAAACTGGACACTCCCTGACGACCATGGTAGCGTCAAAGTGTATGAAGCCGAACTTGGACATTCCCTGGCACCCATGGAAGTGATAAAGTGTGGCCTACGGACACTCCCTGATACCCGAGTCTGGATACTGCGTGAGGGTTCCTCCGGTATTTGCATGGCGGATTAGGTAGTCAAAGTTTGAGGCAATGGACACTCCCTAGTACCCCGGACCAAAGTGTGAGGCAAACTGGACATTCCCTGGCACCCCTGTGCTAAAGTGTGGCTATCTTAGCGTTTCAAAGATACCGGTGTGTGATGGTGGGTTGTTGGGTTTTGTCGAGAGAAAAGAGTCGGTAAGATGAGATGGTGCATTGTTCTCATACATGGTCACATATACAAGAATTATATCTGTTAAATAATATTGTGATTGTTTCCTAAAATGAACTCATTGCTTTATTATTGGATTAAGTGAGAAATGTAAGGAGGTAAATGAGTATGTTTTACATTCAAAGTTATGTTTTTAATACTCACCAGCTTCTTGAAGCTGACGACGTTGATGCGTCCAGGACATTCGTGTTCAGGTTTTTCAGGTTATGATCAGGCTGAACACTACGACTATGCAAATTGAGAAATAACTGCTGGAAACAGAATTTACTTTCATATGCTTTAAGTTGAACTGTTAAGGATGACTATAATAGACACTAAGTTATTATTTTGATTTAAGGCGGTTTGTGCCTTTAGAGACCCCGTGCTATAATATGTAATAAGTTAGAAAAATATTTGTAAGCTTTGATTGCTCTACTCTGAATATTGTTTATTGTTGTTCGACGTTTGGGACGGAATCGATCCTTCAAACTGTCGCGACCTACAGGTCCATAAAGGAAATTAAACGCTTTCCTTATTTATGCTACGTCGGGGCGTGACAGAGGCTGTCCTTACTACTGTTAATCTAATTAATAAAATTCCGTCCTTTCACTGCTCAGGTCTGTCACCTTTTGAAAAATTGTATGGGCATGCTCCTGATTATTCTTCTTTAAAGGTGTTTGGTTGTACTTGTTTTGTCCTTAGACCTCGTGTAGAGCGTACTAAATTTTCACCAAAGTCTGTTATTTGTGTTTTTCTAGGTTATGGTGAGGGTCAAAAGGGATATCGTTGCTTTGACCCAGTTACTAAGAAACTATATGTCTCTCGCCATGTTGTGTTTCTCGAGCACATACCCTTATTTTCTATTCCTAATAATCATCATGAGTTGACTAAATCTGATCTCATCCATCTAGACCCATTCTCTGATGATACTGATATTGTGCCCTCTCAAGCCCCATGTACCACTGATATTGTCTCACCTCATGGTTCTACTTCTGCTGATACTGGTACCTTGCCGCCTGATGTTACCTCCCTTCCAGAGGCCACCCAAGCACCTGCTGAGGCTGTAGAACCTCCTCGCTATCCTGCTCGCACTCGTAAGTCCACTCAATCACCTGATTTTGTTTATTCTTGTTATTCAGATTCTTTTGCTTCCTTGTTAGCTTCAGTTCATGATCTCTCTGAGCCTCTGTCCTATAAAGAGGCAGCTCTTGATCCTCTTTGGCAGCAGGCTATGGCAGAGGAACTCTCTGCATTGTATAAGACAGACACTTGGAGTTTGGTTCCCTTACCTTCTAGTAAGAGCGCTATTGGTTCTCGTTGGGTTTATAAAATCAAAACCAAGTCAGATGGGTCTGTTGAGAGGTACAAAGCAAGATTGGTTGCCAAGGGTTTTTCCCAGCAATATGGTATGGATTACGAGGAGACTTTTGCTCCTGTTGCTAAAATGACTACTGTTCGTGCTCTTATTGTAGTTGCTTCTGTTCGTCAATGGCATATAACTCAGATGGATGTTAAAAATGCTTTCTTGAATGGAGACCTCCAAGAGGAGGTTTATATGGTTCCTCCTCCGGGTGTTCCTCATGGTCCAGGTGAAGTTTGCAGGCTTAAGAAAGCCTTATATGGTCTTAAACAAGCCCCTCGAGCTTGGTTTGAGAAGTTTTCCACTGTGATTACCTCATTTGGGTTTTCACCGAGTGAGTATGATTCAACTCTCTTTATCAAGTGTACCACTGTTGGTCGTATTATGCTTTCTTTGTATGTTGATGACATGATTATTACTGGTGATGATGTTGATGGGATTGCAGTGTTGAAGTCTGAATTAGCTCGTTGTTTTGAAATGAAGGACTTAGGTCCACTACGTTATTTTTTGGGGATTGAAGTGGCCTTTTCTCCAAAAGATTATCTTCTTTCTCAGTCTAAGTATACAGGTGACATTCTTGAGCGTGCTCGCCTCACTGATAATAAGATTGTTGATATCCCTTTGGAGCTTAATGTTTATCTTTCTCCTTCTGATGGTGTTCCTTTGCATGATCCTACCTTATATCGCACTATTGTTAGTAGCTTGGTTTATCTTACTGTTACTCGTCCGGATATTGCTCATGATGTTCATGTTGTTAGTCAGTTTGTTACTTCTCCAACTACAGTTCATTGGGATGCTGTTCATCGTATTTTGAAGTACTTGAGAGGCACTCGGTTTCAAAGTTTTTTACTTTCGTCATCTTCTTCCTTGGAGCTGTGTGCATACTCTGATGCTGATTGGGCCGGTGATCCTATAGATCGCAAGTCTGTTACTGGATATTGTATATTTTTGGGTGATTCTCTCATTTCTTGGAAGAGTAAGAAGCAAGATGTTGTTGCTGTGTCTTCCACAGAAGCTGAGTATCGTGCTATGGCTTCGACTACACGTGAGGTTATTTGGTTACGCCGGCTACTTACAGATATGGGTATCTCCTTTCCTCGCCCTTTACCTATGTATTGTGATAATAAAAGTGCTATTCAGATTGCTCACAATTCAGTTTTTCATGAGAGGACGAAGCATATAGAGATTGATTGTCACATTACTCATCATCACCTTAAGCATGGAGCTATCACTTTGCCTTTTGTTTTTTCTTCTGCGCAGATTGCTGATTTGTTTACAAAGTCACATCCGATTCAGCGTTTTCGTTTTTTAGTTGGCAAACTCTCTATGCTTCTAGCTGCAGCATCGTGAGTTTAAAGGGGGGTATTAGAGTTAGCTATTGTAATTATTAGTTTTATTAGCTTTAGGGTAGTTTAGTCTTTTACTTTCTATTAGGGCAATATTGTATACCTAGATATATTATTATTGTCTCTTCTTTTCTATTGCATTCATTCATTCATTCAGTTTTTTGTGTTATGAAAAACTCTAGCTCTCTTTTCTCTTTTCTCTTTGTTGTTTTCTTGATTATTTAATATATTCACATGAATGTCAATTCTCATTCATCTCTAAAGTCACAAAACAATTTTTCTAACAATCCCCCACATGAATGAAATTGACTGGATAAACAATGCAAGTGAAAATGCAGACACAAGAGAGAGAGAGAGAGAGAGAGTAATTAATGGAGAGTTACCGCATCAGAACATGTAACTTTTGGCCTTGAACATTCCTTAGTGAAAAACTATCGGATTTACTCGGCTAAACAGTGAACTTGATGTCTTGAACTGTTCAGGCTTTTATGTAAACCTAGACAATAGAAGTCACACAGTTTCCCTCCAGACACCGTTGGTTCTTAATATTGTGTTCATTTTTGCCCTGAACAATTCTTGGTATTCGTGAGTGCTGTTAGAGAATTTAAGCCTAGTCAATTCTCACAGAAGCGGCCCCTTCTCACTCATATAGGTGATTTCCTATTAAGAGTATCCTGCTATACTCTACTTGGATTTCCAAGGTATAGGAATCATTAAAAGCAAGGCTTATCCTAAAACTTTCTACAGGCATCACTATCGTTTGATCCTAGGATTGGGTAGAGAAATATCTCTTCAGTGATACGGTTAAGTCACGCACAATTTGGTTGTCCCGTTGAACCTATATCTTGGGATCTCCAGTCAATTAGGGCTTAGTTTGGCCCCCACGTGGTGCTTCTCCTTTTTTAAAGCACAATTTTATGTTAATTCATTTGGTAACTAGTTTATGGCCTTTGCAAAAATTGAACTTAGGGCTTTTTTGGAAGGAGCTTTTAAAAGCTCTAGAATGGAGCTTTTAAAAGCTCAAGGTTGTTTTTTGGTTTCATGATGTCTTTTTGAAGAGTAGTGTGTCACTTGTATAAAATTATCAAAGAACTTAGTAATAAATTTCATAAGCTCCTTTTAAAAAGCCACGTGGGGGCCAAACTAAGCCTAGGTGAGTTGCCATTATAATGACTTTTAAGATATAGGCTTTAATCTCATTCCCCTCGATGAGCAGTTTACTTGATCTCTCGTTAAATCCTTTGTTAGTGGATCTGCGATATTATTTTTTGACTTTATATAGTCAATGGAAATAATTCTATTAGAGATCAACTGCTTTACAGTATTATGTCTTCGATGTATATGTCGAGATTTACCGTTATAAATACTACTCTATGCCCTGTACATTGTTGATTGACTATCACAATGTATACATATAGTTGGCACAGGTTTTGGCCATATCGGAATGTCCTCTAAAAAATGACGAAGCCATTCTACTTTCTCTCCAGCCTTGTCTAAGGCAATAAACTCATATTCCATTCTGGATCGAGCAATACATGTTTGTTTGGAGGATTTCCAAGATACAATTGTTGGGTTCGTGCCCTCAAATCATTACTTTATGTATGAGACATTGACTTTTTAATATATGGATATCAGCTTTACATTTCATTATGTATGTTTCTTTCATGAGATGATTGTTTATCCTTAAGTATCATAGTAAGTAATTCGTGTATGTATGAGATACATACAAGTGAGATACGAATTACTATTCTTTTTTACTTAGAATGTGTCACAGTGGATGATGAAACTGGATATCTCATCAGGTTTACACTGTAGCATGATTAACTACCATTGGATGGAGTGATTAATCTCAATCACTAGAGTTTAACTCTTAGTTAACATGCTAGTGCTTATAGTGCATTGACGGACCTGAGCTTTCCTATTGACACTTAAGACTGTCAATCAGTCGATAGGAACTCATAACTTGTATAAGGTACGTGTTCTTAATCTTGAGACGTTTATGAACACAGACTGTGGATATGGCTGTTTTGATTTACCAATCAGTGAGGTCTATAGAAGATCAACACATGGGTATCTTGGGTATGTCATATTCATAGGGTTGTGAACATAAGTTGTCAAGACAGAATCTACCCTCTGTTTCAGAGTAAGCATTCCCTTGAGAATGTCACCAAGTCGATTACTGAGTACTGCAGTCTTGTTGATAAGAGTTATCAACATGTTTGGTAATCATGAGAGGTGAATGGGACTCAAGGAATACAAGAAGTAATCATGATTCAGGTTGACAGTAACAGTTATCCGACTACCTGAATATGATTACGAATGCTAACGGTAGAGGGACATTAGTACACCATACAAGTCTAGTTATCGCTTCGGATATGTTCTTTTGCGTTGGAGTTCAGTTATCGTTTTATAGTGGAGTAAACGTTAACTGATCAGTCGATTAATTTGTTGATCAAAGAGTTTGGTCATGGAAATTAATCAACTGATCTGAGCCAACAATAAAGAGCCTAGGAGGTCTCACTCTTAGCTCCACGAGGATACTTGGAAAGACACTTGAGGAAGCTGTCAAGACAAGTTCGATCGATTGAAGTATGTTCGATCGATTGAAGTCATGGCAGGTTCGATCGATCGAGAATGGTTCGATCGATCGAAGGTTCGATCGATCGAAGTCATTTCGATCGATCGAAGTCTAGGTCGGTTCTGGGAATCTATAAATAGGGCAGCTGCGTTCTGGAAAAAGGGTTCGTCATTTTTTATACGAAAAGCTGCAGAAACTGTTTAGGTTTCCCAAAAACCTTCCAATCCTCTCCATTAGGGTTCCCACCAACCCTAGTCCTTCCTGCGAGCATCCATAGGAGTCATAAGAGTGAAGGCCATCTAGTGGAGGCTGCTGGAAGTTGAAGATTTCAGAATTGGGTTCAAGACACTAAGGTATAAACTCTTGTCCCCTCTTGTACGCATCTATGGAATTGACGAGTAGTAGATCCTAGGCTACCAAATAAGATTTTATAACTTGACTTTTCCGCTGCGTGTTTAAAACTTTTAACTTAAACCGGTTTTTCCATCAACAATAGCACCTCCGAGTGTGAAGACATATCTACTTGTGGATTTCAAATCGTTCGAATCAGATATCCAATTTGCATCAGTGTACCCCTCAAGTACTATAGGATATCTAGTGTAGAGCAATCCAAAGTTCTGGGTGTAGAGCAAATATCTGAGAACCCTTATTATTGCTTTCCAATGATCTTTACCCGAATCGCTCGTATATCTACTCAGTTTGCTGACTGAGTATGCTATGTCTGGTCTAGTGCAGTTCATAACATACATTAGACTGCCTATGATACGCGAGTATTCTAATTGTGATATACCTTGACCAATGTTTTTAGTAAGATGAAGATTTACGTCTACAGGTGTTCTTGCCAGACTATCATTATCTTTGTCAAATTTCTCAAGTATTTTGCCAATGTAATGAGATTGAGACAATATAAGTCCATCAGATGTCTTAGTAATCTTGATTCCTAAAATGACATCTGTAGCACCTAAATCTTTTATGTCAAACTTACTAGTCAACATTCTTTTTGTAGCCTTAATAACTTCATTATTGCTACCTATGATAAGCATATCATCCACATAAAGGCAAACAATGACATATCCAATAGAAGTGCTTTTAACATAGACATACTTGTCATACTCGTTAATTTTAAACCCATTTGACATCATAGCACTGTCAAATTTCTCATGCCATTGCTTCTGTGCTTGCTTTAATCCATAAAGGGATTTGACAAGTCTACACACTTTGCTCTTTTGTCCTTGAGCAATAAACCCTTCAGGTTGCTCCATATATATTTCCTCATTCAAATCACCATTTAAGAATGCTGTCTTGACATCCATTTGATATATCTCAAGATTGTGTAATGCTGCAATTGCAATCAACATTCGAATGGATGTTATTCTTGTAACTGGTGAATAGGTGTCGAAATAGTCCACGCCTTCCATTTACTTGTACCCTTTAGCGACAAACCTAGCTTTGTACTTGTCAATTGATCCATCAGATTTCATATTCCTCTTGAAGATCCATTTACATCCCAATGGTTTACTACTCGAGGGTAGATCTACCAACTCCCAAGTATGGTTTTGCATGATGGAGTCAATCTCACTATTCATTGCCTCTTTCCAAAATGGCGCTTCTGGAGAAGACATTGCTTCCTTGAAGCTTTGAGGTTCACTCTCTAACAAATATGTTAGAAAATCAGGGCCAAAGGATGTAGAAGTTCTTGCCCTTTTACTATGTCTTAATTCATTATCATCTATAGATTCTTGATTATTGTTAGGTGCATTGCTATAAGTTCTTTTAAGAGAACTTGGCTCTTGAGAATTTTTAAATGGGAATATATCCTCAAAGAATGATGCGTTTCTAGATTCTATAAATGTATTAACATGTACTTTAGGATTATCAGACTTATGAACTAGAAACCTATATGCACTACTATTGTTAGCATATATAACCAACAAAGATACAATCTATGGTTCTTGGCCCTAGCTTGGTCTTTTTAGGGACTAGAACAACCACCTTAGCCAAACACCCCCACACTCTTAAGAATTTATAGGAAGGTTTTCGACCTTTCCACAAATCATAAGGAGTATTTCCTGCTTTCTTGTAAGGTATTTTGTTTAGAACATAATTTGCATAAAGCAAAGCTTCTCCCCATAAGATTTGGGGTGATCTCAAACTTATCAACATAGCAATAAGCATCTCTTTTAAAGTTCTATTTTTACATTCAGCAACTCCATTTTGCTGAGGTGAATAGGGTGCGGTAGTTTGGTGTATAATTCTATGATGTGCACAGAATTCACCAAACAATGCTTCATATTCACCACCCCTGTCACTTCTTATAGCTTTGATCTTTTTACTAAGCTAGTTCTCAACTTCATTCTTATCATGAATAAACATCTCTACATCTTCATCCTTACTTCTTAAGAGATACACATAACAATATATATCTAGTGCAATCATCTATAAAAGTTATAAAGTACTTTTTTCCTCCTCTAGTTTGAACAAATTTTGAATCACAAACATCTGTATGAATTAAGTCTAGAGGTTCAGTACTGTTTTCTATAGATTTAAAAGGTAATCTAGTGAATTTAGAATCTACACAGGTTTCACATTTATGATTGGAATCTATATCAAATTTAGGTAAATAGTCTAAGTTAATTAATCTCGCATAGTGTCATAATTAACATGTCCTAATCTACCATGCCAAACATTAGAAGACTCAACCATATAAGCAGAAGAAGAAATATTATTTTTAATGATTTTTGGTACAATAGTCATTACATTAAGCTTAAAAGGCCCATCACTCAGATATCCCTTTCCCACATACATCCTACTTTTGGTGAGTGCAACTTTATCAGTTTCAAAAACCAATTTGAAGCCCCTCTTACTCAACAACGATCCAGAAATAAGGTTCTTGAGAATTTCTGGCACATGGAGCACATCGTTAAGAGTAAGTTCTTTCCCGAGGTCATCTTTAGTACAATCTTTCCTTGTCCTTCCACTTTGGAGGCTGAAACGTTACCCATGAACAGTTATTCTCTATTATCTAATACTTGATATGATGAGAACATATTCTTATCTGAGCATATATGACAAATAGCTCCAGTGTCCACCCACCATGATTTGGTGTTGCCTGCCATGTTGACTTCGGATACCACGGCTGAAAGGTTCAAGTCTGTGACTATTGTTGAAAAATTCTCAACCTTTGTCACATTTGCTTGATCGGTCTTCTTCTTGAAGTTCCCTTGTTCATTTCGTTTGCGATAGTCCTTAGCCATATGCCCAGGTTTGCCACAATCATAGCATTTTACCTTGAACCTCTTGTTGTTACCACCTTTAGGGCCTTGTTTAGGCCCTTGCCCAGAATGCTTCCTCTTTTTGTTATTGCTCTTTGGCACATGCTCCACCACATTAGCTTTAGATACCATGGAGTTGTGTTTCTTTTTAGAACCACTGATCGGGAGAGAACAGATCCTATTTATACACCTTAACATACGTTTGTTAGTGCATTTTTATCCTGTTTTTGTATATTTTTACTTCGTTTTCTATTTTCTGACAGGTTTTGGAAGAAAACAAGGAGATCTGGTTAAATAAGGTGAAAAAGCAGGAAGAAAGAAGCAAGAAAAACCATATCGCGCGCGTGACCCGCTCGCGCGAAAACCAAGAAATCGCTCGCGCGACCCGCTTGTGCTAGATCCCAGAATTCACACGCGCGATCCGCGCGCGCGACCTTCCCAATTACGCGCTCGCGCGGCCCGCTCGCGCGATCCGTACAAAAATCAAAGTTGCGTATTCAGCTATACTGATGATTCCTACGCGAACGACACTGCCTAATTACGTCTGAAAAGCTAAATAAAGTAGTTTTAGTGCTTTTCGGGTTAGGAAAGCTTCCAAAAACTTCTTGTAAATCTATATATACCCTATTTTACTTCAATTGAGAGGTGGGGGAAAATATTCTGCACACAATATACAACCATACTTTCAGCCATTGAAGGGAGGAAAGCAAGGAGAAGAAGAAGAAGACCAAGGATTCCCATGGCCTCCTCCATCAATCTCTTGCCATCTACCACTTCTATGGCAGCCTAGACAAAGATATAGGGTTTCAATGAAACCCTAGTCGAGTAATAGGGAGTTATTTATGTTTTTATTTTAGTTTTATTATGTATGGATGACAGTTACATGTTCCGAGGATTTTTATAAATAAATTGTGCTTCTATTGATTAAAATCATTACTTTCAAAGTTTATTCTTGTCTTAGATCTATTTTGACTGTGATGTGCTCAATAATCTATTCTTGCTGTGCTTGTTTAGATTATTTACATGTAATGGTGCTTAAATTGAATTATGCTATCAAGTATCTGAATAGTCCATGCCTAGATTAGACGGATTATACCACAACCCTAGTTTAGTGTGGGATAATTCGTGCTAACCGAAGATGGATTATGTTGGTACTTGAACCATAGTTATTTTCTTGACGGAGGAATTGGGCTTGTAGCTGCAATTCTCCATTATCATCCAACTTAATAGGCTAAAGTAATTCATAAATATTCCTATTATGAAGCTAGTGGTGGATTTGCAATCCTAGGTTCCTTTAAACATATTTATAAAAACACTTTTAAATCGCTTTCATAATTTAGATTTATTTTATTGTTCTTAGTTTAATTAAATTCAAAATCAAAATCTCATTTTTATAATTAATTAGATTTAGGTTTTAAGATTAAGTCGCGATAGTTAATCAATCTCTGTGGGTTCGACCTTTACTTCCACACTGCAAATCTTTTGAAAGTAAAGCACAAATAAGCATACTTTTATATCTTGATATTGACAACATCAAATTTTTGAACGGTTGTCTTCCTCTATCCTCAACCTTACGATCAAATCTTCAAGTTTCATCTCCTTACGCTTGTGTTTGAGATAGTTCTTGAAATCCTTCCAAGATGGAGGTAATTTTTCAATAATTATCGCCACTTGGAATGATTCACTTAGAGACATTCCTTCTGCATGAATTTCATGCAGGATTACTTGAAGATCTTGAATCTGAGCAATCACTATTTTGGAATCCAACATTTTGTAGTCAAGGAATCTACCAACAACAAATTTCTTTGTTCCGGCATCTTCCGTTTTGTAATTTTTATCCTAGGAGTCCCATAGTTCTTTTGCAGTCTTAGTGGACTATACGCATTATAAAATGTGTTGTCCAAACCGTTAAGGATATAGTTCCTACATAGAAAATCTGAATGTTTTCATGCATTCACGACAGCCACAGTCTGTGTATCTGAATCATTTATCAGATTAGGAGCATCTTCATAAAGGAAACCTTGCCAAATTCAAAGTTGTGAGATAGAACAACTTCTTTTGTTGCCATCTCTTAAAATCAATACCACTGAATTTTTTTGGTTTTTCTCCATGGGTAACATGAGCCGGGATAGTTGGGGCAGGTATAGCCACAGTAACATTGTTGTTGTTTTTGTTTGCCATATAAATTAGAATTAATATGAAATTTAAATAAGGCAATACAAACAAAATAAAAAATGCAATATTATAGTTATTTATTAATTTTGCACTAAGTTAGAAATGCAAAACACTGTTTAATAATAAATAGAATCAGTATCCTACTAACTTGGTATTACTTGCACTAAAAAGTAATAATGAAAAACAATTAACACTTCATTGTAATTATTAAACCAAGACTACAACAAACTAAAGTTGCAATTAATATCAACAAACTAATTTGATGCTTCTGTAATAGATACCAAACCTTGAGTAATCAAAACTATGTCAGAACATAAAGAAAATCTAGACATGCACTGTATCTATATGTGTGTACAGACTTCAAGTGTCAAGGAATAGAGTCATAACAAAAGTATGTCGGTATTACAACTGCTTTTTCAAACAGTTTTATAAACATAGACCCACTATTGTTTATGAACAGACGCAATGTGTTTTTTTTTTTCAAAAACTAATCCAGAAAAGCAGTTACACAGCAAATAACTGGTTCGAATACCAGTTTTGGAAAACCAATTAACAATGCACATCCAACTTATGATTTATGTATGTTTAACACAAAGCAATTCCAGATTATATAATTTAGAATACAAATCTATCTTAAGATTGTAAAATCAACGATTGTGCAGAAATATATAAATCCAGAATATAAATGCAAATATGAATTCGTAAAGATACATAAAACAGAAAATAAAAACTCACTCACAGTATTTCGGAGAAAACAAACTTTCAATCTCGGATTCGGTTGGATCAAGTCTATTGTTTGACACTATCTGCTTAAGACAGATTCGTCCCCGCACAGGTGCTCATGGTTACAACGAACGTTTATCTCCCAGGATAAAGTGATCGCGTAGACACAGAGGCAACACTATCAATTTGTGAATCTGGTGAACCAAACAATGCCTAACCACTCTCTCTTTAACAGTATAACTAATATGTATATGCAGCAAAAGACAAGGAAAAAATTGAACCGTGAATGCATGTGGGAATAGTTGTATATATAGCCACATAGGTAACGTTACATGGAGGACCATGATTGTTCCAAATGTCGTTTCATATGGGTCTGTTTGGAACAGTCATATGTTAATAGACATGAAGAGGAGGTGTACTTATTTGAATTCACATGTCTGTTTTAACAAACACAAATGTTGGCTAAGGCTGCGTTTGGCAGCGCATTAATTAGTTCAAATAATTTACACCCTTCAACCAATTCTCAAATGGGAACTTTGAATGTCAATTCTCATTCATCTCTAAAGTCACAAACAATTTTTCTAACATAATATATATATATATATATATATAAGTGCACCAATGATCATCTCAATTCTGATGATAACCCTGACTCAAACTAAACTAAAACACTTAGGTAGCTTAATGCAACTGAAGTTCTATGTGATTAGAATATCTTAAAATCTATCTTCAACTTAAATACCTATAACACCTTAAAAAATATATATATATATATATATTTGGTTTTCCACAGTTCTCTCGATATGTATCTCATAAACTTTTCCAATAATCTACATTGAGTTGGAGGTATGCTTGCATATGCATGTTTCTTTTTTCTTTGCACCTGCATAAACTTTTACTGCTTTTATTACAGTATAACTTTTAGTCGTAGAGGTTGATCTTCATCTTCTTTATTAAGTTTAATTGTCTCTGAAAGTAATAAAATAAAAATAAAAAAAATAAAAATAAAAATAAAAATTTCTCTTAGATAGAGAGTATCAAGATTATTAATGAACAAGGATGAGCTAGAGGTATGCCTGCATATACTTTTTTTTCTTTTCTTATTATTATTATTTTTTTTGTAGCGCATGCATTTACTTTTATTGCTTTATTATAATTTTTAGTTTTAGAGGTCTTCATCTTCTTTATTAAGTTTAATTGTCTTTGAAGTTTTATACTATTCATTCCTTAAGTAAAAAAATTGCTCTTAGATCGATAGAGAGTATCAAGAGTAATAACAAGGATAAACTTTTTACTTATTGAAGTTGTTTGACAAACCCATCAACGCCAATAATAATAAATAATAATAATAATAATAATAATAATAATAATAATAATAATAATAATAATAATAATAATAATAATAATAATTTTACATTAACATCATTATTCTTTATTTAAATAAGGTCATATGAATAAATGCACATCATAGGTCTTGAAATATATGTTTCATCTTAACCCGAATTAAAGAAAATTGATTTTCTAATGAAGGATCAATATTTTTCTCCTATTGTTTCGGTGTTTCTCCATCAATACAAGTCAAAGAAACTATTTTCTTATCAGGATCACTATACCGATTTCTTTTCCATTGTATAGGTCGGCTCTAAAATATGATTTGAGGAGAAACTTTGACAAAAAGCATACAAATTGAAGACGTTTAAGAACAAGTAGTACAAAATCCACACGTATATGTGGCTCATCCTATTCTATATATAGCATTGTGTACACACACGTACATATATTTTCACATAGAACACAATATATATTTACGAAATATAGGATAATTTAGAGGGTATTGGTGAGTTAAGAGTTTGTTGATGTTGGTGGATGTGGCGAATAAGTTTTTTAGTGTTTTGAATATGTTTTCCGTGTTTGTCATTTTGTATTTGTAGGGATCTAATTACAATGAAAAAAAGTCTTTTAAAAGTGGACGTAGATAGAGTTTTGTTTTTTTTGAGAAGTAGAATTTTCTTTTCTAATAGTAAAGTTATTCAGGCTTGTATTAATTATACTATGCTTGTTTGTCTTTTCTTAATTAACAATATAACAACCTAAAATGTGCCTTATAGGTCTGTTTCACCTAATGATTACACAAAATTAATTTTCAATTTCACCTAATGACTATACAATTCTTATCGAGTTTTGAATGTTATTTAACAATCCAACTTCACTATAACAACATAAGAACACCTAATTAATGATGAAACAACTTCTTTTTTTCCAATTTTAATTTAACCACCAAAATATATATATAATTTTTAAAATTAGCTTTTCAATTTTAGTTTTCTCTTTTGAGTGACTAAATGAAATGTTACGCAATGATTTGGTATCCCCGATGGGGGAATTGGATAACAAAATTCATCTTTGCTGTGGCGAGCACAGAGAAAATTATGTGATATCAGAAATATCCACCATAATGCAAAAGATGATGGACTAAAATTCCATAAACATCTAATTAATGTCCCAATATCTGCATCTGTGCTTAATAGATATATGACATTAGAATTTTGAAATTAAAAAATGGCAATAAAGGAAAGTTGTAAATTTTCACAACAATAAAAAAAAAAAAAAAAAAAAAAAAAAGTTTGAATTCCTTAAAGAAACTCTTAATATGGAAAAAGGATTGCCATTTAATGTTTCATATGGTCTAATGTCTATGAGCAATAAAGGCTACTTAAAATGGTCTGTGTAAATAATGTATTAGAGTTAAAACGATAGAAGACTCAAATAGCAATTAAAACCTATACAAATTTGAAAGATAAAAGAAAAGAAAAAATGAACCTTTTCGGACTAAAGTGAAACTGATAACATTTACCTCAATACTGATGAAAAATCTAAAATTGGCAAAAAAAAATTAGCCCCCCTGAATGAATTCAATGAAAGTGGGCCTAGGTAAAAATGTCATGCTATTTGAATTTCCAACATAGAAGACAGTTTGTCAAGTTGGGGAAACAGCATGGCAGGGTGTTTAAGCAAATTAAAACTGTGACTTTGTTTTTCGGAGGACCCTAATTTTTAGGATTGGCTCAATGTTGGTTTTGTTTTTATGTTGTTTTGTGACTTTGTTTTTTTAAAAGCATTTTTGTACACCCAAATTTTGCTCATTCAAGCACTCCATTGGGTGAGTATATGGTGTTGGAAAAATTATACGGAGTATTAAACAATAACATATTCTGGATGACAAACAGAAGCAATACAAGAAATAATATGATAACAGAAAATTGAAACTACCTATAAAAAAATAAAATTACAGTAACTAGAAGGAAAAACAGAAACTGGAAAAATGATCAAAGTTTCCTTATAACAGATTCGCCGCCTCACCGGATGTGCTTGAGGAAATCGTCGGCGTCTGTCTCCCAGGATACAGCGGCTTCTAACAGTAGTACTAGCACAACGTACAACTGCTCTGGCGAACTTCTATGCTTTGTGCTTTCTTCGGATACCAAGGAAGGAAGGAAATATGAAAGAAGAAGATCTTGTATTTCTGAGTTATATCTACAAATCGTACAACTGCTCTGGCGAACTTCTAGGCTTTGTGCTCTATCAGGAAACCAAGAAAGGAAGGAAATATGAAAGAATAAGATCTTGTAATTCTGAGTTATATCTACAAATGAAGAAGAACTCCAATACATAGACAGAGGAGAGAGGGGATTGAACTCTGTGGAATAATTCCAAATCAGTTCAGAAACTCCAAAGGTTGTAAAAGCAAACTTTTGGAGTTCTGTAACTCTTGGACCTTCCATTTTTCTGTCACATGTTAAGTGTGAAGAAATCCAAAAGTTCTAGGGACAAAAAGAAATATTATATGCGGGTCGCACCCACACCCACACCCACACCCACACCCACACCCACACCCACGGCCGGCTGGCCGACGGACAGCGGCGACGGCACGCATGTGTGGAGTAAACCCAAAGGGCCTTAGGTCCTCCCCCTTCCACAAAAGTGGGTACCCCTTGGGACCCAAACCCAAAACATGAAGTAGTCTTATACATACACTAAAGACTTCTTCTAGTTTTCCTATGTGGGACAAAGCAAGTTGTGAACCTTTTCCATTTCAACAATTCCTTGTAAGGGGCAACCTTTGAGCAGTAATTTCTTATTCACCCATTAATAGTTTTGGACATGTGAATATCCAAACTTCACCTCCTCATAGAGGAGAACACAAATCCACAAGGACCCCACTTAAACTCTAAGTGGGTCCCACTTTTATTTGACCCTAAAATTGGCCAAAACTCAACTTTAATTCAACAATCCCCCACATGAATGAAATTAATCGAAACGATGTGAGACAACTCGACAAGAGAGAGCACAACGGATTACTCCTGCAACAGGACAGGTAGTTGTTGGCTTTGAATTTTCCCTTGTGATAATCCATCAGATTTACTGGCTGACCAGTGAACGTGTAGTCTTGAACTGATTGTAGTTAGTGTAAACAACCGACAGACCTCACACAGAAGCTTTCCAAACATAGTTTAGTTCTTACACTTGTGTTCATTTTGGCCTTGAACACTCGCCTGGTTTAGTCAATGTTTATCAAAGAATTTTTCCTTTCTCAAATTCTTTTAGAAGTGGCCCCACTTCACATTCACATAGGTGACTTATTAGAGTATCCTACTATACTCCGCTTGGTTATACCAACGCACATAATCATTAAAAGCTAAGCTTATCCTCACATTCTGCAGGTATCACTATTGTATCATAGAAATGGGCAGAAGAACATTTCTCCTCAGTGATTCTCCTAAGGTACATGGAATTAGGTTGTCCCTTTGAACCTAGATCTTGGGATCTCCAGTCAACTAGGTTGGGTTTCCATTTCGGTACCTTATAATGTCATAGGCTTTAGTCCCATTCCTCTCGATAACTTATTAACTAACTCTCAATTTAACCCTTTGGTTAGCGGATCCGCAATATTGTCCTTTGACTTTACATAGTCAATCGTGACAATCCCACTTGAGAGTAGTTGTTTAATGGTATTGTGTCTACGACGAATATGTCTAGACTTACCATTATACATATTACTTTGTGCCCTTCTAATAGCAGATTGGCTATCGTAGTATATGCAAATAACTGGCACAGGTTTTGACCATCTAGGAATATTTTCTACAAAATGGCGAAGCTATTCAGCCTCTTCAGCTGCCTTGTCTAGCGTAATGAATTCTGATTCCATGATCGATCTAGCAATACAAGTTTGTTTTGAAGATTTCCATGACACAGTTGCACCACCAAGCGTGAACACATATCCACTTATAGATTTTGAATCTTTCATATTGGATATCCAGTTTGCATCACTGTATCCTTCCAATATAGCTGGATATCTCATGTAGTGCAATCCCTGATCACGTGTATATCGTAAGTACCGCAGTACCCTTACTATCCCTTTTCAGTGTTGAGCATTAGGATTACTAATGTATCTACTCAATCTACTAATTGAGTATGCAATGTCAGGCCTTGTACAACTCATTAGGTACATTAAACTTCCTATCACTCGAGAATATTCCAATTGAGAGACACTTTCACCGGTATTCTTACATAGGTATAGACTTAAGTCCATATACGTCCTGGCTACGTTTGTATCAGACTTGTTGAACTTCTCTAGAATCTTGTCTACATAATGTGACTGTGACAGAACAAGTCCATTAGTATTTCTAGAGATCTTGATGCCCAATATAACATCAGCAAGTCCCATATCTTTCATATCAAATTTAGAATTCAACATTTTCTTAGTAGATTTAATGATCTTATCATTACTACCTACTATGAGCATGTCATCAACATATAGACATAAGATGACATAGCCTTCATTCGTGTCTTTGACATAAACACATTTATCATACTCATTGATTTTAAATCCACTAGAGAGAATAGCTTTGTCAAATTTTTTATGCCATTGTTTTGGAGCTTGTTTTAAGACATACAATGATTTGACAAGCTTACACACTTTATTTTCTTGCCTTGGAGTAGAAAATCCTTCAGGTTGTTCCATGTAGATTTCTTCATTCAATTCTCCATTAAGGAATGCAGTCTTCACATCCATTTGATGTATTTCGAGATCTCGCAAAGCTGTGATCGCAATAATCATATGAATGGATGTTATTCTTATAACAGGAGAATACGTATCAAAGTAGTCTAGACCCTTCTTTTGTCTATATCCTTTAATGACAAGCCTTGCCTTATACTTATCAATAGTACCATCCATCTTCATTTTCTTTTTAAAAATCCATTTGTAACCCAACGGCTTACAACCAGGAGGAAGATCTACCAGTTCCCAAGTATGGTTTTGTAGGATAGAATCAATTCACTCTTGATTGCTTCTTTCCATAACGAACCATCTGGTGATCTAATAGGTTCACTATAGCTTTGAGGCTCACTTTCTATAACATAAGTTAGAAAGTCTGGACCAAACGATTTTGAGGCCCTAGCTCGTTTTCCACGTCTAGGCTCAACATCAACAATCTCTCCTTGGGTTTTACTAGTTTTCCCAATAGTCTCAAATGTGCATTTTTTAGGACTATATTCCTCTTCACAAGGAAATATATTATCAAAGAACGATGCATTTCTAGACTCCATGATCGTGTTCTTGTGTATATCTGGATTTTCATATTTATGTACAAGAAACCGATACGCACTACTATTATGTGCATAGCCAATAAATAAACAATCAACAGTTTTTGGACCTATACTTTCTTTCTTAGGAATAGGTACAAGAACCTTTGCAAGACACCCCCCACATTCGTAAGAATTTATAGGAAGGTTTTCGACCATTCCACTGTTCATATGGGGTTTGATCAACTTTATTTTGAGGTACCTTGTTTAAAATGTAATTTGTAGAGAGAATTGCCTCCCCCCACAAGTTCTGTGGCAATCCAGAACTTATTAAGATAACATTCATCATTTCCTTTAAGGTATGATTTTTCCTTTCAGCAACTCCATTTGATGGAGGCGAATAAGGTGCAGTAGTTTGGTGAATAATTCCATTTTGTGCACAATAGTCACCATATGGTGCTACATATTCACCACCTCTATCACTTCTTAACATCTTAATCTTTTTTCCAAGTTGATTCTTAACCTCTGACTTGTATAGAATGAACCTATCCAAAGCTTCATCCTTACTTTTTAGCAAATACACATAATAGTATTTAGTGCAATCATCAACAAAAGTAATAAAACACTTATTACCACCTCTAGATTGAACCATTTTTAAATCACATACATCAGTGTGGATTAATTCCAATGGTTCAGTGCCTCTTTCAGCTGATTGAAACGAAGTCTTTGTTAATTTTGCTTCAACACACGTTTCACATTTCTAACTTGTGTCAATATGAAAGTTTGGTATGTGATCTAACTTAATTAATCTTCGCAAAGTATTGAAATTAATATGTCCTAGTCTACCATGCCACAAATTGGAAGACTCAAGCAAGTAAACAGAAGAGGTACTCATTTTATTAATTTTTGGGAACACAGTTGCTACATTAAGTTTGAACATCCCATTATACATATACCCCTTCCCCACATACATTCCCGCTTTGGTCAGCATTACCTTGTCTGACTCAAAGACCATTCGGAAGCCATGCTTGCTTAGGAGAGATCCGGATACCAAATTCTTACGAATTTTCGGTACATAAAGGACATTGTTAAGAGTTAGCTCCTTTCCTGAAGTCATCTTCAGAAATATTTTCCCTTGGCCTTCAACATTCGAGGAAGCAGAATTTCCCATATACATATTCTCACCACTTGTAATTGGTTCGAAAGAAGTTAACATAGCTTTGTCGAAGCATATGCGGTGAGTAGCACCAGTGTCTATCCACCACTCCCTTGGGTTTGAATCCAACAAGTTCACTTCAGAGACCACAACAGACAGATTAATGTTAGAGACATCCCTTGAGATAGAATCTAACTCCGTCATATTAGCTTGATTATTTTTGTCTTTGTTTTGTGGCAGACGACACTCAAAAGGATGGTGTCCAGTTTTGCCACAATTGTAGCATTTCCCTTGAAATTAAGGCATCTTGGCGATACCACCTTTTTGCCCCATTTTGTACCCTTTGCCAGAAGGAATTTTCTTCTTCCCACGTGAACTTTGACCATGCTCAACCATATTAACCTTGGCCCCAAAATTCCCCAATTTCCTGTCAGCCCCTTTGTTGCTTCTTCAATTCGAAGCCTTACGATGAGATCTTCAATCTTCATCTCCTTTCGCTTGTGTTTCAAATAGTTCTTGAAGTCCTTCCAAGCAGGGGGTAATTTTTCAATTATAGCAGCAACTTGAAAGGTCTCGCTTAAGGTCATCCCTTCAGCATGGATTTCATGCAAGATCACTTGCAACTCTTGAACTTGACTGATCACAGTCTTTGAATCCACCATCTTATAGTCGAGGAATCTCCCCACTACAAATTTCTTTGATCCAGCATCCTCAATTTTGTACTTTTTGTCTAAGGACTCCCATAGTTCCTTAGCAGTGGTCTTAACACTATACACATTATATAATGTATTGTGTAAGCCATTCAACACATAGTTTCGGCACAGAAAATCCGAGTGCTTCCACGCATCAATGGCTAGCATAACCTCTCGATCTTGTTCATTGTCATTAGGAATAGGAGTATCTTCCTTCAAGAACCTCACAAGGTTCAAGGTGGTAAGGTAGAACAGCAACTTTTGCTGCCACCTCTTGAAATCCACACCATTGAATTTTTCAGGTTTCTCCCCGTGGTTCACAAGAACCGTTTGAATTAAGGGAACCTTCACAGGGATCGAACCAATCACCACGGTGTTGGAGCCAGTCACACCGTCGGTCGCCGTAGGGTTCGCAATAGTGTTCACATTCTCATTTTCCATTTCTGAAAATATTATCAAAGAAGAAAACTTTTTAATTAGTAGCAAAATTTTCATTTTCAAAAATTATTAGGAAAACGAAACAATTTAAAGATTCTGCTCACGTTATCCTAAGCAAAACACGATTTTGCACACTTTTTGTCTAATGCTATTTTCCCTTATTCAGCACCATTTGGGCAAAAATTGAGAATTACAGTAGCAGTTTTTGTACGACTGTTTTTTTTAAAAATTATTATAATTTTCCAAATCCAAATCTATTTTGTTTTATAGAATCTGTTTTAAGATTGTTGGAAAAATTATATCAAACAATAACAGATTCTGGATTACAAACAGAAGCAATACAAGAAATAATCTGATAACAGAAAATTGAAACTGCCTATAAAAAAACAAAATTACAGTATCTAGAAGGAAAAACAGAAACTAGAAAAATGATCAAACCGAGGCCTGTGAAATTTCACAGTTTCCTTATAATAGATTCGCCGCCTCACCGGATGTGCTTGAGGAAATCGTCAGCGTCTGTCTCCCAGGATACAGCGACTTCTAACAGTAGTACTAGCACAATGTACAACTGCTCTGGCGAACTTCTATGCTTCGTGCTCTCTCAAGAAACCAAGAAAGGAAATATGAAAGAAGAAGATCTTGTATTTCTGAGTTATATCTTCAAATGAAGAAGAACTCCAATATATAGACAGAGGAGAGAGGGGATTGAACTCTATGGATTAATTCCAAATCAGTTCAGAAACTCCAAAGGTTGTAAAAACAAACTTTTGGAGTTCTGTAACTCTTGGACCTTCCATTTTCTGTCACATGTTAAGTGTGAAGAAATTCCAAAAGTTCTAGGGTACAAAAAGAAATATCTTGTGCGGGCCGCACCCACGACAGGTCGGACGGATGGTGAGGGTGGCGCGCGCGTGTGGAGTAAACTCAAAGGGCCTTAGGTCCTCCCCCTTCCACAAAAGTGGGTACCCCTTGGGGCCCAAACCGAAAACATGAAGTAGCCTTATAAATACACCAAAGATTTCTTCTAGTTTTCCTATGTGGGACAAGGCAAGTTGTGAACATTTTCCATTTCAACAATTCCTTGTAAGGGGCAACCTTTGAGCATTAATTTCTTATTCACCCATTAATAGTTTTAGACATGTGAATATCCAAACTTCATCTCCTTATGGAGGAAAACACAAATCCACAAGGACCCCACTTAAACTCTAAGTGGGTCTCACTTTTAATTGACCCTAAAATTGGCCAAAACTCAACTTTGATTCAACATATGGGGCCCATCACTTTTCATCCCTCAAGTGTTTTGTACTTTTATCAATCGGTGGTCCTTTTACTAAATAAAAAAAGACTAAATTTCTCACAAAAATTGTCTCACATTCAATTAAGATAATCTCACTCATTCTATAACATCGTGAACGTACACTCATTTTACAAAAAATTCATGGTTCTGCCCGTGTAATGTATCTACAACACTTAATGAACTATTGAATTTGATGAATCTAATATGATCGTTGAAGTTATATATTTTTAAGGCTAAATTACAAAATATACTCTTGAATTTATTTATTTTTGTTCCGTCCATAAAAGTGCTACACTGGTACAACTTAATAACAACATTAAAGGTTTTTTTTTTCCTTCACAATTGCTACATGGTCAGTGGTCCCTTAAAAGAAGAAAAATTGGCTCACATTCAAGGGCGAAGCTAGGATTTTTTATTAGGGGGGCTAAGATTGAAAGGGTGTGTACATATATACAATGGTGAAGGGTATACAGAGTTTTGAGGGCAACCCCCCAAGACGATTTTTTTTTGTTGGTATATTTATCCATATTTATGGGTAATATATATTGGTTTCATATTGCCGTTTTTCAATCATAGGAATTGATATCTTATTTTAATTTAAACTTGACCAACGATAGAACAATTTGGGTTGTGCTAAATTGAAAAGTGATTTGTAATTTTCTTTAATTTGTTTTTTTTTACCATTTCATACTAGCCCATGTTGCAAAAATAATAGCAATGCATAATGTGTTCTGACAAATGAATTATAACTAAAGATCATAAAGAACTTTAAGAGATTGGAGTGGTTATAATCAAACTAATAATAACAAAAAGTGGATGGCTCATTCATTCTATTTAACTTAAGTTTTATTTCATCATCACTCAAAGACACAATTATAGAAGTGGTATATATATTAATTGGTTTTGAATTACATGTTATGGATTATTGTATCAGGTGATGAATCTATTGGCTTTAAAAAAATAGTCACATGCCATGTCACATATCACTAAATTGGTGTCTTTTTGTTTTATTTTTCGTATTTTGTATTTGATCTTTAGTACTTATAATATGAATACCAATCAGAAAATAATTAAAATGCCAATTGCTATTCATTATATTTTGTTTGACTCAATCTGTAAAGGCAAACATTTTCAGGTATATCATAGATAGATTGGCAGTGAGTTATCCTATCAAACAGTATACTAACGTTCGTGTCACAAATATACACGTAAAACAATAAATTTAAAACAAAGAAGAAACTATATAAAATCCATATACTATACGAATATCGAAATATGAACCACTTGTTTGTGTACATACATGCAACTAAAACCAGGGTTAGTTCAACACTCTTGATCTAACAATACAATGACACAAGGTTTTCGTATTTGCATTCTTATGAATATGATGATATAATTGTATATTTCGTGCTTACAAATAAATATTGTCTAACAATTACTAATTAGTTTTATAAACAAGGTAAAAAGAACATTTTTAACACTAAAGTGATTGACATATTTACGTGTATATATATATGCCTTCATGTGGTACTATTCTTAATTGAAATTTATTATTTTTGATTTAGGGAATTATACACAAACTTTCAGGGGAAAATGACATCACAGAGAAATAGAAAAAACTGGTATGCGTCGTTCAATGATGATGAAAGATAACTTTATATTCATAATACTAGAGATGCAAGGAAAAAGAGAAGGGCAGCTGCTAACAATTCAATAGCGGAAGGTTGAAATAATTATCAAACAAATGATGCAAGTGGTAAAAGACAAAGAATCCATTGGCTTCTTAGAGCCCAATTAGTGGAATACAAATCTAAAGGTATTTGGATTATACCTCTTAAATTAATTAGGTTATGCTTTAGACATGTTATCATGCTAATTGTAGACACCCCATTTTGAACTGCAAAAAAAAAAAAAAAAAAAAGAAATAACTATCGTAGAGGGGCCCACCAGGCACGCAAATTGAGAAAAAGAGCTCCAGAATCCAAACAGGGACCCCAGAGGCCAAATTAAAGTCAATACGAAGACAATAGCTCATCAACCAGAAGTTCCAGAGTTTAGGATCGCCCATTACGATAATCGGCGTTGTTTTCAACCAGAATCGAAGTTTGGCACAAAATTCAACAAGTTCGGGGTAACCGAAGGTTGAATTCGATTACATTAGGGCAAAAGTAGTAATCAACACAGGCCCACAAGACTTCAAATCATCAAATTCTGATAACCGACGAAGAATCGGGCTCCGATCGATGTTTTGGCACGCCGAAATCAAGGAAAAAGAACACGATCGTCAATCCAAAAACACTGAAAGTCTGCCGGGGCATAACTGGATGGAAATATAAAGAAAAATAGGAATTTTCTGTGAGTCGAATTAGCCCAATCGAAGTTTCGAAGCTCAATCGGGAAAAGACAAGGGGGCAAAACAGTCATTTCTAAGTCCGAGATTCTCAATCGAACCGTACCGATTCAAAGATAACGTCAATAAAATTTCAAATCATCTTGAATCAGGAAGATCAGACGGTCCGATCAAAAGATATCGACCGTCGAAGTTCAGACGGTCTAGATCAGACATCGATAGTCTGAAGAAAACGGAGGCATTTCTGGGTTTTAAACGAATTCCGATCCAACCATACGGATTTGAAGAGGACATTAAACCGAGCCCAGGTCTTTTCAAATTGTCCGAATTAGACGTTCGGATTGATAAATATCAAAGATCAAAGTTCAGGATCGATCGACGGTTTCGATCGAAGGTTGGCACATTCCACTTCACGTTCCGCCTACATGGGATCACAGCCCCATGTAGGGTTTGGAAAAAACTTTCTGTAAATAGAAAGCTCTCTCTCACGCAAGAAAAAAAAGGACAACCTTCCTCTTTTAAGGTCTTGTTTGGCTCAAGCCAAAACTTCTCCCAAACCCTTAAGCCATGTTTAGTTTCTTACCAAACACACCAAAACCATCAACACCATCAACCACCCACTGCCACCACTAAAAACCCATCATCAATAGGCCATTACCAAACCCCCCCTCCAAAAACCAGCTTCCAAAAATACCCAGAAAGTTCTAGAAATCAAGTCTGAACTAAACAGAGCCTTAAGCTTAGCCCAGAATCTAAAAAAGCAACCAAACAAGCCCTTAACCACCTTTCACTCTCTCACCGCACCCACCAGTGGGTCCCTCTCATCAAGACAAAGCCAACCTAGTTGGCATTACCACCTAATAACCACCAGAAATGCTACACGCACTGCCAAAACAGCCCACGCGCTGCCGCTACACAAAATCAGCTCCGACAGACATTCCGGCAATCACCGCCGACAACCGCCAACACCAAACCAATTGTCTAGTCCAAACGATCCAAACGCAGGCAGCCTAACCTCCAAAGGTCACTGGAAAAGGCGCACGCGCCACTAGCCCACCGTTTTGCCTCCCCACGCACAGGCAACAGTCAGCGCTGACTCACCGGTTGACTCTCCAATCAGAGGCCGCCATGTGTCAATGACTGTTGAGTCAGCAGCCCAGTCATTATGCCACGTGTACTACCATGTCAATGCTGAGTTAGCATTGATTGACCAGTCAATGACTGACACGTGTCATACCCACCACATCACCCGCCACATCACTGCCACTTCAATACACAGTCAGCTTTGACTGATCAATTACAGCTCGCCATGTGGCCATCGAATGTACAATCAGCTGCACAGTCACTATGCCCAGTCAGCGCATGATAAAAACTAGTCATCTTTGACCAAAAAACCAGAATGTGCCACGTGGCATTGACTGCCACGTGGCTTACTGGCGTGGCCATGGGGTCCAACTTTTAGTTTGTTCTAGTTTTCTCCACTCTGGGTCCGGATATTGACGCATCGGTGACCTCAGAATTGGCTGAATCCAATTCTTAGGGACTGTTTAGATTTTTATAAGTCCAATTCAGGCTTTACTAGCCAGTTCTAACTCCCGCGGGTCCTGCTCAACTCAGTCTGGACCCATTTTGGCTTGCCTTATGGCTTTTCTGATTTTTCTGGCCCTTCCGAACTCAACTATGACATTCGTTCATGTCACACCCCAACCTACCCCGGCGTATAAGGACACGTGTAACAAGATTATATGTACCCAAAATACACTAACAAGCAAGAAACCATGGTAGTTATTACGGAAAATATGATTTGGAGCATCGTAAAAGGGTTTGCTGAGACAAAATAGCCCCAAGGGCAAAATGGTCATTAATAAAGTATATCAAAATTTTATACCAAAATATAGATCTTTGAGTTCCGATTCCAACGCAAAAAATGGTGCACAAATCCAAATTTTTCAGAAAGAGTTATGCACGTTTCCGTAAAAGTGGACATGCTGTGAAAAATACAAGCAGATCGATCCGCTCTATACCCCGGATCGATCCATTTCACTGATTCTTCTGCAGAATGTCCCCTAAAAAGGCCGGATCGATCCCTTCTTTAACCTGAATTGATCCAGGTTCTACAGAACATGTTTTTGCTACTAAAAACACTGCTAAAACATACCCAACTCATACCCAAACCAAACCAAACCAAACTTCATGGAACATAAGGAAATCATTTTAAACACACTCCCAAACATATTTTAACATCAACCAAGAATGTATCACATATCCACAACTAAAATTTGATCAAAATCATTCATGAACTCAACTCTTTTTGAATCAAAACAAGCTTTGAAGCCTTGAAACTCAATTCTTAGCAAAGGATCATGAAACTAGTTAGACTTGTACTCAAAATCAAAACTAACATCATACATACAAATAAGACTTGCCTACAACACTTGCGACATATCCGGGCTTGCCGAAAAGGTCCAAGTTAGCCACTTCCGCACAAACAACCAAAACATAGAAATTTACATAGGTTTTCCCAATTCAACTCCAAACTACCAAAATACAAGTTTAAGGATTTGAGCTCCATAAATACAACCACATTACCTACATTGTTACTAAAGAAACTACATTTTACATCATTTTGCAAGTTCAAAGGAAGTTCATAAGCATGAGTCCCAAATCTCTCCCATCTCTCCTGTTAATTCCTCTTCGGGTGTTGTTCCATACCTGCGGTGGTTGTTATTTATCATAACAGAAACAGAAAACGGTTTTCTTAAGCATTACGCTTAGTGAAAAATCTAAACATGATTGAATGTTTAACACGTGCAATGCGACAAATAAGCACATGTCTTATACTTGTAATCGCCGAGTCACCGGTTCTATGGTTCATTCATACCCGAAGACCTCCCTTGGTCTCGTGGTCACTTCTATTCCTTGGACTTCCGTATTTATTGGATTCTTCCTCTTCACCACCATTATTACTCCCAACAATGAACCATTTCCCCGGTACTCATTGATTACCACATAAGCATATAGGCATATAAGCACATAAGCATAACAATTTTCATATAATTGACATGCAATTCATAATTTAACAACTCTCATAGCCTCTAAGCATGATTTCAACAACACAATATATATATATATATAAACATTGAACATCTTAAACCCCAATCATTTTTAGGCTAGAAAACTCACCTTAAGCAAGATTATATCCAAAATTACACCAAGAAGATGCTGAATTTCAGCAAATTAGAGCTCAATTCCCACTCCAACAAGATTTTAAATGAATTCGGTAGACGACATCTCACCGATTAGTACGGCTACCCAAAATCTAACGATTAAACATAAATTGAAGGTATAGAAACGATCGTCTCACCTCCACGAGTCCGAAAACGGCTTCAGTTCGCGAATGGATGAACGGCGGCAATAGAACGGCGGAAAAACGACATCGGCGTCTCATCTCCGTCTTTTCTCCCGAGCTCTCTCTTGTTTTGTTTTAATTTTCTGAAAATGGAGACTATTCTATCACTTGACACACACATGTATTGAGCATGAGGTGTCTTCACCTCAATTTTCTTCTTTTTCATTTACACCCCTATAATTTCTAAAGTTCTTATTATGAAATCCTCCAAACATTCCATTAACTACCCAATTATCCAATGGGTGTTTGTCTAAATTTCGTATGGGTCCCAATGTGGGTCCCATATATTTTATGAAATTGCTTTCGCACCTACTAGTTATGACTCATTTTCATTTATACCCTTATTTGGGTATTCAACCTATTACCAAATGCTAACACATATATCATCTTAGAATATGAAAGCATTTTAAGCAAATATTCATATAATCATATAAATGCATTTAACAGATAAAATACAAATTTATTTTATCCAGACCCTTCACTGGGTCCCATATCCAAACCAAACATATCCCTCCTCACTGGGAACTTTTCACAGGCGAGTCCAAGCCTCCCCTTAACCATTATATACACTAATTACATGAATTAATGCATATTAAATGATATTTAACCCTTTTCTCGGCTACGGGTGTTACAGTTTAAGTCAATTTTGTGTCAAAATTTGACACAAAATTTCAATAGCCCCTTCTGCACTTGTAATATACTCAAACTCATACTCTTAGTGGTCTGGACTCCCTATAAATCCACTGGTCGGATATTCCGCCTTTTTCTTTCACTTTAATTTTTTCTTAGTGGTCTGGGTTCCCTATAAATCCACTGGTCGGATATTTCACCTTTTTCTTTCTCTTATATTTTCTCGTAGTGGTCTGGGCTCCCTATAAATCCACTGGTCGGATAGTCCGCCTTTTTTCTTTCTCTTTTATTTTCTCCTAGGGTGTGGTCTCCCTATAAATCCACTGATCGAATATTCTGCCTTCTTTTTCCAGTCGGAAGGAGACCCTCGAACTCCACCCGATTGGACTTTATATCTTGCGTTAGCCGGAAGGAGATCTAATGACCCACCCGACTGAACTTTATCAAAGTGCTATATCATGTGCCAGTCGGAAGGAGGCCTCGAACTCCACTCGTTTGGGCTTATATCCTGCGTCAGTCAGATGGATATCTAATGACCCACTCGACTGAACTTTATCAAATTGTTTTGTCCTACGCCAGTCAGAAGGAGACCTTCAAACTCCATGCTTTATATCCTACGTCAGCCGGAAAGAGATCTAATGACCTATCCGACTACATTTTATCCCCTGTTATCGATATTCGTTGATGAAAATCAGAGAACAGAAAAAAATTTTGATACTTCTCTCCATTCGCACTGGGCACCCCGACCCGTACTTCCGGTAAAATTTTCACATCACTTTTTTATCACTGGGTGCCAACCCTTACTTCTGGTTACTCTTTTACATCACTGGGCACCGTCCCTTACTTCCGACACATTCTCAAATCACTGGGCATCGACCCTTACTTCCGGCAATTTTTCTCAAACCACTAGGCACCGACCCATACTTCCAGTACACTTTTTCAAACTACGTGGGCACCGACCCGTACTTCTGGCACACTTTTCCAAAATCACTGGGCACCGACCCTTACTTCCGACACTTTCTCACTCACCTGGGCACCGACCCATACTTTCGGTACACTTTTTCATTATTTGGGCACCGACCCTTACTTCCGGCACATAAAACAAAAAGACAAAAAAAATTATAAAACATAAAACAAAAACACTTTTTCACTTACCCCGAACGAGCCTATTCCGTCAAGTTAATCAATAGCTTGATGACAAGACATTCGGGCATAGCACTCATTACTCACACGGTTGATCTATTACACATTTTTCAAAACTTGCTACTCTTCAAAGGTTAAAGTCTAGGACTATACCATGCAGGTTAAAGTTCCTAGCTACAGCGACTTTACTTATAACACTATTTCACACTTTCATAGTTTCGATTGACCAAAACAACCATACACATACAAGCACAAAACTATGTACGGCCTGATTCTCGTGTTGAGATATGTATGCAACCCATACTTAGGTGCGACCATAACTATTTTCTTTCAAACTATCTCATGTCGAGATATGTATACATACTTTTAAACTATCTCCAGTCGAGATACGTATACATACTTTCAAACTATTTTGTGTCGAGATACATATACATAACTACATACTTTCAAACTATCTCGAGTCGAGATACGTACATACTTTCAAAACTATCTCGTGTCGAGATACGTAAATCGACAATCGCGTGTCACGGATGCTCTCGTTTAATTTCTTGTATATGTATTCTACTACTTCTTAATTACGCCCCGTTACTATAAAAACCACTAAACCGGCAACCGTGTATCACGGATGTTCGAGGGTGCCTAATACCTTCCCTCAACATAATCGAGTCCCCGAACCCATCTCAAGAACTCTGGTTTTCGCACGACTATCAAGAGTCACACTATTAAAAGGGCCTACTTTTCTTAAATTGTTTATCAAAAGTCAAAGATGATTACTCTAATCGTCTTTACAGGGATCCTAACTCCCGATAACGTTAGGTGGTGACTCTGAAACTTTTACTGTCCCTACTCCCACTTGCACGTACTTTTATACATTTCTTTTCACGCTTTTGCTCGCTGCTTTGAGCCTTTTATCTTGTTTCATTTTATTCCTTTAAAACAACCTACTCCCACTTTCACGTACTTTTCACACCTTTCTCACACACGTCTCTCGACATAAATGGTCACGACCCTCAAGGGGACTGCCCCCCACCTTCAGGGCAAACGCGACACTAATTTTTCAACTTTCCTATCTATAGGGGAAATATTTCTTGATCCCACGTGTTCAAAACCTTATGAGCTACAACCAAAACCATCTTGTGCTTATTGTGGTGCAAAAAATTTTGATAATGAGCCACCACCATTTTGTTGTCAAAAGGGAGAAGTAAAACTAGCTCCTATTGAAATACCAAATGAGTTGTATAATTTATTCACAACTCACACAAAAGAAGCTGACAAGTTTAGAAGAAATATCCGGGCATGTAATAATATTTTCTTCTTTACATCTTTTAGAGTCAATCTTGATAAGGAGTTTGCATTAGCGAGAAGAGGAATTTATACATTTTGAGCACAAGGTCAAATTTATCATGATATTCCTTCCCCGATTCCCACAGAAAATGGTCCTTGCTATTTTCAATTATATTTCTATGATACTCATAATGAGGTCCAGAACAGAATCAATAAACTGGAAGGTGCAAATTTGAATGAGAACATAGTAAAGTAACTCATCAAAGTTCTTGAAAGAAATCCATATGCACAATTCTTACGGAGATTGAAAGATCATCCTCTGTCTGATGATTTGAAAATTTGTATTATAAAGGATATTTAATTGGACCAATGAGTTTATAATGTACCAACAACTGAACAAGTTGCTACAATATGGATCGAAGGCAATTATCCAAATGCACAGCTCGAATTAAACATTTGTAGTACATGCTCATTCAGGTCATAGACATAGAGTGAAACATTATTACAGTTGTAACGATCCCTTACAGTATCCTCTTTTGTTTCCAAAAGGATAAATTGGATGACACCCAAATACTCATAAACGAACATCTGACAGTAATGATGCCAACACAGTTTTGCAGAACGGATCCACCATACCTAATTTCACATCTACTAAAGATATATTTGATCGAGAGCAACAAGGTAACTAATTGAATTATGTAAGATACATTTCACTTTAAACTCAAACAAATGTTGTTATATTGTATATTTTTCATTAAAATTCATGCCCAGATATAGATGAAGAAAATAATGCAAAGGTATCATGTCGACAATACTACTGCTACAAGTTGCAAATAAGGGATTCTGAAAAACCCTTTCTCCTACTAGCTAGAAGGTTATTGCAATAATTTTCTATCGATATGTACATAAAGCTTGAAACAACTAGGTTGAATTATTATAGGAGGAAGAAGTCACATATCAGATCTGAACTTTATCAAGGGGTTATGGATGTTGTAACAGCTGGAGAAACTAGAGGCAACCAAGTAGGACTAAGGATAGCACTTCCTGCCTCTTTTGTTGGAGGCCCAAGAGATATGTGTCGTAGATATCTTGATGCGAAAGAGATAATAGATAACCTAAGAATGCCAACATCCACAGGATAGGCCTGATTCACTTTCAAGAATATTTCGTGCTAAGTTCTAAGATCTAAAAGACTGGTTTGTTTAGGAAAGAATTTTTTGGCAGAGTAGCAGCAAATGTTCACGTCATTGAATTCCAAAAAAAAGGTTTACCACATGCACACATGTTGATTATATTAAAGCCAAAATTCAAAATCTCAAGCCCAGATCAATATAACAAATTTGTGTCTGCAGAAATTCTAGATAAAGAAAAGTATCCACATCTATATCAGTTGGTCATAAAACACATGATGCACGGCCCTTATGGAGAATTAAATAAAAGCAATTCATGTATGGTAAATGGAGAGTGTCAAAATCATTACTCTCGACTCTTGTGTGCTAAGACAACATGTGCTAAAGATGGATATCCAATTTACAGAAGGACAAATAGCAAAGTAAAAGTGACAGTTCGCAATAAGGAGCTTAATAATCAACGAGTCATCCCTTATAATGCGTATCTCCTTACAAGATATAATCAGCATATCAATATTGAAGTATGTTTTGGACTAAAAGCAGTTAAATACCTTAGCTGCTCAACAGGCAATTATAGTAGTTTCAAAAATAAAATGAATAGAAAACAAAGATAAATTTTCAATGATTATATATATATATATATATCTCTATAGGTATACACACGTGTACATAAGTTGAATTTATGCTCATACATCTATGGTTGAACAAATCTAAAGTGATGTCCTACTGTAGATGAATTCTAAATTTCAACTTCATTCCAATCAAGCATACTAATGGATCCAACCGAAAAAGAAGTGGATGAACTAAAAAGCGGCAATGTACTATAACTCTAATCATTCATCTTAGTGAGTGGTTTAAATAGCAGACAATGTTGTACTCCCTTTGTCCTATATTAAGAGTCTCTTTATGAGAATTCAAACTTTTTAAGTGAAACCATTTATTATTGTGAAATTTATAATTTTTCATTATCGTCCTTTTGAATTTCAAAATTCACATCAAAGAAAAAGTGGAAGAGTTTATAGAGTACAGGGTAAATTAGAAAAGTGGGTAGTCAAAAGTACATTGACTTTTCAAAAGTGACTCTTAAAATGGGATATCAAAAAATGGAATAAAGGACTCTTAATTTGAGATGGATAGAGTATGGAATAACCAATATTGACAAGTTCGTGAGTAATGTACATATTGGTTCAATGGAATTTGTTACATTTCTAAGTTCAATCATAATTTACAATAGAGTAATTCTTGGGACACAACTTTCATACAACTTTCACACAACTTTCTTAAAAGATGTGTCTATCTCTCTCCTGTGATGTCACTGGACCCACAGTGACACAGGTGAGCTAGACACATCTTTTAGGAGGTTGTGTAAAAGTTATATGAAAGTTGTGTCCCAAGAATTACCCTTTACAATAATGATACACCACATCTTCAACCACACCTCCAACCACATCCTTGCTTTAAATGCATGTACCCTGTGTTGTGTAAGTGGTGTACAGAAAAGTGTGGAAAAATCAAACAGCACAGAGTACATGTATTTAAAGCATAGGATATGATTGGAGGTGTGGTTGGAGATATGGGTGTATCATTATTGCATAATTTATATGCTTCAACTTTTTACAATAAACAATCAGGTTGAAATCTTCCAAGAAAACTGAAAATCATAATTATTGACATTCAAACCCAAAATGAATGAAGCAATAGAAGTCAAAGTCGAAGAGATATTATCCAACCCGAAATCTCTACAAAAGGTAATGTTACTATAACTTCACAAAACTAAGTATAGATTTGAATTACTTTAATACTAACTTTTCTTTTAATAATGAACAGAATAAGTTGTATTACTTTCAATCTACCGTTGAAAGAATTTTCAACCAAAACTAACCATGGTATGATGTGTGCAAAATATGCGGTAAAAAAATAGTCATAACTGAAGATGGAACAGAATGCACAACCTACAAAAAACCCAATGCAAACATAGTCCAAGTAATATATATTGGTATGTACAAAAATGTCAGGTCAAAGTCAACCCTCGCCACCTCAGCAAAGAGAAGTCAAGTCACCTTGAATCTAGGCCTACTGCTCAGCCTTCCCGAGCCGTTTTATAAAATGCCCGATTCGGTCAGAAGCCCGGGCGTTCACTCTGGACTGGCCCCACATGGGCGCACCCCCAGAAGGCACGGTTGCTTGCTCAGCGAGCAACCAGACAGTTTCCTATCCCAGCTAGAAGACTAAATGGAGGGAGCAAGTAGTTTCCTAAACCACTTAGGAAACTTTCCTTGAATCATGCTAATCAATTTGTAGCTAGATTAGGCTTCCTAATCTAATAAGTTGCCTTGTACGGGTGGTCTCTTGGACCTATGAAAGAGGCCACCCACTCCCATTGAAGGGGATCGTATTCTGACTCCAGAGAATAGCATATAAACAACTCACTGTTACCCGGTCAATTTCTGGTAGTGTCACCCACTCTGTTGGCTCACCAAACGCCACTGGTGATCTGCTAGTGAAAGCGCACTGACGCAACCGTGGACGTAGGTCACCTCATCAACGGGGCTGAACCACATACAATCTCTTATGTCTCTCACTAAACCTCTCTTACCAATTTTTGGCATCATCAGTTTGGCGCCGTCTGTGGGAGCCGATAAGTTTTTTACCGAAAATTTTCTTGACTTATCAATATGCCGCCGAAGACGAGTAGGAAGAATACCGCCCAGGCCGGTCAGGAGAACTTGTAACTCGAGCAGCAGGCTGCCTCCATGACCTCCAAACAAGTAACAGGAGCGCTCGCGCAACTTCTAGAAGGCCAGCGGCAAACCCAACAGCAGATCAAAGTGTTGTTGGCCCTACAAGAAAAGCATCCTCAATCCGAGAACCAGCCCGGGAAAAGTGTCCCTTACCAGGAGCCCGCACGAGTCTGGAACCATACCCACTCTGCACCGGTGTCCCCATCGGATTAGGAACGCGTCAGGGATGGTGACCGTAGCAAAGCGCCCAGCCATACCAGATGGCAAGCTCGGACCAATCCTCGCCGGGTGGAAGATGCTAGAGATATCATCAACAAATGACACGCCGCCAGAGGGGAGGAATCAAGACAAAAGGCCCGGGAATCGGCCAAAGACCCTCCGATCAGGAGTTGGGGAGATCTTAGGCACACGATTACCCAAAGTCGGAGCTGGATTCTATCCCCGAGAATGACGCACTTCGAGGAGGAGGTCTCATCATCGGACCCGACGTACCGCTCAGATATGGAGAGGAAAATTGGGCAAGATGTAAAGGCCCAGATCGAGGACTTGCAGAAGCAAATCGAAAGGTTGAATCGCAAATCTGGCCAGGAACTCACCAACACAGAGACCGAGTCACCCTATACCACCCAGATATGGGATTCCCCATCCCCCGAAAATTCAAGCCGCCACTTCTTAGCTCCTATGACGGTTCAGGGAGTCCAATGGACCATGTCCGCACATACAAAGCTCAAATGGTGCTGGTTACCACAGTCGATGAGTTATTGTGCCTGTCCTTTCCTAGCACTCTTAAAGGGCTAGCTGCGCAGCGGTTCTATGCTCTGAAACCCCGAATGGTTGATAACTTCAAGACGTTGAGCAAGCTCTTCATCAGCCAGTTTATGGGGATGCTCGACCGGTCATAACCGGACACCCAACTGCTGACCGTCAAGTAGCAAAAAGGGGAATCCCTAAGGGAGTATGTGGACCATTTCAACCAACAGAAGCTCCAGATCCATAATCTGAATGAAACGACCACAATCATGGCCTTCTATTCGGGAGTTTAACACACTAAGGTTGCCACGTTGTTTCACCGTGACCGACCAGCAACCCTGATGGAGCTCTTGGAGAGGGTTAGAAAGTACATCGACATCGAGGAATTCCTCAAGGCTAAGCATGCTAGTTTGTCAGAAGACGAGTCCTCGGAATCAAAGCGGAAGTGCGATGCCTTAGAGAAGGGTTCAAAAAAGAAGATAAAACAAGATCAGCCTAAAAGTGGTCAGGATCAGCTCCCGATGAAGTTCATACCCCTTTTCCAGCCTATTCATGAGGTTATGGCCGCCGCCGAGACCCGACGGCTCCTCTAGGAGCTGGTAAAGCTAAAAAGTCCGCCCGGTAAGAGAAACTGTGATAAGTTTTGCCGCTTCCACAAAGACCACAGACACAACACAGAGGATTGCTTTGAGAAGCTGATTGAGCAGGACCATCTAGCCAAGTTCGTGGTGACAGATAGACGATCTCGGTAAGACACCCGGGCTCCCGAGCAGCCGCGACCCCTTGGGCAAATCAATGTAATCTCTGGAGGAACTTCGGGGGGAGGGGACTCACAGTTGGCCAGGAAGAGGCATGCTAGGGCATCCTGATCAGATGTCTGGCATGTCCACTCCACCGGCTCCCCCCCGACCGACGTGTTAACATTCTCATTCGAGGACATGTTAGGCCCGTATTGCCCCCATGATGATCCACTAGTGGTGACGGTCTCCGTGGCAAACTATGTGGTTAAAAGGATATTGGTGGACACGGGTAGCTCCTCTGATATCATGTTCGCCTCAGCATTCGATCAGCTTGGGATATCCAGGGATCGGTTCTGACTAGTGGCCACTCCCCTGGTAGGTTTCAATTGGTCCAGCACATAACCGCTCGGTTCTTATAGGGACTTATCCCCAGCAGACGTCTGTGCTGGCAAACTTCGTAGTTGTAAAAGCTCCGTCTGCATACAACATCATCCTCAGGAGACCAACCCTCCACAAAGCCAAGGCGGTTGTGTCAACATACAGCCTGGTGGTCAAGTTTCCAACCCCCAAGGGACCTGGCAGCTTGCAGGGAGATCAAGCAACCGCTCGGAGCTGCTACGTCAGCTCCCTACGTAGAGAAGCCATCACTTAAACATTGAACATTTAGGAATGGACCCAAGGGATCAAAGCGATAGAGTAGGTCCGGTGGAACAACTGGAACAAGTGGTGCTGGACCCGAGGTTTCCCGACCGGGTCGTTAGCATTGGAACTTTCATGGAGCCGGGCCTCAAGGAGAAGTTAAACCGATTCCTGCAGCAGAGCCAGGATGTCTTTGCCTGGAGCCATGAAGACATGCCGGGGATAGATCCTCATGTCATGTCTCATCGTCTCAACATTAACCCGGACTCTCGGCCGGTCAAGCAAAAAAGACGGGGTATGGCGGCCGAGAGGCAAGCAGCGGTATATGAAGAGGTCGAGAAGCTCCTAAAGGCGAATTCCATCGGAACGGTCCATTATCCCGACTGGTTAGAAAATGTGGTTCTAGTCAAGAAAAGCAACGGGAAGTAAAGAATGCGCGTTGATTTCATTGACCTTAACAAGGCATGCCCCAAGGACTGCTACCTATTACCCAGGATAGACCGCCTTATGGACTCCGTAGCCGGTCGCGCACTCCTCTCGTTCATGGATGCGTACTTGAGATACAATCAGATCAGCATGTGTAGACACCCCATTTTGTCGGCTATCAGATTTAGGAGACCCATAGCTTGGTGGTTCACAATGATCATAAAAGACTCAAAAGGACTCCTGGAAGTCAGCTCTATCCCTCAGAATGCTCAGAATGACCAAAATGCCCCTGAAAGCCCAAAAAACTCCCAGATTTGGTCCCGAAGTTCTGGAAACATGCTATGTCGTATGAAAAGTAACAAAATGAGTTTTTAAGAAAAATCAGATGAAATCGTCGGCTCCCAGAGACCCCCTGAAGTCCCGGAAGTTCCCGGAAAGTCCCCGTTGACCGGTTTGACCAAGGTTTGACCAGGTTTGACCAAGGTTTGACCAAGTTTGACCGAAATCGTCCGAATTCACCGGAATCATTTTAAATCATGAGAAAAGTGTTAAAACAAGTTCCAAAAGAAAATCGAGCGAAAACATCAGCTCCCGGGAACTCCCGGAGGCTTCTAGAACTTCCCGGGAATCCCAGGTTTGACCAGTTTGACCAGAATTTGACTTTGGAACCGGGGCACCAAAACAATCTTCAAACATTTTTCATGGATACTAGAGGTCAATAGCTTTCCAACAGTATATCGCACATAATTTCTGGATTTAAAACGAATTTATTATAAATTTCCAAAGGCGAAAAAGGCGATCAAATTGGCTTTTATCGCAAATACCGCAAAACTTTTCAAAGTGACTTATCCCCGAACTATTTTTTATGTAAAGTAGACTCCAATACCTTTCCAATGGTATATCACAACCTCAGTTTGGAGTTCATATGCATTTTCTGTGAAATTCGGACGAAATAGGGCCTTTTCGCGAATACCGGAACCTCTGGGGGCCTAAACGTAAATTTCTGGGCGTCTGAGGAGCAGTGCTGCCGCGGCACTGGCCCACTGCCGCCGCGGCACTGGCCCACTGCCGCCGCGGCACTGGCCCAGTGCCGCCGCGGCACTCATCCCTCGCAGAGTCCATTTTTGTAATTTTTTTTTGGGGGTCCAATTTGATTAATTGAAAGCCAAAACGACATAGTTTTATGTTCACAGTTGTTTGGGACCAATGGGAGTACTTCTAAAACCCCAAAACCACCCCCAAATTGGCCTATTTAAACCCCCCATTGCTCTTCATTTTGGGGGGGCCAAGTGCAAAGCTTGAAAAGTTGTAGAGAAGAAGAGAGATAGAGATAGGTTTAGAAGAGAGAAAGGGAGCTTCTCCCATTGATTTTCCATAAGAAAGTGAGTTTTATTCTTGTATTCCTCCATCATCCTTCTATATACTTCACATTCAAAGTCCACTCCAACCCTCATTCTTGAGCATTCATGAGATAGGAAGCTACTTCCATGTCCAAATGTCAAAATCTATGAGTGAAACACCAAGCTACAAGTCCAAAATCACATTGATTATCATCTATTGATTGCTATTTACTTGCTTTGATTATATATATGCTCATCTCTCCTTATCTCATTTCTTTTTCTTTTCTTTATTTACTTACTAGTTCATCATCATCTAAGTGATGACATGAAGTTTGGGGTGAGTGAATCCTTATGGATAGTAGCTCTTGACCTCAAAAACATGTTTGATAGATGATGATCATAACCTCAATACTTCCAAGGTATTCTTGAAATGTATTGAAGTTATGTTCAAAAAATAAAAATAAATCTCTCCAACAATCTTGGAGGTTCTTGATGATGAGTTTAATGTTGACATTTTAAGTGGCTATAATCCTTATTAAGTATTGAAAATGTGCTTTCAAAACATCTATTTCAAAACCCCTCTCAATCCCTCTCATTTGGTTTCAAGAAACAAAACTTTGTTTTCTCCAAAATCTTCAAAACAACGAGTCAAAACAGTGAGTGAGTTGAGTTCAAAGATTTTTCTAGAACTCAATACTCAACATATGGATACAAGGCCACTTGGAAAGTCTTCCTAACTCATTGGAGAACACCCATGATTTTTGGTTTGACTTGGAAGTACTTGGAAATGGTCCATTTGGGTCCCAACATTCCTTCCAAACATTCTGTTTTTGCTGTCACAGCAGCTAGGTCAACTTACGACCTCTTTTCCAGAAAACTTTTCCAAAAGGGGTGGTCCTAACTTATTTTTCCCTTAAAATTCAATGTCTTAGGAAACTTTCTGTATAAAATGGGCCTCTAGATCATTCTTTTTCATTTTCTAAGATTTTTTAACATTTCAGTCGACAGTACAAACTCTGTTTCTGAGTGACCTCTATTGTTTATATAATTTCTCTCAATATGTGATAGATATTCACGATTGGCCTTTTGGGTTGTGTTCTAGACACAATAAGGAACATCTCCATAAAAAATCATTCATTGAAAACATTCCTAACCCCTCTTTTCATTTTCTACAAGATCGTGTTACTGTTCTGTCCACTATTCACAGCAAACACCTTTTAACTTTCATTCTTTGATTTGATGCTTACATGAACTCCAAATTAGTTCATATCTTAGGAAGTAGTTCATACTACATTTGTACACATCCCATGTTGATTTCATTCATCCATCCATACACATTTTAGACTTCTAAGTCATTCTAGAAATCCATGTACACAAAACACACTACAACCTTTGTACACTTTAGATACATACATTGCATTCATGCAAGATTTGGGGTCTTTGTAACTCTTAATCTAAGGAGATTATAAGGAATGAACTCGATCACCCGTTCATGCTTCCCCTTGATCTAATCATCCTTTCTCATCCGTCCCGGGGATTGAGAGGTCTTCTTTTATCAAAGAATAACATGCATCATACTAGCTTGCTAAGCATCCTTGTTTTCTTTGACTATTTGTTTCAAGAACAATTCATGTCCTCCTTTAGATTAGGAAGTCTTGATTATTTGATACATGATTAGACTATTTTTCCTAAGTTTATTTGTGTGATCTTTCACTTTACATTGTATGATATTTGACTTAGATCTTATGAATGATATCTTATCTTTAGATCTTCAATTTCAAGATTCTTATGTGATGTAATATACTATCATAGTATTAATTGCCGAACCAAACCTAGTATAAGATGATTATTTGGATGCTAATTGAGGCCCGTCGAAAGACGGGGCGAGTAGAGGGTGTTTTAGTCACGACAAAGGCTCCTTCCTCTCTCGTACCAAAACCCCGAACCAAGTTCTTTGGTTATGAAGGGCCGGTGCCCTTATCCGCTTGGGTGAGTCAAAATTAGGTTTCTTGGTTCCTTAAAGACCAAGTGGCGACTCTGTATCTGTTTTCAACAGACCTTTCTTTCTTTGATTCAAATCAATTTCAAAACAATCTCAAACAAGAGAGAAGCGGTGGAATCCCGGTATCCACAATCTGGCGACTCTGCTGGGGATTTTTATTTTAAAACAAAATAATACAGAGGTTTGACTCATAAGAAGCATCCTTAAAATCATCTTTTTACTGTGTTTGGATCACCGCATTGCACTCTTGCATTTCCCCCCTCCGACTGTGTCTGAAACGCGGCGCTGACATTGTTCAGGTTTTGCTGTGCCAGGGCACAAGTCACCGTTGATACTGTACCTTCCAAGGTATATCAAAAAGAGTAAAAACCTCCGTACTGTCTCCCCGACGGTATATTGGAACTCTCGTCAACGGACCCTCTTTGACTAAACCCAGCCTTTGCATATAGATTCCTGTAGAACCTTTCATAGGACTGTTCATTTATCTTTTCAGATAGGACAATGTGATATAACTGCTGTATGCCCTGACGGGATTACCTGCGCGGTGTAGATGCTTATGTGGCATAGAACAAAACCTCTTTCTTATGATCCCCAAGGCAATCACTCACATGTGATCACATTGAGTTGACCTGCCTAGGCACCATGACAAGGATGTCTGCTCCATGTTCATAAAGATATACACCGCAAACCTTGTTTGTTGGTCCTAGGATATAGGAGTATGAAAATTAGCTAGACAGTATGATCACCATCATAACCTGTTCCTCCCAGAAACTCTGTCCAGATATCCCAGATATAACCATATTAACCATTTTTTCCCAAAAACTCTGTCTAGATATTCTAGATACAACCATATTAACCAGTTTTTCCCAGAAACTCTGTCTAGATATCCCAGATACAACCATATTAACCAGTTCTTCCAGAAACTCTGTCTAGATCTCCCTGATTTCCCAGATATACCAGTTTCTCCCAGAAACTCTGTACTATCTCCCAGAAACTCTATCCAAATTTCCTAGAAATATCCAAAGTACCTGTTTTCCCATAAGCTCTGCCCAAATCTCCTAGATTCTCCAAAAATCCCAGCATCTCTGCCCAAATCACCTAGAAATGCCCAGATATACTTGTTTCCCCTGGAAACTCTATCCATATTTCTCAGAAATACCCAAAATACCAGTTTCTCCTAGAAGCTCAGTCCAAATCAACCAGAAATTCTTTTTTCTCCTAGAAACTCAAATGACTTCTAGAAATTTCTCCGAATCTTCCAAACCCATGTTTCTCCCAGAAACTCTATCCGAAATTCCCGAAGTATCCCGGAAATTCCTGTTATCCCTTGGTGATCATACTGGAAAGTAAGGTTAGCACACTCTGTATGGCTAGGACCTTATTTGTTTAACTGCTATCTGTTAGAAGTAGGGGCATCATTTAGCTTAGGACTCGCATCCGCATGCTTGTCTCATATGCGTACACAATTCCTACCAGTCTGTATGCACTGTCTCAGTCAGTCTGTACACAAGTCTGTCCATACCTGTCACTGTCACTGTCTGTCTAATTGCCTCTGTCAAAATCTGATCTAATCCTCTTAAAATCTGTCAAGTCAGTATAGATTCCCGGAATCAGCAGCTAGGATCCTCGTCTTAGGTCAGAAGTTCAAACAGTCGTTTGGTCAAGATCTGCCCACCAAGTTACTTCAGCGTGAATCAAGAAGAATTAGAAAATAAGGTCACTGTGTTGGGAACAACCATAAGCCAGCAATCTGATCGCCTGGCCCAAGTTTTGAGTTTCATGGAAGAATTGAAGCAGCAGCGGCCGCAACCTCCGCCCGGGTTTCCACCACCGGGGTTTGAAGCACCCCCACCTGAGAATAATGGGGAGGAAGACTGGTTTCAAGGGGTCCCACCGTTTGCGTATGAGAAGAAGCTTCAAGAGAAAATGGATAAGGTTGACAAGTTGGAAAGCGTACTGAGGAAAAGCAAGGGGGTCGATGATTACATGTTGGACCTGGAAGGCCTCTTTGAGCCTATCAAGCTGAAACTGCCAGAGAATTTCAAGATGCCTGCCATCGACCGTTTTGACGGAACAGGGAATCCAAAAAGTCACATCAAGTTGTGCATGAGCATCTTCCAATCGATGGGCTGCACTCATGAGCACATTGCGATGCTGTTCCCGCAAACCCTTAAGAATGCCGCACTATCCTGGTTCCTAACCCTTGAAGCCTCCAAGACCCGAGTCTGGGAAGACATTGCTAGAACTTTTATTGATCACTACTCTTACAACCAAGAGTTTGATATCACCATCCGGGATCTAGAGACTACCAGGCAGAACTTTAATGAGTCCTTCACTGCGTTCTTGAGCAGATGGAGGAATAAAGTGGCTCAAATGATCCACAGACCTGTTGAGAAAGAGCAAGTACGTATGCTGGTCAAGAACATGCAACCAGTATATCATGACAAGCTATTCTACCAATCCATCTCCACATTCGAAGAGCTATTTGAAATAGGCACCAGAATAGAGGATGCCATCAGAGAAGGAAAGTTCAAAAAGGATGAACCCCAACACCAGTCCAAGAGACCTAACTACTCCCTGGACTCCCCGGATATCAATGCACTTAGCAACCAATCAATGGCCTGCGCCCTTCGTCCATACCAGTCCATTCCGCCAAATCGCCCAAAAGGCCCTCGCGAATTCTCCAAACTTGATGTTCCTCTTTCCACAGCCTTGGACCACTTACTCAGAAAGGGCCACCTACAGCTCCTCCCTCACAAACCGCTACCGGATCCCATACCCTCCCACTACAACATGAGCCTACGATGTGCTTACCATCAAAATCTAGGCCATGCCACCGATCAATGCATCCGCCTCCGCCATGACATTCAGAACCTCATAGAGGATGTATCCCATCCTAATCCAATCCACTATCTTGGCTTGGACCAACCGATCGAATGATCCCTTCCGTCGATGCTAATGAATGTTGAAGCTACGCAGTAAAGTGATGGTGTTTGGAACTTCTGCTAAAAAATTTAATAAATGGGTCGCAAAGACACTCCATTTGAGACCGGGTCGAATCAATTTGAGTCTGTTCTATGTTCCGAGTCCATTTCAATTCTAGTCTTGTGATCGAGTCTGTCTGTCATCGAGTTGTTAATAAGTCTGTAAACCTTCTCTATTGATGGAATAAAATCTCATTTTGCTTGATCTGATGTGCCTAGTCATAAATGCATGAATCACTAAATTGAAGTGTCACTTTTCAAATTACCATGGATATTACTCTGCTAATAATTTTTCTACAACAAAACAAAAAAGAATCCTAAAAGGTTAAAGTCGATTTCACGCTGACACTGATGAAGAGCTAGGAATTGATAGTCTTACTTTAAGAATTTAAAGATGCTCTTACCTCAATCTTGAAAAGACATACTTGAAACTGACTTGGGGCTTGCCCAACACCCTTTCCACCATTTCTACCATTTCAAAGCCTTGGGCCCAACCCAATTGATAGCCATGCGAACCTGTGCAGACTTGGTCCTTGATGGTAGCCAAACATTTCAATGAGTTTCATCTCCACTTTCAAAAAAAAAAAAAAAAAAGGCTCGCTAGGTTGAAAACCCGAAAGGGCACCCAGGCAAAAGTTAGAGCTGAAAAAGGTATTGATTTCCAAAATCTGACCCTAGCCAGTCAAAATGTTGGAGAAAATTTTGATGAAACAAATAAGAGAATCATACGCTTCAAGATACATCTTAAGAACGTGCCAAGATCACATTTCAAAAGGCACGGAATGACCACAAATAAATTCCGAGAGCTGACATGCACATTCTGGAATTCTGAGATTGCGATTGAAGGATCTTGCAAGAATCAACTACATGAAAAGCAAGAATTGACTGGCTAGGCAAAAGTGAAAAGGATCAATCCTCAAAACAAAAGAAAAAGAAAAAGAAAAAGAAAAAGAAAAAGAAAAAGAAAAGAAAGGGAGATTGAAACTGAATCTTTTTTATTCAAAGCTACCACAAGTGGCTCAAGTTTGAACTTCTTTGACGATTGGTTTGAAAAACCCTCATACCTCAAACCCCTTATTTCAAGCCTTGCCTTGAACTACGCTCGACCTGATTCCCGCTCGGGGATACGTAGGCAACCACAACGGTTCGGTCAACCCACCTACCTAAAAATCAACCCGCTTCTTTCCGACCATGGCCCGAACTACGTTGGACCTGATCCCCACTTGGGGGTACGTAGGCAGACTTACAAAAAGAAAAAAAAAAGATGACTCGCTAGGTCGAAAATCCGAAAGGACGCCTAGGCAAAATTAGAGTTAAATCAAAGGTGAGCAATAACAAAAGAGAGAAAAGAGCTTGCTAGGTCACCTCACTGGTGCCTAGGCAAAAGTTATGAGCATTTGAGAGATTAAAGTCACGGTCCATGCCTCAAGCCAGAAAATCACCTTCCACACTAGGGGCAAACATCGGCTACCCGCCTCGTTTGCCTGACTTTTACTATCTACCCTTCATACAAGGGGCAAACTTTGGTCACCTACCTCGTTTGCCCAAAACCTCCAATAAACCATCATCCAAACTAGGGGCAAACTTCGGTCACCCACCTCGTTTGCTTATGAATCCCACTTTGTACACCTCAAACTAGGGGCAAACTCCGTTTGCCTAACACAATCCCTTCACACCAAGGGCGAGTTTTCAAGTTACCAAGTTGTTTTGAAAATTTTGAAATAGAGCACCTTTTACTCTAAAAGCTAAGGCACTAATTCAAAGCACTTCCTGGAAGAAGCAGAAAATTGACTAGATCACTAAGGAGGAATTTTCAAAAATCAGATTTATCAGCAAAGTGCTACCATGTTAAGATGAGGGGTGAACACCAAAAGAGAAATGGTACATCGTTTATGACAAAAGCACATCAAGTTTTGACAAAACGAGCTTGTGTCAAATATGTCATCCTCGTGCGTCAATGTCTGTCAAGTTTTTGAGTCTGTTGTAGCCTCAAATGTGTAAGTCAACAGCGGTTAATAAAATTTTCAAATCAAGTTATAAAGAGCATGCCAATACAAGTAGGAGTACCAAACACCATTACTGTACCGGTTAAGGCGTCAGCATGAGAAGCGTCCAAACTTAGGGCAAATGCGAATTTCATCCCTTTCCAAACCATCGAAAGTTGACCATCATCTCCTTGCAACATAAGTCCATGAGTGGCTGTTGATTACCTTCCCTCGTCCATGCAACATAAGTCCATGAGTAGCTATTGATGGATCCCGGTTCCGGGCCAGCAAGATTTGATCAACTATGAGAGATTCGAATTTGAATCCTGGTTCCCGGTCAAGAGAAGTAGTTGAAGAGAGATCCCAGAAAGAGTCGCTTCATCCCCAACAGATTCAGTTTAATCCCCAGCAGGCATCTCGATTCGTACATCATCAGTTCAATCTATAACAGTCATAGTAAGTTCACTATCGACTCGTCATCTCGATTCGTACATCGTCAGTTCAATCATGACAGTCACAGTAAGTTCACTGTCGACTCGTCTTCTCGATTCGTACATCGTTAGTTCAATCTATAACAGTCATAGTAAGTTCACTATCGACTCGTCATCTCGATTCGTACATCGTTAGTTCAATCTTGACAGTCACAGTAAGTTCACTGTCGACTCGTCTTCTCGATTCGTACATCGTCAGTTCAATCATGACAGTCACAGTAGTTCACTGTCGACTCGTCTTCTCGATTCGTACATCGTCAGTTCAATCACAACAGTCACAGTAAGTTCACTGTCGACTCGCCTTCTCGATTCGTACATCGTCAGTCCAATCACGACAGTCACATTAGTTCACTGTCGACTCGTCTTCTCGATTAGTTTGATCGTTAGTTCAATCTATGACAGTCACAGTAGTTCACTATTGACTCATCATCTTGATTCGTACATCGTCAGTTCTTCTAGTCACTGTTAGTACAACTTTTGATCCAATCCATGATAGTCACAGTAGTTCACTGTTGACTCATCCTCTCGATTCGTACATTGTCACTTCTTCTGGTCACGATTAGTCCAACTGTTGATCCAATCCATGATAGTCACAATAGTTCACTATTGACTCATCATCTCGATTCGTGCATCGTCACTTCTTCCGGTCACGGTTAGCCCAACTGTTGATCCAATCCATGATAATCACAGTAGTTCATTGTCGACTCATCAGCTCGATTCGTACATCGTCAGTTCATTAATCATCATTGGTTTACCATCACTCTCATTCAAAATATGCCGTGTTCATCATTCTCATTCAAAATCTTAGGCTTCTATGTCCATTAATGGGGCTTCCATGTTCATCGCTTGACATCTCGGGATTTCATGTCCATCACTTGACGTCTCTTGACTTCTGTGTCCGTCTCTTAATTTCCAGGGCTTCCGTGTTCGTCGGTTAACTGTCAAACGGAATCTCCGAATATAGTCCTTCGGGACCCCACATCCAATTACATTCGCTTACGAAGCACACTTTCCAAAATTCAGAAGTTTGCTCCGAGACCTAGGGTCTTCACACCTTGGTATCCCTATTCGGGTCAATAACTGCATCACAGTTAGAAACACTAGCACGACACAAGTCCACTTGGAGTGGTACACCCCACAGCACCTGCTCATTCTAGGATCAGAAAGCTAGGCATGATAGGACTCATGTACGAGATCATATCACATCCACACATTGCATATCATCCTCATATAGCATAGCATCCGCCTGATTGTTGTGTATGTGCATATGTGATTTATCCCTTTGTGCCCTGAACTACGTCCTGGTCTGATTCCCCTTGGGATACGTAGGCAGCTCACGCGGAGCACGACCAGCACTAACCTCATCATCCTTGCATCTTTTGCAACGTTTTTATCCTAAATCTATAGCCTCCAAAAAGTCCTGTCTCTTCAAAGCTTTGGCACTCGCTTGCGACATGCGTTGCCTCGCAAGTTCATGCCAAAGAGGGGCAAACTGTAGACACCCCATTTTGTCGGCTATCAGATTTAGGAGACCCATAGCTTGGTGGTTCACAATGATCATAAAAGACTCAAAAGGACTCCTGGAAGTCAGCTCTATCCCTCAGAATGCTCAGAATGACCAAAATGCCCCTGAAAGCCCAAAAAACTCCCAGATTTGGTCCCGAAGTTCTGGAAACATGCTATGTCGTAAGAAAAGTAACAAAATGAGTTTTTAAGAAAAATCAGATGAAATCGTCGGCTCCCAGAGACCCCCTGAAGTCCCGGAAGTTCCCGGAAAGTCCCCGTTGACCGGTTTGACCAAGGTTTGACCAGGTTTGACCAAGGTTTGACCAAGTTTGACCGAAATCGTCCGAATTCACCGGAATCATTTTAAATCATGAGAAAAGTGTTAAAACAAGTTCCAAAAGAAAATCGAGCGAAAACATCAGCTCCTGGGAACTCCCGGAGGCTTCTAGAACTTCCCGGGAATCCCAGGTTTGACCAGTTTGACCAGAATTTGACTTTGGAACCGGGGCACCAAAACAATCTTCAAACATTTTTCATGGATACTAGAGGTCAATAGCTTTCCAACAGTATATCGCACATAATTTCTGGATTTAAAACGAATTTATTATAAATTTCCAAAGGCGAAAAAGGCGATCAAATTGGCTTTTATCGCAAATACCGCAAAACTTTTCAAAGTGACTTATCCCCGAACTATTTTTTATGTAAAGTAGACTCCAATACCTTTCCAATGGTATATCACAACCTCAGTTTGGAGTTCATATGCATTTTCTGTGAAATTCGGACGAAATAGGGCCTTTTCGCGAATACCGGAACCTCTGGGGGCCTAAACGTAAATTTCTGGGCGTCTGAGGAGCAGTGCTGCCGCGGCACTGGCCCACTGCCGCCGCGGCACTGGCCCAGTGCCGCCGCGGCACTCATCCCTCGCAGAGTCCATTTATGTAATTTTTTTTGGGGGGTCCAATTTGATTAATTGAAAGCCAAAACGACATAGTTTTATGTTCACAGTTGTTTGGGACCAATGGGAGTACTTCTAAAACCCCAAAACCACCCCAAATTGGCCTATTTAAACCCCCCCATTGCTCTTCATTTTGGGGGGGCCAAGTGCAAAGCTTGAAAAGTTGTAGAGAAGAAGAGAGATAGAGATAGGTTTAGAAGAGAGAAAGGGAGCTTCTCCCATTGATTTTCCATAAGAAAGTGAGTTTTATTCTTGTATTCCTCCATCATCCTTCTATATACTTCACATTCAAAGTCCACTCCAACCCTCATTCTTGAGCATTCATGAGATAGGAAGCTACTTCCATGTCCAAATGTCAAAATCTATGAGTGAAACACCAAGCTACAAGTCCAAAATCACATTGATTATCATCTATTGATTGCTATTTACTTGCTTTGATTATATATATGCTCATCTCTCCTTATCTCATTTCTTTTTCTTTTCTTTATTTACTTACTAGTTCATCATCATCTAAGTGATGACATGAAGTTTGGGGTGAGTGAATCCTTATGGATAGTAGCTCTTGACCTCAAAAACATGTTTGATAGATGATGATCATAACCTCAATACTTCCAAGGTATTCTTGAAATGTATTGAAGTTATGTTCAAAAAATAAAAATAAATCTCTCCAACAATCTTGGAGGTTCTTGATGATGAGTTTAATGTTGACATTTTAAGTGGCTATAATCCTTATTAAGTATTGAAAATGTGCTTTCAAAACATCTATTTCAAAACCCCTCTCAATCCCTCTCATTTGGTTTCAAGAAACAAAACTTTGTTTTCTCCAAAATCTTCAAAACAACGAGTCAAAACAGTGAGTGAGTTGAGTTCAAAGATTTTTCTAGAACTCAATACTCAACATATGGATACAAGGCCACTTGGAAAGTCTTCCTAACTCATTGGAGAACACCCATGATTTTTGGTTTGACTTGGAAGTACTTGGAAATGGTCCATTTGGGTCCCAACATTCCTTCCAAACATTCTGTTTTTGCTGTCACAGCAGCTAGGTCAACTTACGACCTCTTTTCCAGAAAACTTTTCCAAAAGGGGTGGTCCTAACTTATTTTTCCCTTAAAATTCAATGTCTTAGGAAACTTTCTGTATAAAATGGGCCTCTAGATCATTCTTTTTCATTTTCTAAGATTTTCTAACATTTCAGTCGACAGTACAAACTCTGTTTCTGAGTGACCTCTATTGTTTATATAATTTCTCTCAATATGTGATAGCTATTCACGATTGGCCTTTTGGGTTGTGTTCTAGACACAATAAGGAACATCTCCATAAAAAATCATTCATTGAAAACATTCCTAACCCCTCTTTTCATTTTCTACAAGATCGTGTTACTGTTCTGTCCACTATTCACAGCAAACACCTTTTAACTTTCATTCTTTGATTTGATGCTTACATGAACTCCAAATTAGTTCATATCTTAGGAAGTAGTTCATACTACATTTGTACACATCCCATGTTGATTTCATTCATCCATCCATACACATTTTAGACTTCTAAGTCATTCTAGAAATCCATGTACACAAAACACACTACAACCTTTGTACACTTTAGATACATACATTGCATTCATGCAAGATTTGGGGTCTTTGTAACTCTTAATCTAAGGAGATTATAAGGAATGAACTCGATCACCCGTTCATGCTTCCCCTTGATCTAATCATCCTTTCTCATCCGTCCCGGGGATTGAGAGGTCTTCTTTTATCAAAGAATAACATGCATCATACTAGCTTGCTAAGCATCCTTGTTTTCTTTGACTATTTGTTTCAAGAACAATTCATGTCCTCCTTTAGATTAGGAAGTCTTGATTATTTGATACATGATTAGACTATTTTTCCTAAGTTTATTTGTGTGATCTTTCACTTTACATTGTATGATATTTGACTTAGATCTTATGAATGATATCTTATCTTTAGATCTTCAATTTCAAGATTCTTATGTGATGTAATATACTATCATAGTATTAATTGCCGAACCAAACCTAGTATAAGATGATTATTTGGATGCTAATTGAGGCCCGTCGAAAGACGGGGCGAGTAGAGGGTGTTTTAGTCACGACAAAGGCTCCTTCCTCTCTCGTACCAAAACCCCGAACCAAGTTCTTTGGTTATGAAGGGCCGGTGCCCTTATCCGCTTGGGTGAGTCAAAATTAGGTTTCTTGGTTCCTTAAAGACCAAGTGGCGACTCTGTATCTGTTTTCAACAGACCTTTCTTTCTTTGATTCAAATCAATTTCAAAACAATCTCAAACAAGAGAGAAGCGGTGGAATCCCGGTATCCACAGCATGCATCCCAGGGATAAAGAGAAGACTTCCTTTATCACAGATCAAGGAACATACTGCTACAAAGTGATGCCCTTCGGCCTAAAAAATGCTAGGGCAACCTATTAACGCCTGGTTAATCATATGTTCAAGGATCTGATTGGGAAGTCCATGGAGGTCTACGTTGATGATCTTTTGGTTAAAAGTCAGGACGAGTTCAACCACCTCGAGCATCTGGCCGAACCTTCAGCATTTTGAGAAAGTTTGGGATGAGGTTTGACCCGGCCAAGTGCTCGTTTGGCGTCTCATCCGGGAAGTTCCTGGGACACTTAGTCAGCAGACGGGGTATCGAGGCAAATCCCGAGAAAATCCAAGCCATCATCAATATGCAGTCACCCAGGTCAACCAAAGAAGTTCAGAGTTTGGCCGGGTGGGTCGCCGCATTAAACAGATTTGTCTCTCGAGCTACCAACCGGTGTCTACCATTCTTCAAAATCCTCTGCAAGGCCTTTCAGTGGTCAAAAGAGTGCGATGAGGCATTTCAGGAACTCAAGAAGAACCTGGCATCACCCCTTTTACTCTCAACACCCGTGCCAAATGAGGAATTGTTCTTATATTTAGAAGTGTCCCCCTTAGCAGTCAGCTCGGCTCTTATTCGAGAAGAACATGGGATACAATTCTTGGTCTACTACACCAGCAAGGAACTACAAGACGCATAAAATAGATACTCCCGCATAGAAAAGCTCGCCTTTTCCCTCGTCACTTCTGCCGGAGACTTTGCCCATATTTCCAGGCACACACAATCATAGTCCTCACAGATCAGCCTCTCCGCCAGATCCTGAGTAGGCCTGAAACATTCGAAAGGCTCGTCAACTGGGCCTTGGAGTTAGAGGAATTTGAAATAACCTATAGACCCCACACAGAGATCAAAGGACGGGCTGTGGCAGACTTTCTTATGGAGTTCACGTACCCGGAGGACCCAATTACAGAGCTCAGCCTTCTCGACCTACCGCCCGGCCTACAGTCAAATGTCCCGACCTGGGTACTATATATGGACGGGTCTTCCAACAAATAGGAAAGTGGGTCAGGGATCATCCTGACTACTCTAGACAGAATCCAGCTTGAGTATGCACTGAGGTTAGGATTCCGTGCCTCTAACAACGAGGCCGAGTATGAAGCCTTGTTGGTAGGATTACAGCTGGTTACTTCAATGGGTGTGGAACAAGTTCAAGGGTACAACGACTCCCAACTCGTGGTCGACCAAGTTAATCAGGAATACGAAGCCCAGGAAGAGAACATGGTAGCTTACCTAGCCCTCGTCCGAACGGTCTCGAAGAAGCTTAAGGACTTCTCGATCACAAAAATCCTGAGAAAAGAGAACACTAGGGCAGATCGGTAGCCCGCCTTGCCTCATCCTCTGAGTCAGACTTGCTCAGAATAAGGATAGAATACTTACCCGAGCCAAGTGTGATCAACTCAGAAGGCATGGAGGTTGAACCGGTCGCCTTGGGCCACAGCCGGATGGATCCGATCATGACATTCCTCACAACTGGCGCACTGTCGGATGATATGGAAGAAGCCCGCCGGGTCAAGTATCGAGCGGCGAGATATCACGTTGCTGATGGAATCCTCTACAAGAGGGGGTTCAATACCCCCTATATTCATTGCGTCCACCCTGCCTAAGTCCTGGCGGTGTTGCATGAAATCCACGAGGGAGTTTGCGGGAACCACGTTGGTGGCCGGGCACTTTCGCAAAAAGCCTTGCTGCAAGATTATTACTAGCCAACGATGGCCCGGGATTCCCAGGAGTACGTAAAGAGGAGCAAAAAGTGCTAGAGATTCTCCTCAATGATCAACCGACTGGGAGAGCTTCAGACACCAATCCTCAGCTCCTGGCTGTTCGCTCAGTGGGGAATCGACATTGTCGGTCCCCTCCCTATGGGAAAAGGACAAGTTAAGTTCGCTGTCATCGCCGTGGACCACTTCACCAAGTGGGCAAAGGTCGAGCCCTTAACGACAATCACCTAGAAAAAGATGGAAATTTTCATTGAGAAAAACATCCTCTACAGGTTTGGCATTCCCCAGGTTCTGGTCAGCGATTATGGCAGACAGTTTGACACCCCGGTATTCAGGCAGTTCTGCTCGAGATATGGGATATCAAATCACTACTCCTCTCGTAAGCACCCTTAAGCCAGTGGCCAAGCCGATGTGACAAATCGAACGATTCTGCAGTCAATTAAAACAAGACTTGAAAACGCCAAAGACATATGGGTTAAGGAATTACCGACCCTACTGTGGGCCTACCGCACCACCCCCCGAGTGGCAACAGGTGAGAAACCATTCTCACTAACCTATAGCATGGAAGCGGTAGTCCCCATGGAGCTTAGGTTGCCTACGTACAGAGTGGCAAATTTCAACGAGCAGAACAATGAGAAAGCCCTTAGAGGAGTACTCGACCTGGTAGAAGAGAGAAGGGATCGGGCATACCTGAATATGGAAGCCTACAAACAGAGGGTCTCCTGGTACTTTAACAGTAAGGTAAAGAACCGTAGTTTTCAAGTTGGAGATCTCGTTTTGAAGGCGATAAACCAGTCTACCAAAGTCCTGACCCATGGGAAGTTGGGGCCAAACTGGGAAGGACCATACCAAGTTACACGGGTCAACCGTCCGGGAACCTATTGGTTACAAACTCTAGATGGGCATGCTCTCTCTCACCCTTGGAATGTGCAGCATCTCTGCAAGTATTTCCAGTGAAGCATGACAATAATGTTGGCTAGGAACCATGTAGCTCTGCCCGAGCAATTCTATTCATATAGTAATAAAAGTTTCTTTTTTCGCCGAACAACTCTTCTCCGTATTTGCTCACTCAAAAGACCTCGGGATAAAACCCTAGGAACTCAAAAGACCTCGGGGTAAGACCTCAGGCATCAAAAAGATCTCGGGTCCATAACCCGAGGCATTGGCTTCGCTTAGGCCCAACCAACGCCGGGGGCCAATCCCCCTAGGTGGCTGATGATAGCAAACCTCAAAGGACCCTGTAACCACCCACGTTCCAGGTCAATTTCCTATGGTCACTCCCTCCATACGTCTGCCTTAGCAAATGCTTGGGGGAAGGGGAATACCAGGATAAATAGAAAATCACACCGGGCACTAACAGGACTTGGAATCCTAGGACACCTAACATTCCTAAGTACCTACAGTACCCAGAGAAACCGCTCGAATAGTTAACAGGTCACAAGCCTACACTATACCCGAGCGGGACCTACATAACAAGTCCCTGAAAGACCAAGTATTCTCTACCAGTTATAGTCCTAAACCTTTTGCTAAGGCAGGGATTTAGATTGGCTAACGATTGGTTGGGTATTGGCAATCACAAACAAGCATACAAGTACAGAATAATAAACAGTTAATGAAAAGGATGGCCTCGATGGACCTTTTCATTAATTAACAAAGGAAAAGTGTACATTGCCTAGGGGGCAGTGTAGTAGCCTCCCCGGAAAAAAAAATAAAAATAAAAATAAAAAGGGAGAGGAAGGGCAAGTCAGGGACTAAGCGTCGTCAATCTCGACCACGTCTTCAGTCTCTTCCACCCAGGCGCATCCTTCTCCCAGGACCAAGCTACCACCCGAGGCAATGGAACATCAGCAACTCCGGCCAAGGCGGTGGAGTCATCAACTTCTCCGGCCAGAGTGGTAGAATCATCAGCAATGGGAGGACCAAGATCTTAGTAGTCCGAGTCAATACCCTCATAGGACGAGATGTCCCATTCGGGGTGATCCCGGGCTAACCTTCGCTTGAGGTCCTCGTAACCTTGAAAGAAGCTATCATCGAAAGCCTCCTCCGTAGACCCCACCGCTGTTGCCTCAGCCCCAGCCTTCGCTCGAGGCTCTGCAGCTGCCGCAATGGCCCGGGATGCCTCCAGATCTGCCAGGGCAGTCGCCAATTCCACCTGGGCTGCCCCGAGGCTCAGGGCTAACCCTTCACCTTGTCCTTATCCAGAGCCAGGGCGTTTTCCCTGGCCTCCAAGATAGCCCGCTCCTTTTCCAGAGCAGCTTCAGTAGCAGCGGCCCTCGCGGCCAGAGAGGGCAGGAAGGACTCAGCCCCAGCGGCCATGCAGCCGACCTACAAGAAGGCCAAAAATCGGTCAGTTAACCGGGTATATAAAAGAAAAGTAGTGGCAATGAATGGGCAGAGGCGTCAGTGCTTACCATGTGGGAGAGGCTATATAGCCATCCCTGGAATGTCTCGGGAGACATGTTTACACATGTCTCACTTGGCTAGGAAGAAGGGCGAATTTGACCCTCTCCCTGATCATTGCCAATTCCTCAACCGACACCCCGGACGGTATTCCCGCTCGGGGGGAAGTCTCTACCACCACCACGTGGGGAGCTGAAGTCCCCACGGGTTCCAGACGATTTGCAGTCCTGTGCCGGATTCACCTTAGCGGGTGTTCGCTGCCCAAGGCTCTGAAGTGGGCCTCTTTCCTCCTCTATTTGCCACCCGGGCGGCTGCAGCGGCCTACCTGGCCCTCAACTGTTCAAGATCTCTCTTGGGGGCCATTTATGTAAAAAAAAAGGAAAGAAAGGCGATCGGTAACCAGTAGAGACAATGGGATATAGATGAGACCACGTGTGCTAGGGTACTTACCAGGAAGTATGTGTGGAAAGACAGGAGCTTCGACGGGCTCGGCCGGGTCGAAGGACGCTTTAAAATCGCTCATCCGGGTCAGCACGTTCCAAATGTTTGTTGGCAAGTCTGTCAAGCCCCTGATCCTGGCTTGGCACTCCTCGGGAATACTAGGTAGGCTGGCTGACCCCACTGTAAGGCAAAATATAATGCAGTTAGTCCTAGGATCGAAGCAAAGAAAGTGGACGGAAGATACTGCACTAACTTACCCCTCAGTTCTCTCGCCCAAGAAGTCCTCATCTAGATCCCCGGGGCCCGCTCACAGAGCCCAAGGGTAGATACTTGGAAGAATCTATTCTTCCAACCCTTGTTGTTGCTCGGGCAATTCACTATGATTTTTCTCCCCTGCCGAGCCCCGAGAGAGAAGAAACCGACCTCCCCATGTACGAGAAACGGTAGGTGCGTCCAAAAAAACTACTAAACGAAAAACTCATACCCAAAAACTTGGGGCCAAAGGGAGATGGACCCCATGAGAAACCTCCAACCGTTCAAGGCCAGTTGCCCCAGGGCAATCCCTAAGTATATCAGGATGTCCCGAGCGGTCGAATGGAGGGGAATGTGGAATCCAGCCATGAGGGTGTTCTCATATAGGGTGGTGAAACCCCGCTGGTAAATCTGAGCTCTGCCGGTATTCATGGCCAGGGAGCAGTAGTCGGGAAGGCTATACCTATCCCTAATGCGGCTGAGATCTTCAGCATGCAGGGTGGACGGGATGAACTCACTGGCAAAGGCTACCTCGGGGTCGGGTTCCCCTGGTGTTTCATCACCCGAACCCCAAGAAACGGAGGCAACAGGGGCCTCCTGGTCCGACTCATCGTCAGATAGACGGATTGGGATTCTGCCCTCACTATGGTGATCAGAGGGGGGTCGCAGAGGGTGGACTTAGACTTGTGTTCAGCGTCCCTAAGCCAGACTGCTCATCCTCCAACCGGGAAGACGAGTCAAAATCGGAGTGACACATTCTTGGGGTTTCGGTGACTGGGCAAAGAAGCAAATGACGACCTAGGTATGGGTTAGGAACTCTAAGTCTGACGTACAAAGGCGGTAAGGTTATCAATCTAAAGGGTAGGGAGTCGGTTAAAACTACCCGGGACAGCCCGCTTGGTTCAACCTGTCTAACGTGCCGCCTAATCTAAAGTAAGAACAGAACCTTAAGAAGAAAAAATCCCACTCTCGTTTGAAACATAATGGATCCGTCCTCTCCAGCTTCACTAGGAAAAGACAAAGAAAAAAGGGTAAAGGGAAGAGCAGCGATTTGAAACTCGGGAGTGAGAGACTTACACGAATCAACGCATGAAAAAGGGCTCAAAAAATGTGACCGGGGACATTTTGCTCTCAAATTGCTCGGTATCTCTATCTCTTGGCAGCAGGAATGGCTGAAATGATCAAGTGCTTCTTATATACATAGCATGGACGAACCAGATCAGATCAGATCCAACGGTCAAGAAGCTTTCCTACCAAAACACCTTCCAACAGTCACCTCGGGCACGTGAAACGTCGCCTTAAAAGGCACGCGTATTAAAAACAGGATGTGACGGCCCGGTTATAATGTGACTATTCAGTTACATTTGCACCACCTCGCTGGATCCTGACCAGGCCAGTGACAAGTTGACACGTGGCAGAAGTCGGTCCCGGGCCTACATAGCCACTGCTCGGTCTAGACCCCGGAAGACCAGCTTGACCGGTCGCGCCCCGAGTATTATCTCAGGGCCATTCCCTGAACGATTTTTTGGAAGCATTCTTAATTTTCAAAACCTCATCTGATAGAGCATCACATCAGTTTCGAAAATGGGGGGCAGCTGGTATGTACAAAAATGTTAGGTTAAAGTCAACCCTTGCCACCTCAGCAAAGAGAAGTCAAGTCACCTTGAATCTAGGCCTACTGCTCAGCCTTCCCGAGCCGTTGTATAAAACCGCCCGGTTTGGACAGAAGTCAGGGCGTTCACTCCGGACTGGCCCCACATGGGCGCGCCCCCAGAAGGCTTGGTTACTTGCTCAAGGAACAACCAGACAGTTTCCTATCCAAGCTAGAAGACTAAATGGAGGGAGCAAGTAGTTTCCTAAACCACTTAGGAAACTTTCCTTGAATCATGCTAATCAATTTGTAGCTAGATTAGGCTTCCTAATCTAATAAGTTGCCTTGTACGGGTGGTCTCTTGGACCTATAAAAGAGGCCACCCACCCCCATTGAAGGAGATCGCATTCTGACTCCAAAGAATAGCATATAAACAACTCACTATTACCCAGTCGGTTTCTGGTAGTGCCACCCACTCTGTTGGCTCACCAAATGCCACCGGTGATCTGCTAGTGAAAGCGCACTGACGCAACCGTGGACGTAGGTCACCTCATTAATGGGGCCGAACCACATACAAGCTCTTGTGTCTCTCTCTAAACCTCTCTTACCAATTTTCGGCATCATCATATATATTTACATAAACAAAACTTCACCTAATATTGATACTTTTTCCCAAGAATACTAAAAAAAAATTTTGTTATTAAGATATATTGTGAGACTAGAAACATTAGTGGGATAAATACAATGAATGTTGTTCTATTTGATGATGCAGCACATATTTTAATAGGATGTTCAATATCAAAATATATCGCTTCCATAAATGAGGTACGCATTCCAATCCTTTCAACAACAAATTTCATACTATTGTATGACTTGTCATTTAAATGTCTATCTAATTATATAATATTACTGCAAACACAGGAATATAATAGGTCCAAGTTTTACAGAAATTTGTGTTCATGCAAATTACAAGAACACAAGTTCGACTTCATATTACCGACAAATGGCAAAGATTTTTTAATAGATAAAGGCATCATTGTTCAATCACTTGAACATGTGGAAGAAACGGGACCAATTATTATTGAAGACGATGAAAACATTCAAAGTTTCAAGAAATGGAAACAAAGATCAGAGAAAAGTGATGGAAAGAAGAAACGTGTCGTGAAGAATAAAAACAAAATAGAAAAAGAATAAGTTTGTAAATACATAAACATTTTGTAATAGTCTTTAGAGGATATTTTCAAGTTTAAGTCACAATGAACAACTATTTTATATTGTTTTCTTCTATGAGGATAATATATTTTTTCCTTCTTGCTTACATTCGATTATTCATCAATCAACTATAATTGTGAGTTATGACAACTAAGATTTTAAATTTTGCTACATTGTCATGATCTCATTACAAATCATTATCATGGTTCTATCTTTTTATCATTTGTACTTTTTATTTCTCCTTAGAATTTCATTTGCCATAATTTTGGATCCATAACGCTATTTCAATCAATTTACTTATGAGTTACAATATATGACAATGCTTTTTATTTTTATTTATTTTTACTCATATTAGTTGCAATTCCAAAAAATATAACTTTGTCTTTGATAACTACTTTAACAATATAAGCATAAACCACGTGCAACGCATGCACGTGTTGTATTACTAGTATATATATATATATAAAGAAATGAAAATGTTAGCCTAAGACTAACCCCAAGGAGAAGGAGTTTTTCCCACCGTTGGTCCTATTCTCTAGGATAATTATCAGTTGAACCCTTTTCACCCAAACAGTGAGTCTCAGCCACAAAGAAGTTGTGCCCACTGCCCCACAAGGCCAAGACCAACTATAGATCATAGATGTGTATGAAAATACTTAGTGTCTTATTTTAGGTTTGTTTGGTTTATAAAATCATTGAAGTGAACGAAAATTGAAAAAAGACAATTTATCTATTTTTGCTGGTGTTTTCCTACTCCCATGCAGCTTTAATTATTAAAATTTCAAAATTTTCATATTATAAATGTAACTTAGTAGAAAGGAAGGAAGTGTGACTCACAGAAATTTATAATTAAATTTATTATGACTATTTTTCTTTTTCTTATTTTCTCACTCTTTTTCTTAACAACCAAATGAAGGAACATGTATTCCCTAGTATTTTTCGTACTTTTCTCTCATAAATCTATGAATGTAATAGAGCCTCGATTGTATATACCTTGATGTTTCATAAATTAGATTAATCTATAATGCTATTCTTTCTAAATTTAAATTTTAAATATTTTGTCAATTGTATAACATACAGTGGAATGTGGTACCAATAGTGTCACGACCCATCCCACTACGCGTGGAAATAGGACACGTGGCATGCCACCAAGGCTCATCCAACATCAACTAATAATACGCAGCGGAAAGAACTTCTATAAAACAACCCTGGTAGTTTAAAACTTAGGAAAACGTTCCCCTCTGTATTGTAAAATACATTGAAATTAGAGTCATAAAAAGTTTTGGTCATTGAAAACACATTCAAAGAAAATAGTTTTGAAAACAGAGGCTCAGTCGACTGCCCAGTCGACTGCACTAGGGTCCAGTCGACTGCTCCGTCGACTGTGTCAAGCAGAACCAAAAACCCTAAATCTCCACAGAGGTCCAGTCGACTGCCCAGTCGACTGCTTTCTGAAACCAGTCGACTGCTATTCAATCGAAGGAGGCAGTGGCTCCACTAAACAGTGTTCAGTCGACTGCCCAAGGGGTCCAGTCAACTGCTTCTCTAATATTTCCTTACAGTTTCTCAAATACACGAGGTCCAGTCGACTGATCAGGGGGTTCAGTCGACTGCTCCTCGGCTAGCAGCCCTGAGTTGGAAATTAACAAGTCCTACTACTCCATACCAATAACAATCACAACCACAACTGATTTTAACGCATTCAAAACATAATTACAGACGTTCAATTACAAGATTACAATACTGAAAAGCAAATCCATGTTTCTATTACAACATACTACAATATTCAAATCCTTACACAAGTTTAGGATTTAAAACACAAAAACATTTACAAAGGCGATCCCCCGGCGTTCATCGGCCTCACTCCACACACTTCTTCTTGTCTTTCTTCTTACCTGCAATGGAGTACATCTCCACTGCTCAGCTATATGCTGAGCGTACAATTCTAAATGTATGCTTATATGACAGTTCATGGTTTAAGCATCTAAAACACATAAAAATAGTCTCTAGGGTGAGTGGTACGCATTCATCCGGTAGCGGCAAGTCCAAGCCTTAAACCGCGATGTCAATGGCAAGTCCAAGCCTACAACCATTACATCCCACAAGTGCCATGGCAAGTCCAAGCCTACAACCATGCACAGTAGCCGTCGCTACCAAAATTCTCAAACATCGAGAAGCTTACTCCGGCATGAATTTGCACCAAACTCCCCTTTGACCCAAGTAGACACATAACATGCTCACATAAACAGTTATACGTGCTTTTATCATAATTTCACGTGCATAATTAACGGGCCTAACTAACACATGAATTTCGCCCGGATCCAAGAATATCAAAAGTGATGTCCAAAACATGAAAATCCATATATTTCATAGATCTAGAATTCATACCTCGTGCGAATCTCTTCAAACTTTGAAGGATCGTCTAGGGGAATAAATAATCGTCGGATTTCGAATTTGGTACAATTCCTATAAGTTTTACCTGATTTTTCCCAAAAGACCAAAATTAAGATTTTAACAAAACTTGGCCAAACATGACCTAAGTGGTATCAAAACGTAGATCTTACCTCCACGAGTTCAAATCTGAAATCTGGAGAAAATCTGACGGACGAACGGTCGTCGATCGGCGTAGCAAAGCCCGGAGCAACCAAATCTCCTTTCTCTCTCCTCTCTCTAGATATTTAGGAATTTGGATGAGATTGAAATCTCATCTCAATCTATATATAGGCAATCTTTCGGGAAATTACGTTTACCTCCCCGCAAGTTTCTCAAAACTTCTAATCAGCTCTCGAAACTTCGCACACGTCCATTTTACAACTTTACGAGTGAAAACTATAAATTTCAAAAGTTTCCCACTAAGTTTCGTTTGGTCCAAAATAACGTCCGAAAACTATATTCTGTGAAATCTCTACACAACCTACCTTTTTAATTAACGCATCTCTCACGTTCTCACCACAGTTCTCAAAATGATACTACCCAACTCAAAGGTTATCAGAATTATACTACACAGATATAATTACTATTCACAGAAATACTAGATAAGGTCAAATAACATTTAAATCATATAAATGTCATTTACTCATGATTATGCAATATGAACTTCCATGTTCCCGTGTCCTCACTGACACCTTACCGTTGACCACAGTCAACCACTTATCCTCAATTATCATATATAAATGATAATTCATAAAATTTCATATCATGCATGATTAAACTATGAAATTCTTGGAACGGGTGTGACAACTCTCCCCTCCAAAAAGGAAGTTTGTCCCCAAACTTTACCTCAACCGTCGAACAAGTACGGATACTCATTCCGCATGTCTTCCTCACTTTCCCATGTAGCCTCTTCCACTGTATGACTACGCCATAGTACTTTCACCATTGGACTAGTCTTGGTTCTCAGAACTTGTTCTTTGCGGTCTAGAATCTCCACTGGTTGTTCCACATAAGTCAAGTCTCCCTGGATCTGCAACGGTTCAGGTACAATGATCTTACTCGTGTCAGTCATACAACGTCTCAACATCGATACGTGAAACACATTGTGCACATGTTCCAACTCTGATGACAAGGCCAAACGATAAGCTACTGGACCAACCCTCTCTAGGATTTCAAAAGGTCCTATGAATCTCGGATTGAGCTTTCCCCTCTTCCCAAATCGTACAATGCCTTTTGAAGGCGATACCCGCAAGTATACGAAATCTCCTACTTCAAAATTCATCGGTCGTCGTTTCAAATCTGCATAACTCTTAAGTCGGCTCTGAGCTACCTTGAGTCGCTCTTGAATCAACTTCACTTTCTCAGTAGTCACCTGTATTAACTCAGGTCCTAACAACTTACTTTCTCCAACCTCGGTCCAACAAACTGGTGATCGACACTTACGGCCATACAGAGCTTCATACGGTGCCATACCGATACTTGACTGAAATCCGTTATTATAAGCAAATTCAATCAACGGCAAGTGGTGCTCCCAATCGTTCCCAAAATCTAATACACAAAGTCTCAACATATCCTCTAGCGTCTGAATCATACGTTCTGACTGTCCATCGGTCTGAGGATGAAACGCAGTACTGAAACTTAATTTCGTACCCATAGCTTCTTGCAAACTTCCCCAAAACCTTGACGTAAAACTACTATCACGATCGGATATAATCACAGCTGGGACTCCATGTAGTCTTACAATCTCTTTCACATACAATTCTGCTAACTTGGACGGTTTAGTCGTCTTGATCGGTAGAAAATGAGCTGACTTTGTTAACCGGTCAACTATAACCCAAATCTTATCATTCTTATTACATGATCGTGGAAATCCTGAAACAAAGTCCATCGTAATCTCGTCCCATTTCCATTCCGACACTGGCAAAGGTTGTAGTAACCCCGCAGGTACTTGTCTCTCTGCCTTGACTTGTTGACATGCCGAACATTCGGATACAAACTTGGCAACTTCACGCTTCATACCCTTCCACCAGAAATTTTCTCTCAAGTTTCGGTACATCTTATTACTTCCCGGGTGCACTGAATATCTAGTACTATGAGCTTCTTCCAAAAGTCGTTCTTTCAGGTCCTTCACATTTGGTACACATAATCGATTTCCCAGTTTCAACGTTCCTTGTTCTAATACCAAACCAGGTCGCTTTCCCAAAGATATCTCGTCTCTCATTTTACACAAGTAAACATCATGAAACTGTTCCCTCTTGATTTCATTAATAATATCTGGGTGTGCTACAATCGCCATCATCAAGCCTTCGTTGGTCCCTGGAATCACATCCAATTCTAAGCGTTCCATTTCTTTTACCAATTCTTTTTGTTGCGTTAGCTCGTCGGCTAAATTCCTCGGCGTCTTCCGGCTTAATGCGTCGGCTACTACATTCGCCTTCCCCGGATGGTACTCAATTGACAGATCGTAATCCTTCATCAACTCCAACCATCTTCGCTGTCTCATGTTCAAGTCTCGTTGGGTGAAAATATATTTCAAACTCTTGTGGTCCGTGAATATCTCACACTTTTCCCCGTATAAGTAGTGTCTCCAAATCTTCAAGGCATGAATTACTGCAGCTAATTCCAGATCATGAGTCGGATAATTAATCTCATGTGTCTTCAACTGTCTAGAAGCATAAGCGATCACTTTACCCCCTTGCATCAACAAGCATCCCAACCCTTTGTGTGAAGCATCACTATAGATCACAAATCCCTCGGTTCCAGATGGTATTGTCAGAATAGGTGCTCTCGTTAGTCGTGCTTTCAATTCCTGGAAACTGTCTTCACATTCCTGACTCCATTCAAATGTAACTCCCTTCCTCATTAACTTTGTCATAGGCAATGAAATCTTCGAGAAATGTTCAATAAAACGGCGGTAATATCCCGCTAATCCCAAGAAACTTCGAATTTCGGATACAGAAGTCGGTCTTGTCCAATTTGATACAGCTTCTACTTTGTGAGGATCAACTGATACTCCATTCTTGTCAATCACGTGACCAAGAAAAGTAATGCTAGGTAACCAAAATTCACATTTCTTGAATTTCCCAAACAATTGTTTCTCTCGTAATCTCTGAAGTATCAATCTCAAGTGGTTCTCGTGTTCTACCTCACTCGGTGAATAAACAAGGATATCGTCGATGAACACTATCACAAAATCATCCAAATAGTCCTTAAAGACTCGGTTCATAAGATCCATGAACGCAGCTGGTGCATTGGTAACCCCAAATGGCATAACTAAGAACTCATAGTGTCCATAACGCGTTCTAAAAGCTGTTTTCTCAACATCTTCGACCTTCACTTTCAACTGGTGATAACCCGATCTCAGGTCTATCTTGGAGAATACTTGTGCTCCACGAAGTTGATCAAATAAATCATCAATTCTGGGTAACGGGTACTTGTTCTTAATTGTTAACTTGTTCAGTTCCCGGTAATCCACACACATACGCATGGAACCGTCTTTCTTCTTCACAAACAATATTGGAGCTCCCCACGGCGATACACTTGGTCGAATGAAACCTTTATCAAGTAACTCTTGTAGTTGAACCTTCAGTTCCTTCAATTCTACTGGTGCCATTCTATACGGTGCTTTGGATACCGGCCTTGAGTCTGGTATAACCTCAATAGTGAACTCGACCTCTCTCTCAATAAGGACATCTGGTAGCTCATCAGGAAATACATCTGAATATTCTCGCACTATCGGAATGTCTTCTACTTTTAATTCAGTCGTCGAAACATCAGTCACTGAACATAGGAATCCATGACATCCCTTTTTCAATAACTTTCCCGCTCGGATAGCTGAAATCAAATACGGCGGCGGTATAACCCCACTTCTTTGAAAACAAAAGTTCCCATGTACTGGTGATCGAAAATTAACTTCTTTCCGTTCACAATCTATCGTGGCTTGATTCAGAGCTAACCAATCCATTCCCAGTATTACATCAAAATGATTTACTCCAATCGGTATAAGGTCTACAGTCATCAACTTCTCACCTAATTTGATCTCACAGTTCTTATATACAGTAGATGTCATTATCGCTTTACTAAGTGGCACAGCAATAGACAATTCATATCCTAGTGGCGCGGACTTAACAGTTAAATGTTCCACAAAGTTATAAGATACAAACGAATGCGTAGATCCCGAATCAACGAGTATGCGTGCTAAGTGCGAACATACAAGCACCATACCTGAGACCACTGTATCAGTAGCAGCCACGTCTCCAGGGTTCATCTGGAATGATCTTCCCTGACGTTGCTCTGTCCTTTGTCCTCCGTCATTAGACTGTTTAGGCTTCGAACCACTAGAAGCCATAGAACTAGCTCCTTGTTGAGAATACCTCCTCGGGCAATCCTTGGCTTGGTGCCCAAATACTCCACAATCATAACACTTGCCTCTCATGTCGGGTGTTGAATTTGTACTACCCCCGCCTTGGTTCCTATTCTGGGGTTTGGTCATGAAACATCGACCTGAGTGTGGTCTGTTGCAAAGGGAACACAACGGTATGCTACTTGGCGTTCTCCTGAATTCACTGAAACTAGAACCAGAGCCTCTTTGAAACGGCCTCTTGAAAGATCCACCCTGACTTCGGTCACCACCCTCATGACTTCGCTTTCCTTGGTGATTTTGTCTCGATCTCTCTATTCCACTTTCGGCTACAAGCGCCGTTTGTTGTACTGCTGCCACGGTCGAATGCTCGTAAGTCTCTACCCTCAAACGGATATTTTCCCTTAAGCCTTCTTCAAATTTCCTTGCCCTTTCTTCCTCTCCTGGTACAGAACCTTTACCAAACCTCAACAACGCATTATACTTGGAAGTATATTCGGTTACCGTCATATCTCCCTGCTTCAAGTTATCAAATTCTCTCTTCTTTGCATTGTAGGCGGCTCGCGGAAAGAACCGGCGATTGAATTCCGCCTTGAACCCCTCCCAAGTCATCGGTGCCCCTTGATCTAGTACATTTACCCACCAATTCTGGGCTTCACCCTTCAGCACATCACTGGCATTCTCAATTTTCTCCTTATCGGTCATCGGAATCGATCGGAAAATTCTCTCCATATCCATGATCCAATGTTCTGCGAGCGTTGGGTCGGGTGTCCCATGAAATTCCATCGGTTTCTTCCGGACAAACTGTTCTGATATTGACCTCATACCCCTATTTTCAGGCGCATGTACTACAACTATCGGTTCTGGCTCCAATGGAGGTGTTGGAGGTAATCTGTCCGCTATATTTTGTATCATCTCTCCCATGTTCCCCATCATTTCAGCCATTTCATTCATTCGACGAGTATGTGGCGATAATTCTCGTTCTTCGTCACTCATGATTACAATCCTGTAGTTCTCAATGCATAAACTCTATGCATGTACCACAATAACAATAGTATGTATGTAAAACGACATCCATATGCATCAAACATCTCTAAGATGCATGAATGCAATTGAAAACATGTGGCAAATCACTCAACACTCCACTCGTCGTCGAACGTTCCCAAAGTTTTGTTACCTCTAGCTCTGATACCAATAAATGTCACGACCCATCCCACTACGCGTGGAAATAGGACACGTGGCACGCCACCAAGGCTCATCCAACATCAACTAATAATACGCAGCGGAAAGAACTTCTATAAAACAACCCTGGTAGTTTAAAACTTAGGAAAACGTTCCCCTCTGTATTGTAAAATACATTGAAATTAGAGTCATAAAAAGTTTTGGTCATTGAAAACACATTCAAAGAAAATAGTTTTGAAAACAGAGGCTCAGTCGACTGCCCAGTCGACTGCACTAGGGTCCAGTCGACTGCTCCGTCGACTGTGTCAAGCAGAACCAAAAACCCTAAATCTCCACAGAGGTCCAGTCGACTGCCCAGTCGACTGCTTTCTGAAACCAGTCGACTGCTATTCAATCGAAGGAGGCAGTGGCTCCACTAAACAGTGTTCAGTCGACTGCCCAAGGGGTCCAGTCGACTGCTTCTCTAATATTTCCTTACAGTTTCTCAAATACACGAGGTCCAGTCGACTGATCAGGGGGTTCAGTCGACTGCTCCTCGGCTAGCAGCCCTGAGTTGGAAATTAACAAGTCCTACTACTCCATACCAATAACAATCACAACCACAACTGATTTTAACGCATTCAAAACATAATTACAGACGTTCAATTACAAGATTACAATACTGAAAAGCAAATCCATGTTTCTATTACAACATACTACAATATTCAAATCCTTACACAAGTTTAGGATTTAAAACACAAAAACATTTACAAAGGCGATCCCCCGGCGTTCATCGGCCTCACTCCACACACTTCTTCTTGTCTTTCTTCTTACCTGCAATGGAGTACATCTCCACTGCTCAGCTATATGCTGAGCGTACAATTCTAAATGTATGCTTATATGACAGTTCATGGTTTAAGCATCTAAAACACATAAAAATAGTCTCTAGGGTGAGTGGTACGCATTCATCCGGTAGCGGCAAGTCCAAGCCTTAAACCGCGATGTCAATGGCAAGTCCAAGCCTACAACCATTACATCCCACAAGTGCCATGGCAAGTCCAAGCCTACAACCATGCACAGTAGTCGTCGCTACCAAAATTCTCAAACATCGAGAAGCTTACTCCGGCATGAATTTGCACCAAACTCCCCTTTGACCCAAGTAGACACATAACATGCTCACATAAACAGTTATACGTGCTTTTATCATAATTTCACGTGCATAATTAACGGGCCTAACTAACACATGAATTTCGCCCGGATCCAAGAATATCAAAAGTGATGTCCAAAACATGAAAATCCATATATTTCATAGATCTAGAATTCATACCTCGTGCGAATCTCTTCAAACTTTGAAGGATCGTCTAGGGGAATAAATAATCGTCGGATTTCGAATTTGGTACAATTCCTATAAGTTTTACCTGATTTTTCCCAAAAGTCCAAAATTAAGATTTTAACAAAACTTGGCCAAACATGACCTAAGTGGTATCAAAACGTAGATCTTACCTCCACGAGTTCAAATCTGAAATCTGGAGAAAATCTGACGGACGAACGGTCGTCGATCAGCGTCGCAAAGCCCGGAGCAACCAAATCTCCTTTCTCTCTCCTCTGTCTAGATATTTAGGAATTTGGATGAGATTGAAATCTCATCTCAATCTATATATAGGCAATCTTTCGGGAAATTACGTTTACCTCCCCGCAAGTTTCTCAAAACTTCTAATCAGCTCTCGAAACTTCGCACACGTCCATTTTACAACTTTACGAGTGAAAACTATAAATTTCAAAAGTTTCCCACTAAGTTTCGTTTGGTCCAAAATAACGTCCGAAAACTATATTCTGTGAAATCTCTACACAACCTACCTTTTTAATTAACGCATCTCTCACGTTCTCACCACAGTTCTCAAAATGATACTACCCAACTCAAAGGTTATCAGAATTATACTACACAGATATAATTACTATTCACAGAAATACTAGATAAGGTCAAATAACATTTAAATCATATAAATGTCATTTACTCATGATTATGCAATATGAACTTCCATGTTCCCGTGTCCTCACTGACACCTTACCGTTGACCACAGTCAACCACTTATCCTCAATTATCATATATAAATGATAATTCATAAAATTTCATATCATGCATGATTAAACTATGAAATTCTTGGAACGGGTGTGACAAATAGTCATTGTCACGGCATGTGGTACAATTGTAAGACATTTGAAAATTAAATTTAAGATTGAAATTTAGGAAGCATAGCTTTATTTGTAAACACCTTTTGCGAACAATTTGAGGCTAATAATCTATTGGGGAAATATTTGGTATGTAAGTCTATAATTGATCAAGTAATCATACTTTCATACAGAAAACTAATGGATCTTGAATCTAATACATCTTGAGAACTCAAATATAAATTTACATACCGTTGCTTGCCATATTGATTGACCCCTTAATTGATCAAACCTTGATGTAAGGCTTCTCCTTCTTCTCTCTGTCTCTCAATCTTCACAAAACTTTTCTGTAACTGATGGATCTCATTTGAAAGGGGAAGTTTTATATTTTATAGAGGAGAGAAGAGGGCCCTAAAAATTAACTGCTTTAGAAACTGTACCATCGTTAGCTTTTTTATGTAACCTCCAAAGCAGTTATATCTTTTATATTACATATTTATTAATTAGGCATTATATTGTATTGGCTAACAAAGGGTAGTGGAGTCCAACCAAATTAGGAGACTAGTGGACCAATTTAATGTGACTTAAAGTCACGTGAATAACATTCTCCCACTTAGTCCACTTAGTCGATTATGATGTAAACCGTGATTTTAATAAAATATGCAAGTTTGTTTAAAACTTTTGACTCTGTTGGACTCTATACTAAAAGACTTTAGGGTAAATTATGTAAACACCCCCTCCACTATCACCGGCTTTCACTTATACCCCCTGGTCTTTTTTTTTTAACACACTGACCCCCTCATGTATTTGAGGGGCCAAATTAACTAACGTTAGTGCCAGAATTCAAGAAATTACTTACTTGCCCTCATTTGTTTCTACACCATTAAAAAAAACATAACCCATTAGTACATAAAACTAAAGGACGATAATAAAAAAAATAAATAAATAAACAAAACTAAATGGCCCATTCTTTCTCTCTCTAGAATATTTTTTTTCTCTCTCTCTCTCTCTCATCTCTCTGTCTCTAAAAATAAACTTGCAGGATTTAAAGTGTTGTGTTCTTTGAAACTTCTTCAAGATAAGCCGACTGATCCTTTGACAGTCTCAGTTTCTTCGGACCATTCCCGTCCTCGTCGCTGGCTCTCGATGAGTCTCTCTCAAACTCCACGACATCGTTGCGTGCAGCCTGAAAATCTCTCTTATTAGTATTAGTGTTACCACCGACTGCAGAAATCCATCTGAAACGACGACACTGCACTGTTTAGGGAAGAACCCGCCGCCTCTTCCTCCGCCTCCATGGTGGTTTCCGGCTTCCTATTCACGACGAACCCTCTTTCCGGTGTAAACCTCATATTTTTCGATGAACCCCTCTCAAAAATGGCTAAAAAAAAAACCCTTAATTTTTTCACCAAATCATCACGTTAATCCCTTGGATCGTTTGTTGTGGAGGTCCGAAATCATTTGTCAAGCTTAAAGGTTACAGAAATATAGTCGATCTGTAAGTTTTCTATTCTATTCTCGAAATTTTCAGGGCTTCGAGATACCAAAAATGTTTGGCAAAAGGGTTTTTCCTTCCTGCAGTTTTGATTCCAAAAATGTGTAGGGTTTTGAGATTTCGAAATCAAGCATACACAATCTAGGGTTCTTTGTAGTTTTGTGATTTCAAAATCAATGAACTGAAAAGGGTTATGAAAATTTCTTCTTCCCTTTTTCACAATCTAGAGTATTGACTATTTGGTAAACACACCCAAAAAAAAAAACAGAAGCACAAACTGTGTGCAAGTGTTTCTATACCTGTACATACATATCCATATACATGATTTAAAACAAAACATTGTGTAGTTAGTAGTTACATACCTTTGATCATCTCTTTCTAAATCAACACAATTTTGAACCAACTTACTAACTTTACTTGTAGAATTGGAAATTTCTTCAATTAAAGAACTATTTAACACTCTCTCTTTCCCACTGTGTTTTCAATTTAACATCTTTTGGGATTTTTGATTTGGTTTTTGGGCTCTTCATCTCTTGGTTCTTTGGTAGGTGAAGAGGAGGTAGATGATACAGAGGTTATATCACCCTTCTCACCAGCTTGAATGCCCTGGGGTAATAAAGTCATATAGCAATGTTTGTTCTCATGTAACAGCATAAACGTCAACTTTTTGACGGCTCAAGAAACGGAAGGGGTGTTAGTGTCAAACTAGTATACATGAGGGGGTTAGTGTGTTTAAAAAAAAAGATCAGGGGGTATAAGTGAAAACCGGTGATAGTAGAGGGGTGTTTACATAATTTACCCAAGACTTTAACATGTGATCACAAATTCCTGAAAACTAGCCAATAAGCCCAATTAATAAGAAACTGTAATACTATGATTAGCTTAGACTATTAATGTGAGTCATAGCGGTTGTACAACATTTATGTCATACTCCCTTCTATGTACCACACCATTAATAACCTTTACTAACCTAGTCTATTACACCAAAATGCCCCTGTAATTTGTCTTGTTAAGACCCTGTTTATCAAATAACCAAACATAATATGTGCACACATAATTGAAAATAGGAAACAGACAGAAACAAACTATCATTGCGCAAAAGCGTCAAGTACACAACAACTGAAATATCCATCATTATGCATATTAAGGATTACTCAAAAGACCCATCCTAATAACATGTTCCTCATATGTCTTTGGAGGTAATCCTTTAGTCAATGGATCAGCAACCATAAGAGTAGTGCTCAAATTTTCAATTGACACTTGTTGTTTCTGTACTCTTTCTCTTACAACCAAGTACTTAAGTTCCATGTGCTTGGAACCACTAGAGTACTTTCCATTCTTGGAGAAGAAAACTGCTACGGTATTGTCACAATAAAGTTTCAGCGGCCTGGCAATGGAGTCAACAACACCAAGTCCTGAAATAAAATTTCGCAACCATAGAGCATGACTAGTGGCCTCAAAACATACCACAAACTCGGCCTCCATCATGGATGAAGCAATAATGGACTGCTTCACACTCTTCCATGAGATTGCTCCACTAGCTAGCAGAAACACAAAACCTGATGTGGACTTTCTGCTATCTAAGCAACCAGCAAAATCTGAGTCTGAGTACCCGATCACTTCGAACTAATCTGATCTCCTATATGTGAGCATATAATCCTTTGTCCCTTGAAGATATCGCATAACCTTCTTCGCTGCTTTCCAGTGTTCCATTCCAACTGCAAAACTAATATTTGGTCTGGTACAAGTTTGAGCATACATTAAGCTCCCCACAGCTGATGCATATGCAACTTTCTTCATTTGTTCCTTTTCTAAGTCATTCCTAGGGCACTGATTTTCATTTAACTTATCACCTTTTATGATTGGTGCATCACTGACTGAACACAACTGCATATTAAATCTTTCCAAAACTCGATTGATATAGCCTTTCTGAGACAGTCCTAGCAATCCTCGAGATCGATCCCTAAAGATCTCTATGCCAATGACATATGCTGCCTCACTCATATCAACCATCTTAAAGCTCTTGGCAAGATACTCCTTGGTTTGGAGCAACAAACCAAGATCACTACTAGCTAGTAAAATGTCATCCACGTACAAAACTAAAAAGATAAACTTGCTCCCACTGACCTTTAAATATATACACTGATCAACAGTGTTTTCCTTAAATCCAAAAGCAGTAATGGTATCATTAAACCTTATTTACCACTGTCTGGAAGCTTGTTTAAGACCGTAAATGGATTTCTTTAATTTGCAAGCCAAATGTTCTTTCCCTTCCTTTGTGAACCCTTCAGGTTGCTCCATGTAGATATCCTCATCCAAATTTCCATTTAAAAAGGAAGTTTTTCGCATCCATTTGATGTAACTCTAAGTCATAATGAGCTACAAGTGCCATTATAATTCTTAGTGAGTCCTTCTTAGATACGGGAGACAAGGTCTCTCTATAGTCAATGCCTTCTTTTGAGTGAAACCTTTAGCCACAAGTATAGCCTTATATCGTTCGATATTGCCTTTAGCATCGCGCTTGGTCTTGAAGACCCATTTACAGCCGACTTTCTTACAATTATTAGGCAATTCGACGAGATCTCAGACACCATTCTGGTCCATCATTTCAACTCTTCATTCATAGCATCGATCCATTTACTAGAATTATCACTTTCTATGGCTTGTGAAAATGAAACCTAATCCTTGTTAGTCCCAATATCAAAATCAGATTCTTGTAGATACACCACATAATCATCTGAAATGGCAGGTCTCATTTCCCTCTGAGATCTTCTCAGAATTGCCGGTTGTGGTGGTTCTACATTATTTTTAATGGCAATATCCTCATGAAGTGGTGAATCATTTCTATTATGTTGTTCGTTTGCCTCAACTGGTTGAATAGGCTGAGGAACAACAATTTCTTGAGGATGAAAGGGTGGTGGGATATCTACTCTTATTTCCTCGAGATTTACTTTTCTTGATTCATCACTCCAACTAATTTCGCCATTCTCTAAGAATCTGGCATTACCGGTTTCTACTATCCTCGTACTGTGGTTAGGATAATAAAATTTGTACCCTTTTGATTTATCTGGATAACCAATGAAATATCCAGATATTGTCCTTTAATCTAACTTTTTCTCATGTGGATTGAAGATCCTTGCTTCAGCTGGACAACTCCAAACATGTAAATGTCTCAAACTAGGCTTCCTACCAGTCCACAACTTGAAATGAGTTGTTGGGACTGCCTTATTAGGAACCCTGTTCAAGATATACATTGCAGTCTTTAATGCTTCACCCCACAATGAATTAGGTACAGTGGAAAAACTCATCATGCTCCTAACCATATCCAAAAGGGTACGATTACGCCTTTCAGCAACTCCATTCTGCTGTGGCGTACCTGGCATTGTGTATTGAGCACAAATACCATGCTTTTCAAGAAATTTGGCAAATGGGCCAGGATTTTGGCCCGTCTCATCATATCTACCATAGAACTCACCACCTCTATCAGACCTCACTATTTTAACCTTTCTATCTAACTGTCTCTCGACCTCAGTAATGAACACCTCAAGGATGTCAACAGTCTGAGACTTTTCATGTATTAGATATACATAACCATAGCGAGAAATATCATCTATAAAGGTGATAAAGTATCGCTCTCCAGCAAAACATGGAATGGAGAGTGGTCCACAAATATCTGTATAAATTATCTCAAGAAGCTTTGTACTTCTTGTGGCACCTTTCTTAGTGTGTTTGGTTTGCTTTTCCTTAATGCAATCCACGCATACTTCAAAATCAATGAAGTCTAGGTTATCTAAAATCCCAGTCTTCACCAATCTCTCAATTCTATACCTGAAGATATGCCCCAGTCTCCTATGCCACAAGATTGAAGACTTTTCATTAATTAGGCCACGTTTTGAACCAACATTCGAATGCAGGGCTATTAAAGATTGTGTAAACTCATGATTCAAAAAAAATTTATACAAACCATCACATAAAATACCAGAATCAACTACAACAGAGTTAAACAACAAACTGAGTTTTGCACAACCAAATAAAGCTGAATATCCACTAACATCCAACTTAGACAAAGAAACTAAATTCCTAGAAATTGAAGGTACATATAAAGTGTCCATAAGATCCATCTGATGACTCGTCTCTAAGAGTAGGCAGTAGGTTCCAACAGCTACCACTGCCGCTTTGAGACGGTTCCCCATATAGACGAATCTTTCACTATCCTTCAGCTTCTAGGTGATAAGGAATTCCTGCATCGAATTTGTTATGTGAGTTGTGGCCCCAGAGTCAATCCACCAAGTATTAGAAGGAACTTCAGCATGATTTGATTCATAACATACAAAAAAAAGATTTATACCTTTCCTTTCGAACCAAGCTCTACGCTTGCTGCAGTCTTTCTTCATATGTCATTTCTTGCCACAAAAGTAACATTTGACAGTGAACTTTCCACGGCCCTGGCTACTTTCCCCAGGTCCATCTCCTTTCTTTGGTAAAATCTCTTCCCTTTCACAAACTTTCCTTTCTTTTTAGCTCCTTGAGTAACAACTAGCATAGAGTGGGATCCTTCTTGTCTCAGTCTCACTTCCTCTTGAATGCACATACCAGTCAGCTCATTCAAATTCCACTTGTCTTTGTGAGTGTTATAGTGAATTTTGAATGGGCTGAACTGAGGAGGGAGTGAGTTGAGAATAAATTGCACCAAGAAGGATTCATCCACTTGCATTCCTAGTGCTCAAAGTTTTGCAGCTTTGTCAGTCATATAGAGGATATGTTCCTGAACTCCTCTATTACCATCATATTTGACAGTAGTTAACTCTGCCATAAGTGTGCCTGCAAGTGACTTATCTGCTGATTTAAAGCGTTCTTTAACAGCAGTCAATAGTTCCAATGAGCTATTAGTTTGAAGGAGGGAGGTCTTGATGTTATTAGCTATAGTCATCCTCATAAACATAAAACTAAGTCTGTTTGATCTCTCCCAGGCTTTCAAAGTATCAACCTATTCTGTAGTACTATCAGCAGTAACTTCCTCAGGTTTTTCAGTCAAAAGTGTCATGTCTAGATCTAACACACCTAGTGTGAATTGGACTTGTTCATATCATTCTAAAAGTTTGACCCATTGAGAGTTGGAATGCTAGATGCGTGAGAGTGCAACGAAGTAGGAATGGTCACTGAAATAAAATAGGACAATGCTCACGGTAAGACCTTGAGTCTATCCATAATATAGAATTATAAATTCTAAATAGATGAACTATTGATATCACATCGGTTCCACCTTTGGGTGAAAACCTTTGCATAACTTGTGTCCACTCTATAGGTGCAAAATATTATCACCTATGTAGGTCTTATGTAATTTATGCCACCTACTAGTTAGTTATGTTACCTTTGGGTATCCAATTCTACACTACTAAGTGACACAAAATTACATTACCCTATCCAGTTCATAGTTAGTTGAAAGTGACTCTCCTTTGGGCTAGTCCCAATCTCCTAACTATGACTGCCATTGAGAATATTATTGTCTTTTATGTCACCCTTAATGACTAGTCTTTCATGTAGCTTTACATTCATAAGGCTCACTAACCTAGGTCACTTTGGTGACTACCAAATTAACAAATCCTATAAATATAAAACTAACCAACAATATTCTCTAACCCTTTTATTAGAGCTATTATTTAATTACTAAAATTATCATTTATTAACTCAATCACTTGTAATGTGAGAAAACAAAAATTAAACTTTCCTTTATGTGATTGGAATCTATTCAATAATAAATAAATAGTAATAACTCTTAATTATTAATACAATACAACTTAAATAATAAACTTTATTTTTTTTTTAATTTTTGGCTAGCATATAAGTAAACATTTCTACACAATAGCCAACGTAGATATAATGTAAAAGAAAATTTAATTTCATTGGATACTTAAGAACCCACAAAGTAGTCACATAATTGAAAATTCATTCTAAAATAAATTACCATGATATATTCTAATATTATTAATCTTCAGATATGTACATGGAATCACTACACCAAAAACGCTAAACTGGCACTGTTTAAAACAGTGCCTGACCAAATCTGGCACTGTTTTTTTCAGTGCCAAAAACAGGGGATCCAATTTTTTTGGCACTGTTTTGAACAGTGCCAGATTTTGGTCAAAGGGTACCAGATTTAGAGATTTGGCACCCTTTTTTGGCACTGCTATTAACAGCACCAAAATTTCAAGATAACTGGTTGACACGTGGCAACCACGTGTACATGTCGGGTACATTTATCTGGCACGCTTTTGGCACTGCTAAAAACAGTGCCAATTTTCATTCAGTGTAAAAAAAAATAATTTCATCTGGCACGGTTTTGAGCAGTGCCAGATTTATTTCAAAGAGAACCAAAATTTAGCAGCATCATAGCACCAATATATAAAATACCTATAGCACCTGTATCAAAAATAACACTTTTAATCACAACTACAAATAACAATCAATATATAATAAATCCCCAATATATAGAAAATGAAAACCATAGTAATCCAACATTTAGTGTATACATGAAACATAATAAACCAACATATAAATTCAAAATAATGTTCCTAACACAAAATAGAACCATGGAAATCCAGCATATAACTGCTTCATTCTTGGATTTTGCTATTCCTCCTAAGCTTGAACCCGCATCACTCCTTTCTCCGTCAAATGAAGAAATATCTGTATCTTCAACATTAGAAAGGAAATCCTCAATATACTTTTCTGCCTCTTCTATAAGATGCTTAGACGTCCTATTTTTGTCATTATTCCTCTGCAATTAACACAATAATTTTGTCAACATTGGTCCAATGCAAGCATACCAATACATCACACACAAACAAATTAATAAAATAATAGGGAATCAAAAGGATTCTAATCCTGCAGCAGCAAAATACCAATATTTATCGACTATACCTCTCTGGGTAGTAAAGTATTTTCAGCAACATCAAAGCTATTTGTGTCAGGAAGCAATTTCCACACAATCTTAGAAAGCTCCTTACCACGTTGCTCCTCCAGTAGTATCTCAGCTAATAGATCTTGTTTACGCTTCTCCCTACCACACAATCTTAGAAAGCTCCTTACCATGGTTTTGGCTAATGGGATGCTTATGAATTTGATAAGTGTCCATTCATAACTTGTAAAGCATTTTTAATACAAAAAATCCATCATCTTGACGAGTTTACTTGAAAATTGGAAAACTTCATGATGATTCTCCGTACGTGTTCATTCCTATATTTCTTAAGATGATATAACTAACGCCTTTGTTTCACTGTTTAAATTGCTACAATTATTCAAAATGAACTAATTCAAGATGACTTTTCTACATCAGAATGCATCACAAATTTTGAATAGACCCATTCAAATCCATGTGATGGGCAGACAGTCCATAAGTGAAATAACAAACCAGAAACAATAAGTCAATCTTTAAAATCATACTCCTTCTGAGGTCCTTTATTCTATTTTGGGATATCCAATTTAAGAGTCCACTTTGAAAAGTCAAGGTACTTTAACTAGAGATTTTCAAGTTTACTCTTTGTTCTTTAAAATTCTCCCCCTTTTCATTTAATGTGACATGAAATTTTAAACTTAGAAGAAGGGAAATGATGAAATGGTGAAAATTTTTACTACACTAAAATAAGTTTCCTAATTCAAATAGTTGGAATTCCAAAAGGGTTCAGTAATTTGGGACGGAGGGGTATGAAAGCCAGCAGATTCCTTTTTATTATTCTAGTTACCGCTTTGTGTCCTTTAGATCTTGCCCAGCCACTACTTTCAGCACCAACTCTCATTTTGCAGTTCCTTTTTGTTACATGATAGACAACAAGCCTATGAATATAATAAGTCACTCTAAAATAGAACGGTATAATACCAAAATAAAAGGATTACCTTTCCGTTTCACTTCTACTGATGGCTCTGCCGTTGCATGCCTCATTAGCTCAAGTGCCCCTTTAAAATTCTTGTGCCTCAGTTCCATCTCTGCCCATTCACACCAAACACTAGCCAGATTATCCACAGCTTTATAATTGACCTACACTAGTTTATCAAAAATGACTCTCGCATTGGCGACATCTTTGTGGTATGAGACACCTATAACTCAATAATTTCGAAAGCCATTGGCACTAACTATGCAAAACAAAAAGCCAGGATAGCTTTTTCCTGTCAAAGAAACCAAATGCAATCACTAGTGCTTGGCATTACTCTCAAAATTTCAAAATGAACACATTCCCAGAAGCTGAAAACTAATATGTACATGCAGACACATTTTGTACCAGGGTTACATCCGGATAATGTGACGAAAACACTTTTGCTCACCCAAAATATGGTTCACTAATACTCACCCAAGCATCCCATTAGCCAATGCAGTGGGAACCCAGGATTAAACAAATGAAGGTTAATCCTGAGTCCCACTGCATTAGCCAATAAAATGCTTGAGTGAACCATTTTTTGAGTGAGCAAAAATGCTCTCTAATGTGACCTCACTTCCAGCCACCGGTATATCCACACGTTTATAATGTTCCGTGAATTAATTTATCCGTATAAATCTAAACATGCCTGGAAACATTGAATTGCACCATCAATCCTATTTGTCCACATACATTATATCTATAAGCAGATCACTGTCTCTCTCTCTATCTCTCTCATAAAAAAATAATTTGATGGGCATTTTACTTTATGAGGCGTATAAAAAATTTAAAGTTGGGGGCTTCACAGGAAGCCGAACCAGGAAGTTGCAATGGGGATGCGGGGTTTAGGGGCAGTGCCTGAGACGATTTTTGTGGTTGTTTCTTATTTATACATGGTTTCATACCGATGATATAATCTAATCAGAACACTTCTAGTAAGACGCACTTATTAAGGTAAACACTTCTATTTTCAGCCGTTAGATTGTCACTTTAAAAAATGAAATGACAACAGTAGCCTTAATGAAGACTCGATCTAACGGCAGGGACAGAAGTACTTAACTTAATAAAGTAAGGGTGTTCTTACTAGAAGTGTTCTGATAATCTAATTATATAAAAATCAAATACTATAAAAATAAGAAGTTTTCTAAATTTTGGGGGCTTAAGAGTAAATATTTTTATGGTAGATCACAACCAAATGAAAGCATTTTGAGAATTTGACTCTGCAATTTAGTATTTTTGGATCCTGATCTTCGATTTCTCAGTTTGTTTGATAGTAAATCATAGTTAGTTGACTATTGATCGTCTTCAAGACTAATATAAAACTAGTAATTGCCCGTGCCCATGGGCACAGGACCAGGGAAAAAAAATGGGATACCTTATAATGATTGTTGATCCTAGAAAAGCCACCCATACAGTTATACTCATCCTATTTTCCCTCACTAAGTCTACGAATCAAATAAAGCTTGGAAACCAAACAAAAAAAATTAAGAAAATCTTAAAGTTTCTTTTATTTTTTTTTCTTTAACAATCTATGAATCGAACAAAGCCATAGTTTTACTTTCTTTGCATTCATTAAGTATATAAATCAAATGGAGCCTTGGATTGTATTAGAGTATTGGTCATCAAACATATGGGCACAATAAAGAGTGATGCTATGCATGCTTCTCAAATTAAAATCCCAAATTTGATTATCAAATTTTTTAATAGTTATATCACATGTTATCACAATAGACTGTGGTACCGCATGCCACGTCATATGACACAATTCACAAAGCTTTTGAAAACCAAAGTTACAAATCATCGCTTTGTTCTTCAAACTTGAAACAAACTATTCATTCCTATCTACTTTGGTAAACCCACGACTGCAGCGGCAATTTAAATATATTTTATCAGTTGTCTACTATTTGTTTTTTGTTGGCAGCTTGAAAAGCAGTGTATAAAGATACTACTTATATATTGCAATGAATTGAGAAGCAAACAAAAAGCATATATTGCAAATAATAATAATAATAATAAAAGATAAAATAATTGAAGACCCTACCAATCAAAAACTCCTAAGCAAATTGGGGATGCAAAAACTGGTTAGTAGGAGATGACATTAAGAAGAACTTAAAGCAAAAGAAGTTGGGCAACCAAATAATAACGTGCAATCAAGGCAGTTTTTTTTTTTTAAATAAAAAGTGCATCTAAATGTGCTAATACGTTTGGTGGCAACATTTTAAAAGTGCAAACTTCTGCCTACTTTTCATTATTACCCTTAATCCAGAATTTAAAACTAAATACATATAACATAATAACATATATTATAGTGTATAATTCTAGAGTGCAAAATAGTAAGTTAAAACAAATTAAAAGTATAAAACAAATTAAAAATAATCATCTGTAACTAATAGTATGTATGAGCCCTAAACAATGCTAGCATCAGTGATAGAGCCCTAAACAATGCTAGCATCTTCTAATTTACACACTGTGTCACCATACCCAATAGTTTAAAAGTTGAAACATCGTACCTTGAAGATTCTTATTTTTATCAATTTGCACTCCGTCAAAATCTATTGGAATGGTGGAGACAAATCATAACTGGTGGTTGTGATGTTTTTGATAGAAATAGTGACAAAAGGCTTTACACCGCGAGGGTGGTGCAAAATGTAATCAGCCCATTATATTATTGACAATGTTTTGGTGTGAAATATTTATAGGGCAACAGCTGAGGATGATGTGCGATTTAAGGTGCTCTATTGTACGTGGTATTTGTCACACTGACCTTCACTACCTCAAGAATGAATGGGGCTTCTCTTCCTATCCTCTTGTACCAGGGTAATTCCTTCTCCCTAGAATTAGTAAAATATTATTCTATTATTCGGCAGTTCATCAGAATAAAACCAGTTAACTAACTTCACCAATGCTTCCCAACTAACCGGGACCTTTATGGTCTATGATTGGCTGCATCAATAAAATTAAGGAAGAAAAAAAAAATTCACACCGAGTGAAGAAATCCATATAATATCATAGGTAAAGGACGAGAACCATGAAACATTCTTCATTATGCAAATTCACTGCTCGAAGGTAAAATAAATATGAGCTAAGCACCTCTCTTGCATGCCTGATTGGAACATAGCTCGCAAATAGTCACAACTTGACAACAATATAACCTTATGAGCATGCATATGTGACAATTGTAAAGAGCAAACACTGCAAGTCCAATGCACCACTTCAGTTGATTTAGCTTCCAAGATGATGTCCCTGAAATTGGAAAACAGACTAAATTGAAATCTTGTTTTCAAAAAGAGAATACACATATGAACTCTTTCCTTCTTATCCTTCTGAAATGCAAATCTACAGAGTCGAGCACCAAATTAACAAGTACCCTCTAGCAATTTTTATCACCCTAATGATTAGACATACCACAGATTATTCAAGTTTGCTGGTCTTAAAGATCCAAAAATCTCCCTATTCTCAAAAGGACATGCTAATGTTCAAATGAATGAGGTACCTAGCAGAGTCCTAAAAAACCCAAAGTGCAGTTCCAATCACGTGTGACCAGATCTGCACACACACATAGAGATCTGTACATACACACACTTTAATACATAACATACACATAGATCCGTCTGTATCTACACACATGGGGGAAAATCACACAGATCTAGCTACGAGAGAGAGTAAGAGCAACAGAGAGACGAACCTAAGAGAGACGACCGGCGGTGAACGCGATGGTGAAGACGAGCGTGCGGTGAGGAGAGAAGCCGTGAGAGCCAGAGGATTGCCGTCGCCGTCGTCGCACTCCTAGGGTTTTGCCAGCTCGTGGCTTGTGCTCCCGTCGCCGTTGTGGATTTCAGACTAGAGAGGGCCAGAGAGAGAGAGGGGGATTTACTGGAGAGAGAGTCACATTTGGGGGTTTTTTCTCCCTCTATAAGGGTTCTTAGGAGAGAGAGAGAGAGAGGGGGGGAAACGATTGGGGGTTTTGTTTTTTTTTTTCTCTCTTTTTTCTTTTTTGGGTAAAAGCATAAGTTATATTTTCAGTCAACTCTCATTTGGGGGGAAATTTTTTGGGATTGGTTTGGCACGCAAAAATTTTCAAATTGGCACTGTTTGAAACAGTTCCAGATTTGGCACTGTTTTAAACAGTGCCAGATTGGCCTAAAATCGTGCCAAATTTTGGCACTGTTTGAAACAGTGCCAGATTAAATTCGCGAAAGGGTGCCAATTTGCCCTTTTTGGTGTAGTGAATACTCATGATAATCCATCGTCGGCTTCAAGTTAATAACCAAGTATATAGATCAGGAGGAAACTCTAAAATAAAACAAAGCTTCACATGTGATGGAGTCATTATCCAAATCAAATGAGGAAAATGGTGTACAAAATACTGGTAGTAGAAGTTTTCATGCTTTCCAAAACTTTTGACTTCAAAAATCAACATATATAACATGGGAATATGTGTATATACAACATAACATAGATTAAACAATTCATGGGACCCATTTGATGAACAATAAGTATACTAAATTTATTACTTCACCGAATACACACAAGAAAAGCATAAACACGCATATGCATATTCATGAATTGTAATAATTTCACAAACATTAATTATGTGACACATATATGATCAGATCCGAGGGTTTGATATTGGCGGCATACGGTTCCAGTTAACAACATAAATTAACATCTGTAATAACTTTTATTCTAAGATTTATTGAATCTAAACCTTGCTCTGATACCAACTGTAAGTCTATAATTGATCAAGTAATTATACTTTCATACGAAAAACTAATGGATATTGAATCTAATACATCTTGAGAACTCACATATAAATTTACATACCGTTGCTTGTCATATCGATTGATGGAGACGGTGATTGGAAAACCCCTTAATTGATCAAACCTTGATGTAAGGCTTCTCCTTCTTCTTTCTGTCTCTCAATCTTTCACAAAACTTTATGGATCTCATTTGAAAGGGAAAGTTTTATATTTTATAGAGGAGAGAAGAGGGGCCTAAAAATTAACTGCGTTAGAAACTGTACCATCGTTAGCTTTTTTATGTAACCTCCAAAGCAGTTATATTTTTTATATTATATATTTATTAATTAGACATTATATTCTATTGGCTAATATGCGGGTAGTGGAGTCCAACCAAATTAGGTGACTAGTGGACCACTTTAATGTGACTTAAAGTCACGTGAATAACATGGCACACTTTTTTTGACACAAGTGTCATCCGGCCATTGATTGGTGCATGCTCCACCACCGAACGCATCTCGGCCATCGAAGATCAATGGCCAAGATGTGTTCGGTGGTGGGACTTATGACAATCAATGATCGGATTATAACCCTTTGTGTCAAAAAATGTGTATGTGTGTACTACTCAATATGTGGATATACAAAGAAAAAAAATGTACTCCATTAAAACTATGTCACACGTGAATATCCACACACAACGTAAACAAATTAGTATACTCTAGGACACTACCTTAAAGTTAAGAGCATCCCAACCCTAGAGCTAAATGGGAAATAATCCTCAAAAAGTCCTATCAAGATGCATACAAGTACTCCATGTGACTACTATGTTGGAGTCAAGGAGATCTGTTTCGCAACAAAAACAATATTCATAGTTGTACTATATGATATTGTTGTAGTAGTAGTAGTTCAATGATATCACATCACAATAACTGACAAAGCATTTACAACATAAATTGAAAATTCAAATATAAAAATCATCACATTATTCATATGAGTGCACATTATTCATGAGTGTAGATTTGCCCATTTAAAAATTATTTATTCATTATTCATTCAATTCTCTTATTGGTTAATATATTAGAATTCACGACTTTTTATCATTATTTAATTTTAAGTCCCACTGCATTAACCAATAAAAGAGTTAAAAAAATAATTTTAAGATGAGTAAAAATATATTCATATATGAATCACTTCAAATGACTACTAATCATTAGACATGCTGTAACAACACACCTCACAGCAGCCAATTGGTACTTTACATGCAAACCTACGTACATAAATAAATAAATATATACGAAAATTTTATGGGAAGGGCCTCTGTGTTGACCGTTAAATCGTATTTAAAAACTGTGAAGTGATAAAATAGCCCTTAATGAAAACATGATCTGTCGGTCAAAACAGAGACCCTTATGTATATTTCAGTCAAGTTATGGAGAGGGTACCCTCTCTTTGATAAAGAGATGGCCTCTGTTTTGACTGTCGGATCGTGTTTTCATTAAGGGCAGTTTTGTCACTTCACAGTTTTTAAACACAATCAGACGGTCAAAACAGAAACCCTCTCTTTAATAACGAGAGGACGTCCTCTCCATAAAATTTTCGTATATATATATATATATATATATGAATTGAAAGAGGAATGCTAGATGCAGAAAAAAAGTGCACAACGAAATGCACAACCTGCTTTAATTTGTTGGATCTCGTGCTGAAAATGCTATACACTCCTTTTTTTGTCTTTTTGTGTGTACAGACTTTTCAGCACGAAGTCCAACAATTTCAAGTTGATTGTGCATTTCGTTGTGCACTTTTTTTGTGCATCTAGCATTTCCGGAATTGAAAAGAGCTAAAGCTAGCTCCGAGAGGACCGAGATTATTTCAGAAGGGGTACCATCCCACACTTCACAATCAGAATCTTAAGATTCCATGCAAAACATTATCGTTTGCCCATGAATTTGAAATCAAACTACTAACAAAAAAAACTAATAACAATGTCAAATATTTATAGACAAAGAATAAAACAAAGACAATCAACAAAACGCCAATTCTTTCTTTGACTTTGACCCATCAAGCCCATTTAAGAATATCACATAACAAAAAAAAAAAACCATATAAAAAGATTAAAAAAAAGAAAAAAAAGATACTACACACTAAGCTTATAGTAATTGTTATTTAGGTGAAGAAGTCAAACCCTTGTCACTACTCTCATTGAAATTCCCATTGTTGCTTTGATACCTGCAAAGAACCTTGCATTTGACCACATTGCCATACACATAGAACCCGGGTGTCACCATGACCCGAACCATACCCGGAACCAACTTCCGAGCCTTGTCTCCACTCATGTCCTCCATGTAAACCGAGTCAAAACTTGAACCCATATCCACTCTGAAAATGGGTAGACTCGGATGAACCGAGTTAGCCAAAAGGTGAACCAACCACACATTCTTCGACGCTCCGAAAAAGGCCTGTAAAAGCGGTTCGGGCCAAGCTCGGGTCCAACCCAACATAGCCACAATCTCACTCATTTTCCGATCACAAAATTTACTAAACTCTTCACTGAAATGTCTGGTTCCTCTATTCAACACATCGTCCCAACTCAAACCTTGAAGATAGTCAAACGCCGTAAAATTCGCTTCGCAACGATCAATTGGGTTCAAAATCGGGTTAGACCCACTTTTCTGAAACCCGATTGATTCAAAATCTTCGAAAAAAGCTCTGTTTAACAGAGCCTCAAGATATAAAACCAGAGTCCGTGGGTTTTTAGAGAGAGAAAATTTGACATCAAAAGGTTGAAGAAGATTTGATAATCGGTCATGGACTTTGGTACCCATTTGCCGGATTTGAAGAGTGAGAGACCGGGTCAGGACCCGAATAGAAGACCGAGATTCAGAGACCAATACTAAGAAATTCTCAATTACTTTATCATCGTCCCCAATTTTAATGGGTTGGTGTTCATGAATTGAAGAACTGTGGGTACAGATTTCAAGACGAGATTTCAAATTGTGGGTATAGATTTCGAGCTTGTTTAGCTTTTTTTCAAGCTCGGCCATGGTGAATTTGAGCTTCGAGGATTCTAAAAGAGCTTCGTCTCGTTTTCTCGTTGTTTGGATGAGCTTGTGAGAGAGCTCTGCAATGGCTATTTTCCACTGCTCCGGCGGTGGCGGCGAGGCGTCCGACAACCTCGGACTCTTCTTCACTAGAGCGAAGATCGATTTCAGAATACCTGTTAAAGGAGATAATATATTCAGTCATTATTATGATATTATCGGATTAAACAATTAGGGATTTTAAAAAAAAACAACTAAAATCGACTAAAACAAAGCCGATCAAACATTAATTGGTTAGTTTTTTTTAAAAAAAGGAATACACAAGGCCGGAGCTGAATTTTTTTTTTTTTTTTTGGGGTGGTGCTAAACTGAAAGGTGGGAGAAAATTTTGTGGCCTAGATTAGAATTTGCAGTATATGAAGGGCTAAACTGAAAAATTAGAATAAAATATATGGGTTAAATTAAAATTAGACAAAAAATAGCATTAAAAAATATATATATATATATATCCCAGATTTAGGGACGCTTCATAATACACAAGTTTAAACCGACACCACTTAAACCATTCTATCCACAACTAAAACCTATAAAATAAAGAACAAGACTTACTGCAAACACCCTTAATTGCAATATTCTAGATTATTCATTGTAATATTTTGGTCTAACTATAAAATATACTCTTGAAATTTGGTTCTTATCTTATACTAGCCTTGTAGTTTCGACTGAAAGTCACTCCCTTACAGTTTTTAAAGAAAAGCAAAATAGTTCAAATCTCTCATTCTATCAGAAATTTGACAAATTTCACTCACTGCAGCGCATAATTATGCTAGTAAGTAGATGAGGAGATTTGCGGTGTTCCATTTATTTCTAAAAAGTGTGATAGTGCATAACATGTGAGTAAATTCAATCATCTTTCCTCCTAGAATTAGATATTTGGATCAAATCGATTCTCTTTAAAACTTCAGGACCAAATTTGCATAATTAAAATAATGACCAAATTTCAAGAGTATATTTTGTATTTAACCCTAACATTTTAGATTAATTAGGTTTATACTCAATGAGATATATAAATAATCTCAATGTATTGCTATTATAATTTCAATTCTAATAGTATAAAGCTTTAACAATACCGTTTGGGCTAGCGATTGATGATCGGTTGATTCCATTGTTGTCGATAGGTACCACTGAGATCTTCTCTCTGTTGCTCGGCCGGCACTTGTTGCATTTGATTCCACCGTCTTCTCCGGCGCCGGCGCCGGAGTCCGGCCGCCTCCGGTTTGTGAGTTTTCCCCTGTTTGCCGTACACTGATTTGGGGTTTCTCTTTCTTCATCTTCCTTCCCTTCCCTTTCGCACTCTTGAATCTGCAACCCAAAAAACCCAAATCATTAAACCCAAATACATACGTATATATATACATACATATACGTGTGTGTGTGTGTGTGTTTATATTCAGAAAATGTGTGATTTTGGGTGTAGACATGAGTGTACTTACAGGGGTAAAGTGGCGGTGAGGGGGAAGAGGAGGAGAGAGAGAGGGTCTCGAGGAGGATGAAGAAGAAGAAGCAGGGGCCATGATGTTCATTATCTGGTCATAATTTGTCTAATTGTGTGCAAAACACCATATATATCTTATATGAGTACAAAATTTGTTATATATATATATATATCTATATATTCCGTATACAGTTTTACTCTCGTTTCATTTTCTATCACTATCTTAGGTTGTAATTTCGTCTTCTTGTAATTATGATATTGTATCACAGATTCAGATTGCAGGGTCTGAGCAAAATATTAGCACTCCGTCCCATTTTGGGAGTTTAGTATTATATTTTGGGATTTTTTAAAATTATGGTTAACGTTGTGGTTTTTGGGTATGAGTTTTTTGTTTTTATTTTTTATATTATCACAGTCAATTCCTAATATAAAAAATAAAACAAAAATTGAAAGAGGACTACTAGACCTACACAGTTTTAAATTCATGTACCTTATGTTATATAAGTTTGGCACAAAAAAGTGCAAAAAATTCAAAAAACACAAGTTACAAGGATTTAAAACTGTGTGGACAAAGTGTGTGGTTCACTGTGTAGGTCTAACATTTTTCCAATCTGAAAATAAAAAATCACAACATTACCATGCGAGGGCTTAGTTTTTACTGTATTAAATTGGTATATAATTTTTACTTACTTTTCAAGATTACTCTTACTCTTTATTGAAATTTACACAAAGACAAAACTAAAAAAATTATTATAATATTTAAAAATAATTGTAAAAAATAAGTGTAGATTCTTAAGTTATGTTTCTAACGTTAGACTTACAAAATGGGGAGGGAGAGAGTAATATATATGTGAGTGTATATATATATAGGTTCAGACTTCAGACTTATCATCACGCGCCTTGTCATTGGGGCGTGTATTACACGTACTGAAACATAATGTGGGTTAGAAAATTCAGTTAATGGAGGTCAATAGGCTTGATTAATTCCTAAACAAATCCTACCACAGGTTTTGTATTATTTACTTATGTTTGTGGACATGTGAGATGTGATGGTAAACAACAGCTATTTAATGTGAAGTCAATTTGTCACCAAAATAAAAAGACTAGGGGTGTAAGTCGGAACGGAAATTCCGATTCCGTCCGATTCCGTTCCGATAAATTCCAATTTTGGAAACATAAAAATAATTCCGAATTCCGAAATTTCCGATTTCCGAAATTTCCGAAAAAAATCGGAACGGAATTGGAACACTTCTGAGATTTCCGAAAATTCCGAATTTCCGTTCCGAAAATATTCCGAATATATTCCGAACTTAAATTTCCGAATATATTCTGAACTATAGTTTTATATATACACTTATGACTAATGAGTTATGACTAATATAATATAAATTGGGGGTTTGAGTATAATTCTAAAAACATTTTGTACTAAAATCAAATTTATGAAAAAAAAAACTAGGTTTTAGTTTAACAGGTATATATATATTGCTTTATAGTTTATTCTCATTCATCTCAGATCTCATTCATTTCTCACATCTCAGTTTATGTATCTTTTGATTTTAATATACCCTAATACTTAATATCATTCACTATTGATATTCCAAAATTTTCCAAAAATGGTCGATATTTTCCAAAAATGGCCAAAATTGTAGGAATTCCGAATATTCCGAAATTTCCGAAAATTCCGAAAATACGGAATCGGAAATGAATATGATATTTCCGAAAAAATTGGAACGGAAATCGGAACACCTATTTAATTTCCGAAAATTTTGGAATTTTTTCCGATAGGGTGATTTCCGTTCCATTCCGTCCGACTTACACCCCTAAAAAAGACCAATACAATAGGTATACACGTTTTTGAAAGGGCTTTCACATATATTGGAATTTCTTGTAAATGATCACACTCGTATACATAAACACAAGGTTTGAGAAGGTGGAGATTTGATAGGTAGTTCTTAACAGTTAAAAAAAAAAAAGCTTAGGCTTAAATAGAAAATATGCCTTTGATATTGAGTAATGATACACCCACTCCCTCAACCACACCCCCAGCCACATTCAGTACATCTTGACTATTGATTGTCTTTAATTATGGTGGGTTTCACATGAATTTCACATAGGACCCACTAGATACTAGGGACATAATCTGCTAAATGTGATTGAAGGTGTGATTGAGGGAGTGGGTTTATCATTATTGTTTGATATTTGGTCAATGTCTTATTTTAGTCCCTATAATTTTAATTGTAATAATTAGATTTATAAAATTTTTAAATAGAAATAATGTGGTTCAAATGCTCATGCTCAATTGAGTGAGAAAAGTTGACGGAATTTTACTCCCATGCATGATATACATTGTCACGCTTTTTAGAGGAAAAAATTAAATACCACAAAATTCCCAACCCACTTATCAACGTAATTGTGCATAGTAATGGATGAATTCTATCAATTTTTTTTTTTTTGACAAAATGGGAGATTTGGACAATACTGCTTTTAATGAAAAAGTACTTCAGGGACCTAATTGATTCAATTGAAACTGCCTGGATTAAAATGAGACAATGACCAAACTTTAGGGGTATATTTTATATTTAAACTTAAAAGTTTAATTATGTACAAGATATATAGTATGTACTCGTTTATATATATATATATATATATAATTGGTTCATTACCTACATTTAGAGAAATTGTTTTATGTGACCGCTAAAAACGAGTGATGCCCTTACAATTTTAGCATCACAAAGTGGTGGAGACATGATATTGATTTTCACACACATTGTGATTCGCATGGAAAAACTTCACTAACAAATGAGAATAATGTTGCAGTGGACTCTAAAATACAGAACCAAAAAAATTATCAAACCAACATAATAATTATTGTCAACAAAACCAGATAAGAATGTGACTTGGTCTGAAATTGATTATGTTTTCAGCATTTCAAACAAGTCTTTATATATTTTTATTTATTTTTTTGATAACCCAAGCCTTATGTATTTGGTTTTCTCATTTATGTGTTGTTGTTAGTTGTTACAATAAAAAAATGTATATATCACTATATAATGAAAATTGTGAATCATTACTTATATCACTCGCATTGTTCCATTTAAGGTAGGTGTAGTTGATTTGTTGCGTACTATTGAATCCTATGAATTAAAAGGTCTCTCAAAGTTTTAGAAAAATCTTTCTTATAATTGAATACATAACAAACTGGGGATTATTTAATCTGTACTTGAGTACTTAAATTAGTGAGATTGAGAAGGTGTTTTTGTCTAGCATTTATTTCGCGATAAAAGAGTTATGAACTCTTCAATCAACGAACATATAACGAATTGAACAACCTTTAATTACTTAACTACCGAATTTAAAAAAAAAAAAAAAAAATTAGCACTTAAAAAACTTTACTTTGGATTATCCCATAATTTATTGCTTTTATGAACAAGAAATTAGAGTCGGAATATTAAAATTGTGCACAAGTACATCTTCAAATTCATATTTCTTTTCTAATTTGAAAGAATTAGAATTCCAAAGTTCGGTCTCGACATTGCTAAAGGCTTAATAAGGAGTTTGGAAAAACTGAATTTCTATTTTGTCTATAAGCAAAAGGGTTCGGAAACTTTGAGAATAATATTCAAATTCGTGTCTGATCTAAAAGTAAAGTCCTCGCGGAGTTGTAGAAAGAAAAAGAAAACAAGAGGGAAAAATATTTTCCTAGAGTTTCGTAGCATTTTTTTTTTTCTAGTTTCTTAAATAAAATATTATATTATTAGATTTAAAATGTGATAGCAACACAAGAGAAGAGGAAGAGAAATGACTAAAAATATTTGAAAGCTTTTAATAGATCAATAAGAAAAGAGTATTTTTCTGTGTGTTTTCTTTTTCCGTGAACACAGAGCACAGACAAAGTCCAAACAAGACTATTTAAGTTGGTTTTTACATACATTAGATAGAAAATATGGTTGGTTTTGATCATTTTTTGTGCCTTTTCAGACTACCCCCAAATATATTTTTGACCTCGTGACCTGTTCTCTATGTTAGGGGCACTAACAAATCTCACTAACACTCACACTGACACTCTATCTCTCTGGGCACTAACAAATCTCACTAACACTCACACTGACACTCTGTGAGAGATATTATGTCAGCTTGATATGTATTTTCAATACATATACGATTTTTCCTTGTATACAATCAACGTACGGCAACACAAACACATAAGCATTGAATTTAATTTTTTTTTTTTCACTAAAATCGGTTCTTAGATTTTCCAAACATCTGCCTAGTGTGATGATCACATGGTGGTAAGAGACGTTTATAATGAACCAAACAGTCAAGGGTTACGACTTCTATACAACCAAGTGATTTAGTTGTCATTTGGTTGTATGGTACAAATATAACCAAAGTTTTGATAAAGAATATTTGTACCTTTGGTAAAAGAAGTTTATTTTTTGTAAGAGATGTTTGGACCACTCAAAATCACAAATAATGTTTGGTACAAATAATTTTTTTTTACAACCATGCTAGGGGCACCAAAAGATACAAAGAAGTTCCACAAAATGAGTGGAAAGTCTATGTGGCACAGTGGGACCCGCCAGTAATTAAGCATTGTTTCCATTAATTGCTGGCGGATCCCACTGTGCCACATAGACTTTTCACTCATTTTGTGGAATTTTTTTGTATCCTTTTATGCCCCAATCATTATTCTTTTTTTTATTATAGAATAAATATTTTTTACTAAAGGTACAATCATTCCTTATCAAAACCATTTATTTATACCATATAACTAATCCACTCGATTGTAAAGTCTTAGCCACAGTCAAGACAAGTATGAACATGGTTACATGGGAATGTGAGTTTCTCTTTCAAGTCATAGCATCATCAAATGAAATGTAGGCTCTGGGTTTGGTCCTTCTCAGTATTTAAGAAGCTGCTGGGTAGAGTGGGTTATAGCATTTATGGCCGTAGTAAACTTTTAACTCAACTAGACTGAGAGTCTCAACTACCCATATTTAATTCTACAGATGGGATGACACACACTACTGTGGCCTGTGGATGTGAAGCAACCAATCCAAAAGAGTTAGAGAGAGAGTGTGTGCATGTGAAGTAATAATGATACAAGGGGCCAAGAGTCAATTTGCAATTTACAGGTGGTCCCTGTGAATTTAAGCCAGCAGAGTTTATGGGCTAAGGTGAAGAGTGTCATCTCTGCTTGTTTGGGATCACATACACGTGTCATAACCTTATACCATTTACACTCCGTTGGTAATTTGATATTGCAAAATTGGTATTTGCAGATTTGCTACACCAATTTTAAGTCGAAGTTTGATTTTGGTGTGTAAACGATTCAATTCGGTGAATTTTTAAAGAGAATTGAACAATTTTGGTTAAGTTTGATTCAGTGTGATTTAGTGTATTTTCATGATTCGGTTCGATTTCTTTACTAGAAGAATTTTCTAACAACCGACCAAATTGAATTGAACCAATCAATTTTCAGACAACCTAATATTACTACGTTGAAAAATTTCTATCCTCATGCTAAGAGTTCATTATGATACTTTGAACAATTTAATACCTTCTTTCATTCTTGTGAAAATTTTTAACTTTTTATAATTGTCCTTCTATAATTGAAATTCCAAATTTACATAAAATGAAAAGTAGATAGAAAAAGCATCCATTTCTCTACCGAGTCCGAAACAGCCAAAAAAAAGAGATGTTTCTTAGGGTAATATTTGGGGCACTAACAACTTCCACTAACACTTACTAACACACTCTATCTCTCTCCTAGTGGTATTGCGGGGCCCACTGCGGACCCCACAGTACCACTAGGAGAGAGATAGAGTGTGTTAGTAAGTGTTAGTGGAAGTTGTTAGTGCCCCAAATATTACTCTGTTTCTTAATAGGGTCAAGAAATTGTGTATATCCCCCAACGAGAGGTTTATAAAGTAAAAGAGTAATGTTTGGGCTACAACCATCCACATTCAAAAAGTATTCACACTTTGAGGTGGATCAATGAAAAAAGAGAAAAAGATCCACTGTTAATCTCTTCTCATTGGTTCACCTCAGGGTGTGGATACTTTTTTGGTGTGAATGAGTGTGACCCTAGTATTATTGAAAGTAAAGAATATACTTGAGAAATGTATAGTTAAAATACATTAACTTTTCAAATAATATATTTTAATGAGACATACAACATGGAAATGAAGGATTACTAATTTTTTGGAGTAATGGTATGCTTTTGAATTTTCTTTGTCAAATATAATCCCAACACATGCGGTAGTGAAATTACCTTCGATAATGGTAGAGTCATATCAACATTTTTCAATAAAAATTAAGTTGACTCACTACCACATGTGTTGAGAACAACATTTAGAAAGCATAACATTACTCTTTGATATGAGATAGATAAGTTTTGTATCTGCTTCAGAGGTTACTATTTCATTTTGTTTGCCTCGAGTTAAAAGCGAAAAAAAAAAAAAAAAAAAACATATTCAACAAATTTGTTATCTTTGGTTGGTATGTCAAATTTGACATACCATTTGTTACATGGGTAGGACACACGTCTTTGATGACATGACAGAACAAATTTGTATAAATTGGATAGGAAACAACTTGGGTCCTATGACTATTGCTTATATTCTTTGTACAGTATTTTTTAAAAAAGATTATGCAAAATACTGTATAAATTGTGAGAAGTACAAATTATATGGGTATAAACAACTTGACCCAAGTCGGGTCAAGTTGGAAGTCTTCAGCATGTAATCTGTGAGATCTACAGACGTGTGTAAGAATGTCGAAAGAGTAATTCTTTGTTTCTCAAATTTTAATTTTAAATTTACGTTTCAAATAATGTGATAGTGGACTACTGAATTTTGATTAGGGACCACTATGTGGTCATTTTCACATCCTTCAATCAAAATTAAGTGGGATTACTGCCACATCATTTAAGATGTAAATTTAAAATTAAAATTTAAAAAAACATAACATTAATCATCTACAAAATAGGATTATGTCAATTTCACACTCAATTTTATCTGATGTTTAAAAAACATTTTCATACTATTCGTTTGAGAGAATTTATTAGGTAGCGCCAACAAAATGAGACATGGATATACGGGCACCCATGTCATGACTCATGGGCAAGCCTCCCATGTGTACATTTATTTTCTTTGACTTACTTAGTGGAACAGTATGCCTGCATCCGAATTTGTCTTCTCTTTTGAAGAGGAAATGAAGATTGAAGTAACACGAGTAGTAAAGATTGGGACACACTTAAAAGATATTATTTTTGGGATACAATTTAAAAAATGTATTTATATTTCTCTTAATTTTAGGATACAACTCAAAAGATGTGTCTATATCTCTCTATTACCCTAATTGAGAGAGAATTGGTGAGGTAATAGTAAGAGTAACTCAAACTGGACCATATGTAATAGTAGTAACTACTAATTGGATTATTCAAATTCTCAAATTATACTCCAATAGAGTAAACAAAATGGTAACCAAATTACAAATGGTTGAATTGATCCATAAAAAATATAGATAACGGGAGGAGAAAAAAGATGATCAAATTTGGTGGGAAAGAAACCTCAGTCTGCCTTACTTTTGGAAAGATCAACGTTTGACTTCAAAATATATTGAACTATTTAAATGGATACTCATTTAAATAAATTATTTTTGTGAGAAATTATTGTATGGTCTTAGACTTCTATAGTACTTACACATGTGTTCTGGCACTGCATCACCTAGGTGATGGAGTCCCAGACCACATAATAAATTTTCTTTTTACAATATAGCTTTGCCCCATCATCATTGTGTAAACAAGACAAGGACAATTAGTTAATAAATGAGATAAAGTAAGGGTATGTTGATAACTCAATTTAGTGTTAGAAAATAAAACTTTGTGTTACTCAGTTAAACTTTGTGTAATTTTAGTGAGTCACACTTTTCTAGTCCTCAGACCTGCAGAAACATTAAAGAGTTCTCCAAAATTTGCATGAGTTCATAATTATATCACAAGAAGATGTTGATAGTCGAAACACCAAATCAACCCACCTTATAACATAAGAGAAAAACTCGCTGAGAATTTGTTTGGTTCAAAGATTTCGTGAGGAAAAAGAAAATAAGATTAAAATAATTTTCCAAATTAATTTATTTTATAGATGTGATTAGTTTTTCATCATATTTTTCTTTCCCCTCCCTTTCCTTGTGAAGTTATCGAGGGTGGTTGTCTCACTAACATTATTTTGCTTATAAACACCCTTGATTGCTGTTTTCTCCTTGTTTGTTTGGAGGGAAAAAAAACTAACTTTAAGTTTAAAGTAAATAAATCAAATTGTTTTTGAAAATTTTATGAGCATAAAAAACTGAACTAAGATTCAAATTAGGGGTGTCATTCAGTCAGAACGGATCGGAAAGTGCCCTTTCGAAAAAAAAAAATAAATAAATAAATAAAAAATAAATTTTCGAAAACTTCGAAACACTAGTAGCCATTCCGATTCCGAAATTTTGGAAAAGTCAGAAATTTTGGAAATTTTCGGAATCACAAGTTTTTGGGATTTTTCAATGTTATCGGAACTTTTAAAAAAATTGGGGATAAAAAGAATTAAATCAGATCTAAAGAAGCAGATTCATCAAAACCCACTAATGTATCTCATAGATTGAGCATAAGTATACCATAGTTTCACAAAATCTCAAACAGATCTAAAAAAAGTTGATGATTGGGGTTACCTTATTTAACAACTTTACTGAAAATGGGATCCTTTTATGGCTTCATCTATGACTTCGACATGGTAGTCCAATCATCCACCCTCTTCCTCCATGGCTTTGTGGGTGTTCTTCCATGGCTATGTGGGTTTTTAATGGCTTAAGGGTATGAGTGGGTGAAAGAGAGAGATATGAGGCAGCGGCTGGGTTTCGTAGAGAGTAACGAGTGCATAGGGATTCCGGTGGAGTACGGGTGCCGACGTTGTGGAGGTATCGCCGGTGTTGTGGAGCTCTCTCTCTCTCTCTCTCTCTCTCTCTCTCTCTCTCTCTCTCTCTGTGCACAAAATGAGACTAGGGTTTTTTGGGGGGATTAGTTGGAGATGTTATATAATGAGGTGGTGAAATGACCAAATAATCCTTTAATTGTGGTTCTGAAAATGCCTTATTCACAAATCCACCCCTCTTTGTTTTGGGTAAATTACATGTGCAGTGTATTTGGATAAGCATTACTAAATGAATGTTTGGTAAATTAAATTTCAATTCTATTAGTTTTTTTAATTACATTTCAGTTCTATTTTATCATCTAAATTATATTTTAGTTCCATAGATATATACATTTTAATGAAAATAAAATAAGTAACATGTATAATATGTCACGCCCCGACGTAGCATAATTCAGGAAAGCATTTAATTTCCTTTATGGACTCGTAGGTCGTGACAAGTGAGTATGACCAATTGTCCCTGCAACAAATAACTTAACAAACAATTCTAGAGCAAAGGATACTAACAAAAAAAAAACATAAGCTCTGGAAAAAAAAACTTACTAAACTATTACAACAGTCATAGTCTTAGGCACAAAACGCCTTATTCAAAAGTCCAAACTAGTTTATTACAAAACCCAAATTAAAAGACTTAGGAAATATAAAGCAGCCTCCTGGAAAGTCTCCTGACTCTAAGTAGCATAGTCAAAATACCCTGGCTTCTCCTGACCCTGAAAATCTGGACATACAGTCCAGGACGCATCAACGCCGTCAGCTTATGAAAGCTGGTGAGCAAAATAAACAAGTGCTCGCAATGTATATATAAGCATATAAACAACGGTGCAATTTAACTTTTAAAAGCAATAACTTCAAGGTTCCAATTCCAACATAAGCTACGGGGGAATAAAGAAAGCAATAAATATGTGACCATGCGTGAATAATGTAACACCTCATCTTTCTGACTCTTTTCTCTCAACAAAACTCAACACAACCAAACCATTATCTTAGATACCAGGAATACTATCCGATCGATATCCAAAAGAGCACACCAAACCATCGCTTCAGATACCAGGAATAATATCCGATCAATATCCGAAACAAGCGCCTTAGATACCAGGAATAATATCCGATCGATATCTAAGCCGTACACAACACTACCACCATCGCTTCGGATATCAGGAATACTATCCGATCAATATCCGAAACGCGCGCCTTAGATACCAGGAATACTATCCGATCGATATCTAAGTCGTACACAACACTGTCGCCTCCAATACCAGGAATAATATCCGATCGATATTGAGGTCGCACAACTAGAACGCCACTCTTTACTCTTTTCACACTTTCTCACACACATGCATGTTGACACAACCTCAACCCTAATATGTATGTCAATGTTTCATAAATAACACCATTAATAAATCACATGAATGTCATCAAACTTTAAACATAAAGGAATTCACAGAATTAAAGAAATAATACGCGTACGGGGATTGAAAATTCGTAATTCATTGCCTTAATCATTTTAAACATAACTAATAGCATTCAAAAAAACTGCTACTGAAATCCTCGTTTTCTGTCCAAACGGTGCAGAATCTGAGAAAATTGCATTAGACGAAAAGTGTGCAGAATCGAGTTTTACTTGGGACAACGCGGGCAGAACCTTAAATTTCATTCGTTTTCCTAACAAAAGTCTGAAAACAAAATTCTGCTACTGTTAAAATTAAAAGAGAAAATATTAGATTGAATTTCTAATATACTTTGAAGTAATGCCATTAAAAATGAGTTATAATTTGTATACATGAATTACATATCAACAGAAAGCTCTTTGAGTCTAGTTTCCAATGCTTCAAACCGTGCGCGTTTTCGAGTTTCCTAGAGGAAGATATGGTCGTTTTAGTAAAAGCCGTCAATGCTGAAAAATGTCAATCGATTGACAAAAGTGTCAATCGATTGAATGACATGTCAATCGATTGGAACACATGTCAATCGATTGAATAACATGTCAATCGATTGGATATGTTTCCAATCGATTGGTATCAGCAGTTTCTCCCCTGTTACGAATTTGAAGCCTGTTTTTGACCCATTTCTCAATTCTGTTCCAACCAAGACATGTAATATATGGATTTCTTCGTTTTTCCGCGTAGATTAAGAATACGCGATCGGTTTTAACTAATTTCAATCGTAGCTCTCGGATTTCACGTAAAACCGAGAGGTGACAAAACTTTAAATCCATGGTACATCGCGATACGGATGAATTAAGCCGTAGTATTCGAACCACAGCTTGTTGGGACTAAGATCTTTCATTCGCAATTCACAGAATTGATTTTGGTTAACTTTTGTAAAACTCCAATTTTCAAGCTTTAATGGTGTATCTATATATATACACATATACACACATATATACACTGAAATATACATATATAAACGTTGTGAGTGAGTTTATAATACTCACAGAGACGATTATACAGAAAATTAAAGGCCGAGAACTTCCGCCGTAGTGATTCGTCGTTGAGAAATTCTTCCCGATCTTGATTTGATCTTGAGATATATATATATATAGCTATGTATGTGTATATGTATATGTATATACTGTATGTGTGTTATGTGTGTTATGTGTGTGTGTGTGAGATCTTGCCGAGAGAAAGAGAGAACTGCAGAGAGACTGAGAGATAGATGAGAGATAGCTCCAATGGGGGGGATTAGTGGGTGTATAAATAATATGCAAAGTGCTTGGCACTATGCATATAAAACACACCAAAGGTAGCACTACACACACAAGACACTCCACACACATTCCACTAACCACACACTGCACTAATGTGTACACAAGATACCCTTGTGTGTGTTGAGCTCACGAAATGATACACACACACAGGTAAAATTATACTGCCCATTTCTAAAACTGGTATTTTACGGTTGAAATAAAAATACAGAAAATTATATTAATGTAGGAATTCAATTCCCGGTTATACAAAAATATAAATATCGATTTTGAAACCATAGAAAATGTTTTTAAAAATTTCGGTTTGACCCCAGATAATTATTACAAAGAGAAATTAAATTAAAATGCTCATGGAAATAAAATGCAATATTTATTTATTAATGATAATAAAATACAGGGCGTTACACCCTACCCACCTTAACAGAGATTTCGCCCCGAAATCTGAGCTAACTAATCCTGAAACAACTCGGGGTATCTAGTCCTCATGTCTGACTCTAATTCCCACGACGCCTCTCCTTCGTCATGATGCCTCCACTGAACCTTAACCAAAGGAACGTCTCTTCTTCTCAGCCTCTTGATACTCTGGTCAAGAATCCTCACAGGTCTATCCTTGTAGACAACATTCTGACTCGTCTCAATATCATCAAAATTAACCACATGTGAAGGGTCCCGTATGTATTTCCTTAACATACTAACATGGAACACATTATGAACACCAGACATCTTTGGTGGCAACGCGAGCCGATAAGCCACTTTCCCAACACGCTCCAAAATCTCGAACGGCCCGATGAAACGAGGTGCCAACTTCCCTCTCTTCTGACCAAAACGTACTATTCCACGAACAGGTGAAACCTTAAGGAGTACGTGATCTCCAACACTGAACTCCAAGTCCTTTCGACGTCGATCCGCATAACTCTTGTGTCTACTCTGTGCAGTTTTCATCCTTTCCTTGACCAGTGAAATTTTCTCATTGGTCTCTCTCACCAAATCTGGTCCTAAAAGTTCTGTATCTCCCACTTCAGCCCAACACAATGGAGATCGACATGGCCGTCCGTACAAAGCTTCGAACGGCGCCATTCCAATACTCGAGTGATAACTGTTGTTATACGCAAATTCAACCAAAGGTAAGTGCGTCTCCCAAGATTCTTCAAAGTCAATTGCACAAGCTCTGAGCATATCTTCCATAATCTGATTAACACGCTCGGTCTGCCCATCGGTCTGAGGATGGAATGCAGTACTCATCTTGAGCGAAGTTCCCATAGCCTTCTGCAGACTTTCCCAAAATCCCGAGGTAAAACGTGCATCGCGGTCTGATACAATTGACACAGGCGCACCGTGCAGTCGCACCACTTGCTGTAGGTACATTCGACTCATCCTTTCTACTGGGTAAGTCATATTGTACGCGATAAAGTGTGCAGACTTCGTCAAACGATCCACGATTACCCAAATCGCGTCATGATTCTGTTGTGACCGGGGTAATCCAACCACGAAATCCATAGTTATGTGCTCCCACTTCCATCCTGGGACAGGTAAGGGTTGTAACAATCCCGAGGGTCTCTGATGTTCGGCCTTCACTTGTTGACAAGTCAAACATTTAGACACAAATTCGGCTACTTCTCGTTTCATCCCTTCCCACCAGAAGTTTCTCTTCAGGTCTTTATACATCTTTGTTCCTCCTGGGTGTACTGTCAGTCTTGATTTATGTGCTTCTTCGAGAATTTCTTTTCTCAAACCTCCTGAATCTGGCACACACAATCTGTCTCGACATCGGTATCCTCCATCGGCCCCAACCTTCCATTCTGTCGGGTCCTTCTCTAACATCTTGGCGAACCATGCTTGAAACTTCTCATCTTCCTTCTGGGCTTCGATGACTCGACTCACAAGTGTTGGTTGTACTACCAAGCATCCAAAGTGTTGCCCGATACTTCCCTCAGAAATCTGCACATCAAATTCTGTTATTGTCTCCAAGGCTTTCCATTCCCTCAACATCAATGAAGCAATCATTCCTTGAGGTTTCCGGCTTAGGGCGTCAACGACTACGTTAGCCTTACCGGGGTGGTACTCTAATGTGAAGTCGTAGTCCTTGATCAGTTCCATCCACCGACGTTGCCTCATATTCAACTCCTTCTGAGTAAACAAATACTTAAGGCTTTTGTGATCTGAGAACAAATCAAATTTCTCCCCATAGAGGTAGTGTCTCCAGATCTTAAGCGCGAACACTACTGCTGCCAGCTCTAAATCATGAGTTGGGTAGTTCAATTCATTCGGCTTCAACTGTCTTGAACCATAGGCGATAACCTTTCCGTCTTGCATAAGGACACATCCCAATCCTTGATACGAGGCGTCACTAAAAATAGTGAACTTCTCACCATCCCTTGGTATCGCAAGCACTGGCGCTGTTGTCAATTTCTCTTTCAATTTCAGAAAAGCGCGTTCATGCTTATCAGTCCATTCAAACTTCAAATCTTTCTTAGTCAAACCAGTTAACGGGGCTGCTATCTTTGAGAAACCTTCCACAAATCTCCGATAGTAACCAGCTAGTCCCAGAAAACTTCTGACTTCTGTAGCATTGGTCGGCCGAGTCCAATTCGCCACTGCATCGGTCTTTGATGAGTCAACCGCGATTCCTTGTTGAGAGATCACATGCCCGAGAAACTTAACTTCCTGAAGCCAGAATTCACACTTGCTGAATTTAGCATACAGGCGGTGATCCTTGAGAGTCTGCAACACGATCCTCAGATGTTGTTCATGCTCTTCTTCTGACTTGGAATAGATCAAAATATCATCAATAAAGACAATAACGAACTGATCTAAGTATGGCTTGAATACTCTGTTCATCAAGTCCATAAACACAGCTGGAGCATTTGTCATCCCAAACGGCATTACTAAGAACTCATAGTGTCCGTATCTCGTCCTGAAAGCAGTCTTAGGTATGTCTTCCTTCCGCACCCTCAACTGGTGATACCCTGACCGTAGATCAATCTTAGAAAAGGTCGTGGCTCCTTGCAACTGATCAAACAGATCGTCTATCCGAGGTAAAGGATACTTATTCTTGATAGTAACCTTATTCAGTTCTCGGTAGTCAATACACAGCCGCATTGACCCATCCTTCTTCTTCACAAACAACACTGGTGCTCCCCAGGGTGAAGTACTTGGACGAACAAAACCCAACTTCTCAAGTTCTTGAACTTGTTCCTTCAGCTCCAACAACTCTGTAGGGGCCATCCTGTAGGGAACCTTGGTTATAGGTCGAGTACCTGGCACTAATTCCACACAGAATTCTATGTCCCTTTCCGGCGGTAATCCTGAAATATCTCGGAATACTTCCTCGAACTCTTTGATTACCGGTATAGATGATACCGTCACCTCTGCACTGACAACCTCAATGTTTGCTGGCATCTAGTGAGGAACATATCACCCGAAGGGTTACATTGGAAATCGAAGAGTTGATTCCCCTTGTCCGTAAATGTGATCTTTTTCTTTGCACAATCCAACTTCGCATGATTCTTCTCGAGCCAATCCATTCCCAGGATTATATCGAACTCCTTCATCGACAGAACCACCAATCTCGCCAAAAGTTCGCGGTCTCCAAACCGAAGAGGACAATCCTTACACACATGTAATAACTTGACTGTGGTCCCTAAGGGTGAGACAGCACTCAAAGCTTCCTCTAAATGATGCGGTATGATACCCAACTTCTGAACGATCTTAACAGATATAAAAGAATGTGTAGCACCCGTGTCGAATAAAACTTTAACATGAGAGTTAAACAAAGTTAGAGTACCTTCCACTGCTCGTTGCTCGGGCGGTCCCTCCTCATTGGTACCTTCTTCATACCCTGTCTCCTCATAGCCAGCAGCCTCGGGAATGACAGCATTCAGACGGGCTTGTCCTTGTTGACCATAGTTACCTTTCCTAGGAGCCTTGCATTCTGGACTTATGTGACCTGGCATGCCACAATTATAGCACACAACTCCTGAACGATCCGTACGCCTAGGTGCTCTGCAATCTTTAGCTCGATGACCGGGAACTCCACAATTGAAGCAGTTGTTGTTTTTGGCCCCTTCTATTGCTAGAGGCTGATACTGCTGAACTGCTTGTGTCTGTTGAGGTTTCTTCCCTCCATCCCAGGTCCTTTTCTGTCCTTGAGGGTACCCTGGTTTCTGTCCGGGATAACCCTTCTGCGGAGGTCGATTTCCAAGCGGCTTCGAATTCTGACACCCATCATTCTCTAACCCCGTAGCCAATCTCACCAGAGCTTCAAATGACTGGCCCAGATGCCCCATAGTCAAATGTCTGAGAGACAGGTTGAGACCTCGGTGATACTTCTTGATTTTCCTCTGGGGTGTGTCCACCATATGTGGAGCAAAGCGAGACAGACGCTCAAATCGAGTAGTGTACTCTCGGACAGTCAGATTCCCTTGAGTCAACTCCATAAACTCTTTTTCCCTCTTGTCCTTCTCTTCTTCGGGGAAATACTTCTCGAGAAACCTTTCCTTGAACACCACCCACGGCATTCTCCTTGCAGCTTCTTCCCCTATGGTCGCCTTTTCTGCATCCCACCAATCAGCCGCTGCATAAGACAACTGAAAGATAGCCAGACGCTTCTTTTCCAGATCAGTGCACTCTATGGTCTCAAAGATACGCTCCATCTGACGTAGCCACTGTTCCGCTTGCCAGGGTTCATCAGTTCCAGCAAAATACTCAGGTCGTAGAGCGCGAAACTCCTTGAGAAGCTTGTCTCCAGTCTGGTGGGCTTGCCTCCCATTCCCATTGTAATCCCCATTCTGATTATTGTTTCTTGCGTTCTGATCACTAACCCTCTCCAACCTCCTTACAAAAGCTTCGAACATCCCGGTTGGATCTATTACTGGCGGTGCATCTTCAATAGCGGGACGATTCCTGAGATTTCTTCTAGCCATCTGATCGAGAGAACGGTACCTATCCATCAATCAACAGAATTCGGTCAACCTCTCGAGAAGAAAGAAAATTCTAAACGATAGAAAACGACTAGACACGGAATAAAGTCGAACTATCTTATCTCAATTCTATCTTAACGGGAGATCCTATGTGTTTTGGACAATTGGTCGAGCCATAACCTGGCTCTGATACCAAAAAGCCTGTCACGCCCCGACGTAGCATAATTCAGGAAAGCATTTAATTTCCTTTATGGACTCGTAGGTCGTGACAAGTGAGTATGACCAATTGTCCCTGCAACAAATAACTTAACAAACAATTCTAGAGCAAAGGATACTAACAAAAAAAAAACATAAGCTCTGGAAAAAAAAACTTACTAAACTATTACAACAGTCATAGTCTTAGGCACAAAACGCCTTATTCAAAAGTCCAAACTAGTTTATTACAAAACCCAAATTAAAAGACTTAGGAAATATAAAGCAGCCTCCTGGAAAGTCTCCTGACTCTAAGTAGCATAGTCAAAATACCCTGGCTTCTCCTGACCCTGAAAATCTGGACATACAGTCCAGGACGCATCAACGCCGTCAGCTTATGAAAGCTGGTGAGCAAAATAAACAAGTGCTCGCAATGTATATATAAGCATATAAACAACGGTGCAATTTAACTTTTAAAAGCAATAACTTCAAGGTTCCAATTCCAACATAAGCTACGGGGGAATAAAGAAAGCAATAAATATGTGACCATGCGTGAATAATGTAACACCTCATCTTTCTGACTCTTTTCTCTCAACAAAACTCAACACAACCAAACCATTATCTTAGATACCAGGAATACTATCCGATCGATATCCAAAAGAGCACACCAAACCATCGCTTCAGATACCAGGAATAATATCCGATCAATATCCGAAACAAGCGCCTTAGATACCAGGAATAATATCCGATCGATATCTAAGCCGTACACAACACTACCACCATCGCTTCGGATATCAGGAATACTATCCGATCAATATCCGAAACGCGCGCCTTAGATACCAGGAATACTATCCGATCGATATCTAAGTCGTACACAACACTGTCGCCTCCAATACCAGGAATAATATCCGATCGATATTGAGGTCGCACAACTAGAACGCCACTCTTTACTCTTTTCACACTTTCTCACACACATGCATGTTGACACAACCTCAACCCTAATATGTATGTCAATGTTTCATAAATAACACCATTAATAAATCACATGAATGTCATCAAACTTTAAACATAAAGGAATTCACAGAATTAAAGAAATAATACGCGTACGGGGATTGAAAATTCGTAATTCATTGCCTTAATCATTTTAAACATAACTAATAGCATTCAAAAAAACTGCTACTGAAATCCTCGTTTTCTGTCCAAACGGTGCAGAATCTGAGAAAATTGCATTAGACGAAAAGTGTGCAGAATCGAGTTTTACTTGGGACAACGCGGGCAGAACCTTAAATTTCATTCGTTTTCCTAACAAAAGTCTGAAAACAAAATTCTGCTACTGTTAAAATTAAAAGAGAAAATATTAGATTGAATTTCTAATATACTTTGAAGTAATGCCATTAAAAATGAGTTATAATTTGTATACATGAATTACATATCAACAGAAAGCTCTTTGAGTCTAGTTTCCAATGCTTCAAACCGTGCGCGTTTTCGAGTTTCCTAGAGGAAGATATGGTCGTTTTAGTAAAAGCCGTCAATGCTGAAAAATGTCAATCGATTGACAAAAGTGTCAATCGATTGAATGACATGTCAATCGATTGGAACACATGTCAATCGATTGAATAACATGTCAATCGATTGGATATGTTTCCAATCGATTGGTATCAGCAGTTTCTCCCCTGTTACGAATTTGAAGCCTGTTTTTGACCCATTTCTCAATTCTGTTCCAACCAAGACATGTAATATATGGATTTCTTCGTTTTTCCGCGTAGATTAAGAATACGCGATCGGTTTTAACTAATTTCAATCGTAGCTCTCGGATTTCACGTAAAACCGAGAGGTGACAAAACTTTAAATCCATGGTACATCGCGATACGGATGAATTAAGCCGTAGTATTCGAACCACAGCTTGTTGGGACTAAGATCTTTCATTCGCAATTCACAGAATTGATTTTGGTTAACTTTTGTAAAACTCCAATTTTCAAGCTTTAATGGTGTATCTATATATATACACATATACACACATATATACACTGAAATATACATATATAAACGTTGTGAGTGAGTTTATAATACTCACAGAGACGATTATACAGAAAATTAAAGGCCGAGAACTTCCGCCGTAGTGATTCGTCGTTGAGAAATTCTTCCCGATCTTGATTTGATCTTGAGATATATATATATATAGCTATGTATGTGTATATGTATATGTATATACTGTATGTGTGTTATGTGTGTTATGTGTGTGTGTGTGAGATCTTGCCGAGAGAAAGAGAGAACTGCAGAGAGACTGAGAGATAGATGAGAGATAGCTCCAATGGGGGGGATTAGTGGGTGTATAAATAATATGCAAAGTGCTTGGCACTATGCATATAAAACACACCAAAGGTAGCACTACACACACAAGACACTCCACACACATTCCACTAACCACACACTGCACTAATGTGTACACAAGATACCCTTGTGTGTGTTGAGCTCACGAAATGATACACACACACAGGTAAAATTATACTGCCCATTTCTAAAACTGGTATTTTACGGTTGAAATAAAAATACAGAAAATTATATTAATGTAGGAATTCAATTCCCGGTTATACAAAAATATAAATATCGATTTTGAAACCATAGAAAATGTTTTTAAAAATTTCGGTTTGACCCCAGATAATTATTACAAAGAGAAATTAAATTAAAATGCTCATGGAAATAAAATGCAATATTTATTTATTAATGATAATAAAATACAGGGCGTTACATAATATATATCTATATATGTATATAATTTGGAATATTTTCGAAAAATACACAATCGAAATTTTTTCAGAATTTTCAGAAATTTCGGAATTCTTAAAACAATTCCGATTCCGTTTCGAATTTTTTCAGAATTTTCGGAATTCGGAATTTAGTTTTAGTTTCCAAAATCGAAATTTTTCGGATCAGAATCGGTCAGAATCGGAATTTCTGTTCCAAATTGCACCCCTAATTCAAATGCATGAATGCAAGTGATTAGACATTGCTCTACGTCAACAAAATGAGTTGGCATGACGATCACTCTAAAGTTTTATTTGGTTTAGGAATTTTGTGAGGGAAAATTAGAGAGGGACACGAAATCTATGAACCAACGAAAGCCTAAACAGTTTCACCTTTTAACTCAAGAGGGTTATTTATTTATTTATTTGATTAGTTTTTTTAGGTGGTATCGTGATAAGGTTTTCAAAAAAGACTTCTACTCAGTATGTTTCATAAAACAACAATACTAGGGGCAGTAACAAGTTTTACTACTACTCACACTCACACTATATCTCTCCTAGTGGCAATGTGGGGCCCCACAGTGTAACTAGGAGAGATAGAGTGTGGCCCCACAGTGCCACTATGAGAGAGATAGAGTGTGGGTATGAGTATTAGTGAAATTTATTAGTGTCCCAAATATTACTCTTCATAAAATCACTACTGTAGGCACCCCATTTTGACCTGCCAAAAAACGAAATAACTGTAGCAAGGGCGGCCCACTGGGCACGCAAATTAAAGAAGGATAAATTGGTGAAAATGGCATTAAGATAAGCTAAATTGGAATAAAGGACACTTAATAAAACAACTTGGTTTTTACTTCTAATTTTTTTTTGGATCAAAATATCCTCATCTTCATCATCTAACCTTACTATATATCAAACCTTAGCTACCATTGCCACTACCCATGCCTAGCCTTCGGCCACCACCACTACCATCTCCGGCGACCTCTGACGACCTCCGGCGACCGCCACTAGCACATCTGGAGACCATCCACCATTGCCACCACCGATGCCTAACCTCCGTCCACCACCACTTCCACTACTGGCGACCTCATACGACCTCTGACGATCACCACTAGCACCTCCGACGACCATCACCTATCATCCCACCTTCATTCAACAAGAGAAATTTCTCTTAAGATCAGTTGGCCGTGGAGATTTGTGTTGGTGGTGGTGGTGGTGGTGGCCGGCGGTGGTGGTGGCAATAGAGGGGGAGGAGAGAGAGATGGTGGTGGTGGTGGCTATTGAGGGGGAAGAGAGAGAAAGTTAGAGAGAGAAGAGAGTTGGTGGTAGTTGCGACGGCTCCGGAGATGACGAGGATGGCTCCGGTGGTGGTGGTTGTGATGGTGGCGGCTATGGAGGGAGGAAGAGTGAAGATGGTGGTGGTGGTGGTGGCTATGGAGGGGGGGGGGGGGGGGGGAGAGAGAAGATGGTGGAGGGATGAGAGAGAAAATGGTGGCTATGGTGGTGGTGGCTATGGAGAGGGATGAGAAAAAGATGGTGGTAGTGGTGGCTATCGAGGGGGGGGGGAGAGAGAAAGTTAGAGAGAGAAGAAAGATGGTGGTGGTGCTATCTTAGTTGACAATTTTTCCATTTAGAGTGTGATATGTCCAAAATAATCCATCCATGAAGTCAGTCTGCCACGTCATCAAGAGGTGTCGGTTACTCCGGTAAGGGCACCCACAGTCGAGCATTCCCGAGGTGTTCTCTCAGACCGGATGGTTCGTGTCAACAGACCGGGCATGACGGTCGCGGCGTCCCGCGATTCCGACCTGTCCAGCAGTTTCCTAATCCAGCTACAAGTCTGTAAGATGGAATATGACAGTTTCCTAAACCACTTAGGAAACTTTCCCCAAATTATGCTAATCAAATTGTAATCAGACTAGGCTTCCTAATCCAATTAACATACCATGTAAGGGTGAACTCTTGCACCTATAAAAGAGCCCACCTACCCTATCAAGAGGGATCCGAAAATAATTCTCTACGCTCACAAGCATACAACAGAGAACTCACCATCAATACGCATATACCTGGCCGGTATTACTGGTAGTGCTGCCCATCTTTGTTGGCTCACCAGGCCCGCCGGTGATCTGCTAGTGAGAGCGCACAGACACAACCGTGGACGTAGGTCACCTCGTTAACGGGACCGAACCACATACAAATTCTTGTCTTATTTTTCTCTAAACTCTTCTTACCAGTTTTAGGCATCATCAGTTTGGCGCCGTCTGTGGGAAACGACATAGTCTTCTCATCAACAAATTCGTGACTGATCAATATGCCGCCAAAGACGGGTAAGAAAACTACTGTTCCGACCGGTCAGGAGAACTTGCAGCTCGAACAGCCGGCCGCCTCCATGACCACCGAACAGATAACGGCAGCACTAGTGCAACTCTTGGAGGGCCAACGCCGTACACAGGAGCAGATGGAGGCGCTTTTGACCCGGCAGGAGAAGCGTCCTGCATCAGAAAATCAGCCTGAGAAGAGCGCCCCTATTCAAAGGCCTGCTCGGGCATGCAGGCAAGCCCGTTCCGCCCCAGTGTCTCCACCGGATCGGGATCACCCCGGTGATGGTGAGCGCAGCCAGGCGACCAGGCGTTCACAAAGGCAAGCTTGGCCTGATCCTCGCTGGGTAGAGGATTTCAGAACTATAATTAACCGACGGCGTGCGGCCAAAGGGGAGGAGTCCGGACAGAGAGCCCGGGAATCGGCCGAGGACCCTCCGGCCCTGAGCCAGGGGGATCTTAGGCACACGCTTTCCCAGACCCGGAGCCGGGCCCTATCCCTGAGGTCGACGTGCTTTGAGGAAGAGGCCTCGTCATCCGATCCAACTTACCGCTCGGATATAGAGAGGAGAACCGGACGGGATGACGTAAAGGCCCAGGTCGAGGAATTGCAGCAGCAGATCGAGAGGTTGAACCGCAAGTCCGGCCACGATCTCACCAACACGGAGACTGAGTCGCCCGATACCGCTCGGGTGATACGGTTTCCTATTCCATGGAAGTTCAAACCCCCTCACCTCAGCTCCTACGACGGCACAGGGAGTCCGGTGGACCACATCCGCACGTACAAAGCTCAGATGGCACTGGTCACCACGGTGGACGAGCTACTATGCCTAGCCTTTTCCAGTACTCTCAAGGGGCCAGCCGCACAGTGGTTCCATGCTCTAAAGCCCTGGACGGTCGATAACTTCAAAGCCCTCGGCAAGCTCTTCATCAGCCAGTTTGTCGGGATGCTGGACCGGTCGCAACCGGGCACTCAGCTGCTGACCGTCAAGTAGCGCAAAGGGGAATCTTTGAGGGAATACGTGGATCGTTTCAACCAGCAAAGGCTCCTGATCTGCAATCTCAACAAAATGGCTGTAATTATGGCCTTCTGTTCGGGAGTTCAACACACCAAGGTTGCCACATCGTTCCATCGTGATCGACCGACAACCCTGGTGGAGCTCTCGGAGAGGGTCGGGAAATACATAGATACTGAAGAATTCCTGAAGGCGAAGCACGCCGGCCAGGCGGGAGACGAATCCCCAAAGGCCAAGCATAAGCGTGAAGGATTCAAGAAGGGCTCGGGAAAGAAGCGGAGGCAAGATCAGAAGGACGCCCGGGGTCAGCCCCCGATTGCTTTCACCCCCCTTTCCCGGCCCATTCAAGAAGTCATGGCCGTCACCGAGGTGCAAAGGTTGCTTCCGCAGCCAGCAAAGCTAAGAGCCCCGCCCGGTAAGAGGAACCGGGACAAATTCTGCCGCTACCACAGGGATCACGGCCATGAAACGGAGGATTGCTTTAAATTGAAGATGGCAATAGAGAAGCTGATCGAGCAGGGACACCTCGCAGAGTTCGTCACAGCAGATAGACAACCCCGGCAGGACACCCGAGCTCCCGATCAGCCACCACCACTTGGCCACATCCACGTGATCTCCAGAGGAACATCAGGCGGAGGAGATTCACAGTCGGCATGGAAGAGGCATGCTCGGGCATCCCGGGTGGATGTCTGGCAGGTCCAATCCACCGGCTCCTCCCCTACCGATGTTCTAACATTCACGTCCGACGACTTGCAGGGCATCCACTACCCCCATGATGACCCGCTAGTAGTGACGCTTTCTATAGCCAACTATATGGTCCAGAGGGTGCTAGTGGACACAGGCAGCTCGTCCGACATTATGTTCACGTCGGCATTCGATCAGCTCGGGATCTCCAGGGATTGGCTCCGGCCGGTCGCCATTCCCCTGGTTGGATTCAACGGCTCCAGCACACAACTGCTCGGGACAATCGAGCTTCCAGTTCTCATGGGGACCTACCCTCAGTAGGCTTCCGTGCTGACTGATTCGTGGTGAAAAGTGCATATTTCTAGTGTATTACGTAGTATTTTATGCATACTTTATCCCCAAAGTCCCTACATTTAGGTGCATTCTAATAACAATGCTCTTTTTATTGTGTTAATGCTTAAATATATGTTTTTGCATTGTTTTATAAGTGTTAGGATGTAAATCAATGAAGTGGAGCTAAAGAAAAGTGATTCTGGTGGATAGAACAACGGAAGCAGCTGAGAAAATGCCAATTTTGACAATGAAGACTTCAGATTTGGAAGATTTTCCCAGAGATATAAAATGTAGATCTTTGAGTTACGGTCGCGTGGCCGCAAACGAGAGGTCAATCTGAGATCCGAGTGAAAAGTTATGGTCATTCTCCCATCAGTGCACAGAGCTGTCAAAATCATAGAGTTCAAGCGATTGAAGAAGAGTTCAATCGATCGAACCTTCGATCGATCAAACTAAGCTCGATCGATCAAACTTTATACTCACCCAAAAGTTGCGTAAACTCTGTGGGAACCCTATATATAAGTCATTTTGACGCCAGAAGAAGGGAGGACGCTCCAGAACGCACAGAACAGCAGTTTAGGGTAGTTTTAGGGTTAGTTTAGGAGCAGATTAGTTTAGTTTGATGTTTTCTTCCTCCTTTTCCATTGTAGATTCAAGATTCAAGTTTGCTTCAAGTTTATTACAAGTTATATTCAGATTTATTCCAGGTTTTTCTGTTCCTTTTCTTTATTTGATTGTTTGTTAATCTAGTTGTTATGATTGCTATGTTTTACTACTTCTGCACTAGTTTTGTTATGTTTATGTAGTTTAGACGTTGGGAATATGTGATGAAACATTGATTCCCAACCTCTGCCATGCAATCTTTAGAAACCTTGGGCTCAATCGATCGAAGGTATTTCGATCGATCGAACCGGAGCCACAGTCAAGCGATCGAAGGCATTTCGATCGATTGAAGGATGCAGATGTCCGATCGATCGAGAGCGCTTCGATCGATCGAACTTGTTGATTCCTGAGATATTCTTTTAAGTATTCCATGACTTTTTGTTTTGGAAATCTGTCATCAAATTGTCCCTATAAGCTCAGTTTGTCACAACAGTTTTTAGAACTTAAAGTCTTAAGGCCTTTTCTTCAATGACTTTTGAAAACCACTTTGAATGCTAACACCATTTAGAGTACAAGTAATTACCATTGTTTTAAACTGTCTTCTAAGTATTTTAAATCACTTGTGATGATGTGGTCCCGGTCATGAAAAGGCTATTGATTCTTTATCTTTAGAAAAATACGGAATACTGAAAAGGGATGTACTCCATAGAGCGTTAATGAATATGCATGGTAGATGGTTAGGATTAATGTGGATTCTTGTATTTCCAACACCTTTAATTTACTCGTTTAATTAGTTATGTTTCTTTATACTTTAGTTTGTTATTTAGTTTAAGTTAATTAATTAGGATTCGTAGAAACTCCACTTCTATATTCTTATTTTCTTTTATTTTCTTTAGGTTTTAACTTAGTAGACATTCTCCCTATTCCTTCCCTGTGGGATCGACCTGGACTTCCAGTACTATATTACTTGCACGATCACCTGCACTTGGGTGTTGCACCGTACCGAATGGCACCGATAGAGTTGAAAGAATAGAAAGTTCAGTTAGAAGAACTGTTGGAGAAGGGTTTTATCCGACCGAGTGTTTCGCCGTGGGGAGCTCCAGTTTTGTTTGTGAAGAAGAAAGATGGAACGATGCGTATGTGCATCGACTACCGAGAGTTAAATAAGTTGACCGTCAAGAACAAGTATCCGTTGCCGCGAATAGATGACTTGTTTGATCAGTTACAAGGGGCTCAGGTATTTTTGAAGATCGACTTGAGATCCGGTTACCATCAGTTGAAAGTCAAAGAGGAAGATGTTGAGAAGACAGCTTTCAGGACTCGATATGGTCACTTTGAATTTTTGGTTATGCCGTTTGGAGTGACTAATGCACCAGCTGCTTTCATGGACTTGATGAACCGTGTTTTCAAGGATTATTTAGATGAGTTCGTTATCGTGTTCATAGATGACATCCTAATCTACTCCAAAAGCGTAGAAGATCACGAGTATCATTTGCGATTAGCTTTACAACGATTGCGTGAAAAGAGATTATTCAGAAAATTGAAGAAGTGTGAGTTTTGGCTGACCGAGATAGCTTTTCTTGGACATATAGTGTCGGCAAAGGGAATTTCTGTAGACCCTCAGAAGATAGAAGCAGTTACCAACTGGGCGAGACCAACGAATGTGACAGACATCAGAAGTTTCCTAGGATTAGCTGGGTATTATCGGAGATTTGTAAAAGACTTTTCGCGTATAGCAATGCCGATGACACAGTTAATGAGGAAAGATATTGCTTTTGTTTGGAGTCCAGAATGTGAAAAAAGTTTTCAAGAGTTGAAAGGTCGACTAGTGAAAGCACCAATTTTAGCCGTTCTGTCAGGGACCGAAGGGTTTATCATTTACAGTGATGCTTCATATAGAGGTTTAGGTTGCATTCTTATGCAAGGTGATAAAGTCATTGCGTATGCGTCGAGACAACTTAGACCGCACGAGAAGAATTATCTAACACATGATCTAGAATTCGCCGCCGTGATTTTCGCATTGAAGATTTGGCGTCATTATCTATACGGAGAGAAATGTGAGATCTATACGGATCACAAGAGTTTGAAGTACTTGTTTACACAACGAGATTTGAATATGAGGCAAATGAGATGGTTAGAGTTGATGAAGGACTATGACTTGTCAATTCAGTATCATCCGGGCAAGGCGAATGTTGTCGCCGATGCTCTTAGCCGTAAGGTACCAACCAACACCGCATCAGATTTGACTTCTCAGAAAGAATTGATACGAGATATGGAGAATTTGGAGCTTGAAGTGATACCGAGGATTGAAAGTGGCTTGATGTCGACAATGGTGGCACAACCACTCTTGATTCACGAGATCGCAGAGAAATAACTTCAAGATGTGGCTTTGAAGAAGATTTGTAATGAGATTCCAATGGGCAAACAACCGGGATTCACGTTTGAAAACAATGTGTTGAGATTGAGGGGTAGAATTTGTGTACCTAGTGAGAAAGATTTGAAGCGAAACATCCTAGAGGAAGCACACAACACAAAGTATACCGTTCACCCGGGAAGCACCAAGATGTATAGAGACTTGAGACATGTTTATTGGTGGCCGGGAATGAAGAGAGAAATAGCACGTTACGTTTCCCGTTGTACTAGTTGTCAACAAGTAAAGGCCGAACGCCAAGTACCCTCAGGATTGTTACAACCGTTACCGATAGCCGAGTGGAAATGGGAGCACATAACAATGGATTTTGTTAGTGGGTTTCCGAGATCGAAGAGATCGAACACTATTATTTGGGTGATTGTTGATCGTTTGACGAAGTCGTTGCACTTCCTACCGCTTCGAACAACTAAGCCAATGACGTTAGCTAAGTTGTATATTCGCGAAATTGTTAGACTACATGGTATCCCAGTTTCTATCATTTCGGATAGGGATAGTAGTTTTACGTCAAAGTTTTGGAGAGCCATGCAAGAAGCAATGGGTACCAAATTGCACTTTAGTACAGCTTTTCATCCTCAGACCGATGGTCAATCAGAGAGAGTAATCCAGATTTTGGAAGACATGCTTCGGTTATGTGTACTTGATTTTCAGGGTGATTGGGAAGACCACCTGCCGTTAATTGAGTTCGCATATAACAACAGTTTTCAGTCGAGTATTGGGATGTCTCCTTATGAAGCTTTATATGGTCGTGTATGTCGTTCACCGATTAGTTGGACGGAAGTCGGAGAAAGAAAGATTAAAGGGTCAAAAATTGTACAAGAGACGACGGATATGATAAAGGTAATTAGACAACGGTTACTGACAGCTCAGAGTAGGTATAAGAGTTATGCCGATAAGCGTAGACGACCGTTGGAATTTGACGTGAGAGACTTAGTGTATTTGAAGGTGTCACCTTCAAAGGGAATAACCAGATTTGGTAGATACGGGAAACTCAATCCGAGATATGTAGGACCTTTTGAAATCATTGGAAAGGTTGGACCCGTAGCTTATCGTTTGAACTTGCCGAGCGAGTATGCTCAAGTTCATAACGTGTTTCATGTATCGTTGTTACGCAAACAATTAGTGGAAGATAGAGATCAAGTGATGACTCCGACATCGAATGAGATTCAGAGTGATTTAACGTATGTTGCGTATCCGGTAGAGATCTTGGATCGGAAGGATCAAGTCTTACGGAACAAAGTAATACCGAAAGTGAAAGTGTTATGGCGTAGCCAAACTACGGAAGAGATGACGTGGGAGATAGAAGATGAGATGCGTACCCAGTATCCGCACCTTTTCGAGACTTGAGGTATAAGTTTGGGGACAAACTTCGTTTAAGGGGGAGAGTATTATAACACCCACATTTGTGTTATTTCATTTGCATTACATTGTCATGCATGATAATGTGATGTGGCGTGTCTTATGACACATGGTTGAGTGAGTTTTGACTCACGAGTTGATTTGGGTGTCTGTATTAGAGAACCCTTTAAAACTATTGTGATTGAGGATTTATTGTTTGTGAAGTCTCTCCGATTATGAGACGGTCACTGTGGAACATTTTAAATGTTTATCTGGAACTAAATGTTTACCTGTGTATTGCAATATCTGTATTATTTTCTGGCCTAGAATATATTTCTGTCGTTAGATTTAGTATCCTAGTGAGGACGAATGAACACGTTATTAATTTGGTAGGCTAATTAGCAACTTCGGAAACGTCATGTAGAAATTCGTGTTTTAGCGACCAAACGAAACTTAGTCGAAAACTTTTATAATTTTGAGGTTTCACTCGTAAAGCTATGAATAAGCTGTATAGAAAGTTTCAGAGACTAATTAGGAGTTTGAAAAACTCGTGGGGAGGTAAACGTAATTCCTAATAGTTTTGCCTATATATAGATAGAGATGAGTTGAGATATTTCACAAAGCTTAACCTAAAGCTCAAGAAAGGAGGCCAAAAGGGGGCTAGAGGGAGATTTTGTTGCTTCAAGCTTTGCGACGCCAAACGACGACCTTCCGTCAGTTTGTTTTCTCCCAGATTTCACATTCGAGCTCCTCGAGGTAAGAGCTTCGTTTTGATACCTATTAGGGCCTGTTTGGCTAAGTTTTCCGAAAAGTTATTTTCTAGAATTTTTCGTAAAAGTTGATAAATGGAATTCTGATCCATAGGAATTGTACTAGACGGATTTCTGCACGTTCTTTGTGCACGGGTTTTCTTCAGATTGAATTATAGGAGCGTTATTCGGAGGTGAGTGATTCAACTATGTCTTTGGAATGGTTTCTTGACATGTATTCATGTTTTGTGTGAATAGCATGTATTAATTCTTAGAGATATATTGTGTAGTTCATATTGGGCATTTATATTGATAAGTAGGCTCAATAGCACGGTGATATGTTTTGATTACCGCGAGCATGGTGATATGTTTTGATTACCGCGAGCATGGTGATATGTATTTGAGCATGTTAAGTTGCTTATTTGGGTCAGAAGGAGCACGTGGTCACCGTGCCATTTTGTGGAGCCGATATAGGCATTAAGGTCGCACGATTGAAGAGAAGAATCGTGGGTCTTACCCTTTCGCGTGGACTTATTGGCGAGGAGTCGCGGATTGGGAGTATTGACGGGCACGTGAGTCTCCGGCGACTAGTATGAAATGTAGAGATGTGAATGCGGACATGTTTATCATTCATGTACATATGTTGATTTATTCACTAAGCTTTAGCTTAAACAAATCGAAATATGTGTGGTTATTCAAATAACCATTTCAGGTGTAAATGCTGGCGAGGAATCGCAGAAGTAAGCACGAGGGTTGGGAGTTCGCTTGGGAGGCAACTTAAATGTTAACTTTGTAGTTTTGGGACAATAGGATGTTGTAATAAGACTTTTTATTGTTCTAACTTATGTTTAACTTCGTATGATAGAATGGATTTTAAACCGTTGTAATAGTTAGTAACATGTTGTAATCCTGCTTTAGAAATGTTTTAATACAGCTAGGATTACTTTGGGTTGAGTTTGGATGAAGTGGTTGATCATTGGTGAAAGTTAGAAAGCTTTTAAACTTGAAATTCTGCAGATTGGGCTGCTGCCAGGGGAGCAGTCGATTGGTCCTGTGTTCAGTCGACTGAACCCCTGTATCTGTTAGCTACTGCTTCTTATTATAGCAAAAGCAGTCGACTGGGCCCCGCCTCAGTCGACTGGACCCCCAGCCTCAGTCGACTGGAATTGCTGTTAAACATTGTGAAAACTCCCTGCCTTCTCCCGTCGACTGAGCAGTCGACTGAACCTCTGGTTTTAAAATGTGTTTTGTTTTTCCGCTGCGTGGGTTCTTCAAACTTAATTTTGGGAACGTTAATGAATTGGTTTAGCCTCGGTGGCGTGCCACGGGCTCCGGTTCCGCTATTGTGGGACCGGGCTGTGACATAAATAGACTCCCGTATGGAGGACAATTTAGTTTATATGGACTATTAGGCCTCGTTTGTTTTGCAGGATTAAGGAGGGGGATAGTGGGGGATTGGATTAATAATCTCATTTAATTGAATAGTCCAGTGTTTGGTAAGATCACTTTGCGCGGGACTAATTGTCCATTTTAAAAGAATAGTCCCCTACATGGGGGACTAAGTTATACTATAGAAAATGTGGTATTATTAGTCCCGTGACTATCAATTAGATGAGACTAATTGTCCAATTTCCCATCCGCCATCCAAACGTGGCCTTAGTCTCTTATGTTCAAATGTACCCAAATAGCAAATAATTAGTCTCAGTCTCGGAAAATAATCGTGGCCTCGAGTATAAACCATTAAGTTAGCACATTTTAAGAAAATTGCTAAGCAGGCTTCAACCCCAAAAAACAAAAAAGAAACGTAAAAAAACGTCTTTAAGAGCAACCCACAACATGGGGGTAGCCACATGGTAAGACCAGCTTGGATCTCACCAACAGGTAAAGTGTACCCACCGCCATTCGAGTCCCCCCTCTATATTTTGGGTGGTAGAATGTAGGAGCTAACTGTCGATCTACCACTAATGAAAAAAAAGGAAAGAAAAGCCCGTTAGCCCAGTCCAATTCTTGCTATGTTTTAAAGAAAAGGACCAAAATTATTAAGTGGGCTCAACCCAAAAAAAGACCAGAAAAACAGTCTAAAGAAAGTGCAGCCCAGTCCAACTCTTGCTATTCGGGATACATATAAACAGCACAAAGTATATGTGTTTAAAGTATAATGTGTCAAAAAATGTGTGTACCAAACATTTCCCTATAATCAAAGGCTACGAAGCGACCACGTCCTCTCAACGTCAATCCCAAAGCAACACGTGTCAACTGATAATCCGATCATCACCAGAACGTTCAGAAATTCCTTTCGCTCGGAAACTTCTCCCCCGCCTCTCTCTCTCTCTCTCTCTCTCTTTCTCTCTCTCTCTCCACGTACGTATAAAAGTTGGTGAATCCATTCCCCCCCTCTCCCTCTGTGTGCACGTATTGGAAATCAGGATTTTTTTTGTTCTGCGATTTGAGTTTTTCTCAGAAGTTTAATATCTCTTTCGTTGAAGGTAAATCTCTCTATTTTCTCTCTCTTCGATGCTCTTTCTATTGGTTATTAAGTTGATTGTTTTTGGATTTTCGAGTCCCAATTTTGATTTTTCGATAGTTAGAGAAGAAAAGGATTAACCATCTGGAAGTTTTGAGTTCATATATATCAGTGTAATAATGGTCAATTGTGCTCTGTTTGTTAAGCTTTTTGTGTAACCTATAATCTATCTGAAGATGCTCTTTTAGAATCAAATTAGGGTTCTTTGTTTGCATAAAAAAAATTATATTAGGGTTAAAATTGTGTGACATTCCTTATATTTGCAATTACTGTTCGAGCTAAGTTGAGGGATTTTTGGAGAAATTATTTAGTGGGACCGGCACCCAATTGTAACGGTGATACCATGCCATCCGTGTAACACTGTAACCTTACCCATACACTTGGATGTATTGCAGATGTGTAAGGATGTTTTCCCTAATTTTTAGGAGGCACAAATATTCAAATAATGAGATTTTATTGGCTTGTTACACGTCATCAAAATAGCATCACATTGAATATTTTTTTTGAGTAATGATACACCCCCACTCTCATCTACACCCCAATTCATCACATCCTGACCATTGATTGCCCATTAATTCTGGTGGGTTCCACATGAAATCCACATAGGATCCACTGGAATCAAGGGACAGGATCTGCTGAATGTGGTTGAGGGTGTGATTGAGGGAGTGGGTTTATCATTATTGATTTTTTTATTATCACGTGGTGTGACACCCTATAATATGGGTCGTAACCCCTAAAAATAGGGGTACATGACCAGCAGTGGAGTCACATGAGTTGTTGCTTAAAGTCGGCTACTATTTGTCATGCCAGATAAACCCGTATTACATGTCAGCTTGATGACTTGGTGAGGCAGTTTCACTGAATGATTTCTCGGAATTTTTGGTTATGATTATCAATTTGCCAGATTTGTGGAATTATTTTAGTTCTATTCTATGGTTACATGTATGTCTAGTTTGTGAGTAAAAATTTGATTTGGTGATAATGTTGGGTAATGTTTGATTAGCATATGCTGATAGTATGCGGGTAAAGTAATTTTCTATTTGATTGTATCAATGAATCTTGTTGGAGATTTCTTCTTTGGCCTAGTTTATTTTCCAAATTTTGCATATTAAAATTGGAAATCATTAAAATTGGAAATCGGATGGTCGTTTCTGGTGCAATTGAACAAGTGTATTGTCATGATCAATCAGCATGCTCAAGTTATACAGCTTTATGGAGGATAGGCGTAAGCTGTGTAACCATTAGGTATATTACCTGTTAAATTGTTAATCATTGATCATATATTTTTCCTGTTTGGCATTGTTGTCTTTTTTCTTTTTCTCTTTTTGGGTTTTCTAAGCTGGTCGGATTATAGCAGCAGTGTTCATGAGCTTTAAAACCTATTGTATTGTTTAAACAAAAGACATTTCTTTTCATGTAGAAGACAACTAGCTGATTTGGTTAGGCAAGGTCTTAATTTTCTTTTTACAATAATAGTGTGAAATAGCATATTTCTGTCGGTGTCTCCACTTCCTTTGGGTACACAAATTGTTATAGAGAGTGAATGGTTGTGTAGTAGATTTAAGACTGAGGTCTGGTCATGTGTCATTGTGATTGCTATTGGATCAATAAAAGTGTGGCTGTTTCAGTGTGAACAGTTAACCATTTTTGTTTGGAGAGTGGAGAGTGGGTCAAGTATGCTGAAGATTGGTCTTGATTTAGTCATTTAAGCCCTTTTAAGGTTATGAACATTGCAGTGAGAGTTTGGAAAATTGGTAGGGTCCAGTGGGTCATACTGCTGCGTTTTCTTTGAAGAGTATGGAATTCTCGCTTATGTATACTTGTGGCTTTATTTTTGTGTTTTCTGGTCTCTCTCTCTCTCCCTCCCTCCCCACTTTTTCTTTAATGAAGATTAGGTTAGGTAGTCCATTCATATTTGGTGTTTTTGGAGGCTGGTGCCAAGAGGCTATTTTTGTGATAATGATTAATTTCTGCTAAGCAACTTCAACACTTAATTCATTATTTTCTTTTCTCCGGTTATTAAAGTTTTGTCTCTTTTGGAAATGATGTGTTACGCAGTGTCACTAGCATGGACAAGGAGAATGCTATTATGAATTCCATATTTTCAGTTGTTGCATCTATTTTTACTTCCCCTCGTTATCTCTAAGAATCCACCAAGTGATTGCTTAGGACGTTAGCTGCATATTTGTAAAGGATAGCTGTATTGGTGAGGTTTGCTCAGATAGCATTGTAATTGCTACAGTTAGATGCACTAAATTTTACTTGTTGAGAACCTTGTTTAATTCGAAACAATCGTTGCACACATGAATAGTAGATATTATAAAGAAAACGAGCTTTGTGGAAAGGTTATTTTCACCTCCTTGTTGATTCGCTTCTCATTTTATGTTTTGGTCTGCATGTGAAAACAGTGGAATTTTGCAAAATGTTCTCCTTATATGTAAAATTAAAGTGTAAGATGTAACTTGTAGTTTAATGTAGGTATGTCTAACTTCTTGTATCCTTATTTCTTCCAGGATAATAGAGCTAGAGATATGCAGGGAAACAGAGGTGGCAGGGGACCTTTCTTTGATTTCAGTGACCCTTTTACTGGCTTTGGCGGTTTTGGTGACTTTGGGCCGCATACGAGTTTATTTTCTAGCGTTTTTGGAGGAAGGGATCCATTTGACGACCCTTTCTTCACGCGCCCATTTGGGGGCATGTTTGGATCTGGCATCTTTGGTCCATCTGGAAGTCCTTTTCCTGGTGTACGCCCATCTGGATTACTTGAACATCAAGTTCCCCAGCCGACTAATTCTAGGGGCCCAGTCATTGAAGAATTGAACTCTGATGATGAATTAGAAAAAGAACAAGAGGGTAGGAGTAAGAACGATAATCCAAGGAAGCACAGTAGGTCGAGCAAAGAGCCTTACGTTGAGCATCCCGATGATGAGGCTGAAGGTACTGTTTTCTTCAATTTTAATTAACAATATTCTGTTCCAATTGTTATTGTTATTGCCATTGCCATTAGTGTTAGAAATAATTTGTTTTGGTGTTGTAGAGAGGAAGAAGAGTAAGCAAATCCAATACACAAATGATATCAACAGGATGAATAATACGCGCTTGCAGCCACAAACTCGTAGCTTTTCGTTTCAGAGCTCCTCTGTTAGTTATGGTGGTGCAAATGGAGCATATTATACGTCATCCCAAACTAGGAGGAGTGGGAGTGACGGAGTAAGTATTCTGGAGCTCAAGAGGGCAAAAATATTTTGTTTGCTTTGTTTCTTATGTTGTGATTCTGTTGATGTTGATTCAGTTGACGATTGAAGAAAGCAAAGAAGCTGACACAGCTACTCGTAAAGCGAGTCATAGGATCTCCAGAGGAATTCATGATAAAGTATATATGTTTATGTTACACCAACTGTCTATTCGATGTCTTTCAATGGTCGTTAATCATGTTATGTTCTATTTCGTTGGATAATTTTAGGTGAGAGTAACTTATTTTATTATGCTATAGGGCCATTCTGTTATGAGGAAACTTAATTCAGATGGTAGGGTCGACACAATGCAGACTTTGCACAATCTGAATGAAGGTGTGGTGTGTGTGTTTGTGGTGTATTTAGTGAGTTTGAGTAGGTAAAATATATTGCTGACAGTGGGCAAGTATTAATTGGTTTATTAGTTTCAAAATCAGATGAGCTTCCTAGTTTTGAAGAAGCTTGGACGGGAAACGCCAAGAAACATCTACCTGGTTGGTCTGAGGGGTTCAATGGACAAGATAGTATGGGTAAGCAATGGTTGCTTTGACTATGCCTTTTTGTCTGTGTCCAAGTTATTGTCAGTCTTTGAAATGCCTTGCAAGTGAAATTCTGTTTTTATTTTGATGTAGTTTCTTCAATTTTTGGTTCTTACAAGTTTGACAATATATAGTTGCTGAACATATGGGTCTTTTTGCAACCTAATAGAGCATTTTCTTTCAGTGTGTATATCTAGGTAGGTAGCGCAGAAACGGACACGGCGATACGGCAAATCCTAAAATGTATTTTACGTACAGGACTAGGATATGACGAATTAAATATTTTCAAAATAAACCTGTTAAATATGCAATATACTGTTCCAAAAATTTCAAATAAAACATTTCCTTATCCCCCATTTTATTATATTAAGACTTTTACCTTAAAATTGTAAAAACATTTCCAATGAGGCCACCATGTCGTGTTCAATCTCATTCGAAATTGTAAAAACATTTCCAATGAGACCCCCATTTTATTATATTAAGACTTTTACCTTAAAATTGTAAAAACATTTCCATTGAGAGGCCACCATGTCGCGTTCACTCTCGTGTCGGTGGCGTGTCCAAAACATGAACGGCGTGTGTCCGGTGTTAAAAAAAATATATCACAACATTTTTTTAGCGTGTCTGACACGTGTTGAGTCTTCGACACGGACACGACGCAGAACGGCACCCAAATTGAAGTATTTGTGCTACATAACTGTATATTTTACCAACATTTTGGGATGCAGTGCCCTGGTGGCTTTGACTTTTCCTGGGACTATAAGTATATGATAGTGCCAAAAGTAACTTGATTTTATTTGTCACATGCTGATGGTCTTGAGAATCTTTGGACTCTAGCAGCTATTTACTGGTGCAATGAAAGCAGGAGAGTAAATTGTCCGCCATTTTGCTTGAATTTTACATGCATATATGAAGCCCACATGTCGATGCAGTGAAATATATATATATATATATATACAAGTCACTGATATTTAATTTTGTTTTCGATTTTATTTTTTCCTCCCGGTTAAACGTACTTACGAAGAGCTTCTGCCAGTTTAGTTGCACGTTTGTTTGAACTCTTTAGATATGAAGATTGTAATTTGTGCTATTTCTGTTTAGGTTCTGGCAATAATGCACAGAATGAGCAGGCAAGAATTGGTTGGGCACTTCCTTCGACTGAGCACCCTCAGCATCCCGAGACAATGAAACCAGATTTCAGGAACGGATCAAGTTCATCTCGTTCACAGCAGTCCGGGAAGATGAGATCAGATGGTGGAAATAAGACCGGCTCTTCTCGGGGGAGATCAAGAACGACAAACATTGTTAACATTGACCATGTCGGGAGACGTTGAGGAGCAGCTTTTCTTGTTGCCTTTCTATAAGTCTCTTCTTCCACACAATCTGTAGTTTCTACCTGGAATGTTCTCTGTCGACTGTCTATGCTCTCAAGTCTTAGCTTGGCACTTTTGTGTCTATTTGGGAATCAAATTTGTGAACTTCCATTTTTTGTGATGGCCATCGTACTATTGTAGCATTTTTTATGTCGAATTGTTGTTGGGCTATGATGATAATTGCACTGCTGTTCCATGCATTTCTTTATAGAATACCAAGCGCTAACTGTATTTGCTTAATCTATAAAAAAAAATTTTGGGTTAAAAAAATGATATAATAAGCAGCTGCTCATATGAAAAAATAACTTTTAACCGTTAGATTACGATTTGGTAATTATTTAATAATATTTTTAGTTACTATCTTCAGACCAAATCTTCATCCAACAGTTAAGTAACTTTCTCATGCTATTTATTATATCATTACCTTTTTTTTTTTTTTTTTAATTTAATTTAATTTTAAGGAATACTATTTGTATTTGCTTAATCTTTCTGCTTTACTAAGGTATCACAGGGTAACATCTCCAGCTTTCAGTTTATAAATAATGAGAACGATAACTCTTTTTTTTTTTTTTTTTTTTTTTCTGAAAATTGATATCTAAAAATCACTTTTTTTGGATCGAATTTGAAACGGAAAAACAAGAACAATTGTCAAAACATGTTTTCAGGGAAATTTTTTTTTAACAAAATTAGGGTTCGTTTTCAAAAGAGTCTAAAAATCGCAACGTTTCAAGCTCTAAGAGATTCACCTGCTTATTTATCCGTTGGTTGAAGATTAAGGGGTAAATGGGGAAGGCACATAACAGGTTGTTTGAAGATTAAGGGGCAATTGGGGGAGGCGCATAACAGGTTCTCTTCGTGATTCATAAATGTATTGGTTTTACAAAATTTTGTTATTTGGTAGAGGTTACTTTATTTGTGTGGGAATCCGTGCTCAACCTTAAATAACGCTTGAAAGAGGTTCTTTTATCAGATCAATTGATGCTGGTTTTCATAAGAACCAAATAGAAATAGGAGTGGGACTGAACGTGACTATTATTTAGCATTTCCAAACATGCCCTAAAGACAAGAGTTACAATCTGACTGACTTTTACATGTGCTAATAAGACTACGAGAGATGCATGTTTCCTGTTGAATGTTCACATAGAACTATGATAAATCTTACCACTACTGCTCTACACTTGCTATGAAGCAGTTTGCATATGAAGAGTTCTAGACAATTTAAGCTTCCATCACTGAAAGACCTAGTTATTTTTCCGTTGAACCAAAAGACCTCATTTACTAATATGTTTTGGGTCGTGGATTTAGAGAAGGAAAATAAAAGAAATTGGAAAATTAGAAGTAAACTAGTTCCCTGTATTTTCATTCATATTTCATGCTTAAATAACATTAAAAATTAAAAATTAAAAAATTCTAGTAGATAGTTGTAAAATAAGAGAAAAAAATACGAAGGTATGACTCACAATATCCAAAATGCTTAAATTATTCAACTTATTTTCTTTTACTTTCTATTCCTCACCATTTTCCTTACTAACTAAACAAAAGAAATTGTTTTCTTCTATGTTTTCTTTACTTTTTCCCGCTAAATCCATCAACCAAACAAAGACAAAAGAAAAACATAATGAAAGTTGAGTCTTATATCATTATCAGCCTGTGGACTACCATGAAAATTTAATGCTTTTGTTGTTCACATGAAGCTGCTTTATATAGGATCATCTATTCACAAATGGGGTGTGTTCAACATATCTTCATTTCAAAGGCAACAAGAGATGCAAAACTATAATGCTGAAACAAACTGTAAAATTACAATTCTCTTCAGCATCCAGCTTACAAGGGTTTATTGTTTCCTACAGCTTAGATTATTACAAGCAAGCAATTAAGCAATAATAGGGTAATTTTCTTTCCCACAAGATTCCCATTTCTACCATTTTGTCCTTTACCATCCTTGAGAAAGAACACCGCAGACGGCAATTAAAAGATCGCAAGAGCACTTCATTTGCGGTAAGCAGTTTCACAAGGGCCTGCCACCCAGTTCACCATTTTGGACAATTTCTCAAGTGAAATAGATATGTGGCCTGTATCTATACCCTTCAAGTAGTCGTACTCGTACCGCGGTCGTTCAATTCTTGAATAACTATCTCCATGTTTGGCCGGAGCTCAGGTTGCTCGTGGGTGCAACGCATAGCAATCTTTGTTAGCTTAGAAGCTTCAAATTCAGAAAACTCGCCCTCGAGATTTGCATCAAGAAAGTCTCCAAAGTTACAATTTTCAGCAGCCAATCGCATTGAGCTAGTGAGTATTCGTTTACCCGAGAGGATCTGGAGGATGATCACTCCGAATGCATATACGTCACTTTTTTCTGTGAACCGGCCGGTGGTAACGTACTCCGGAGCCATATAGCCCAAGGCGGCACTGACCTTGATAGCCGAGAAGACGACGTCATCGGCTAGGAGTTGGAGAAGACCGGAATCAAGAATTAATGGGTTAAATTGCTGGTCGATGAGGATTTTCTCTATAGATATATTTCGGTGGACTAGGGCCGGTTTGCTTGATTCGCTGCTGTGTAAATACCCAATACCTGGTTGGAAAAACAAAAGTAGAATATCAATTTGAACATTTAAACTGAAATAAAGGGTTTAACAATTTTAGGTTATTGTGTCTTTCACTATAGTATTAAATCCTTTTGTCTTTTTCGAAAAATCCTCGATTTCTTAGCAGAATGCTGCAACTACGCTATCTCAGAAGCTTAAAAGTATATGTACTCTCTCACTCTCTTCCCTATACTTAAAAAATATAGCGCCCTCTCTCTCTCTCTCTCTCTCTCTCTCTCTCTCTCTCTCTCTTAGCCTTTTGTTTTATGTCCTGCACGGTAGAATGGACATCAAAGTTGACGATAAGCAAATTAGGGCTCATTCAACTGTATAACTTGGGACTTTGTTTATCAATTTTGGACCAAAGAAGATTGTGACAGCAGCAAAGACTATGTATCTACACAGCTCAAAACATCATTAAAAGTTGATATAGATACAGTTTCTCCTAATCCCAAGTGCTCGATTATTCAAGTGGCTTAAACTCTCCAATTCCCACAAACTTTCCAGGAGACCTTTACTTCCTTACGGTCAATGAAGCATGGACACAAACAAGACACGGCAAGTCCTAAAAAAAAGTCAGTCCAGACGGAAGTGTCCGCAAAATGTCATGTCGGTGTGTCGGACACGGCACGACACACGATGCGCTACCTTCTTAGAAGTGTCCGTGATTCCTAGCTCACATTTAATGGGTTTCGACCGGGCTAGACCAGTCCCACTTGATGTACCCCGGGGTCAACTAGTTTCACCCTTTTAATCCTAGCTGTGTGAACATCCATCAAATGTTCACTACACAATATTACTAAATGCACCTCTTCAACTATTCATAAGCAAACAAGAAAATCAAGACTACAAGCATAGTTGTATAACATGGCACCGGGACACAAAAGTGGACAAAATAACATTACAAAAGCATGTTGCTGTGCATATAGTGGTGTGTACGTACTACGTAGTGGGGTAGAACTGACCTCTTGCAATGCCACTGATGATAGAAACCCTTGTAGGCCAATCAAGAATATGGCTGCTTTTTCCTTCCACATCAAGATACTGTGACAAATTTCCATTAGATGCAAAATCATATATGAGAAAACATTCCCCCCTGCCCCTTGAACAACAAAACCCTCTGAGCCTAACAAGGTTTTCGTGTCTCAATGAGGTTAGTAGTTTCAACCCTTTCATGAACTCGGCTTCATCAGATTTACAACAAGTGGCATTAATGGTCTTAATAGCTACATTGGACCCATCTTTCAAAACCCCTTTGAAGACAGAAGAGAAATGGCTTTTCCCCAACAAATTTCCCTCTGAGAAGTACTGAGTCGCCGACTCAACGTCTTCCAAATTGAACTTAAACCCTCGAAGAATTTCCTGCAAAATTTCATTTCCCTGAGAATCACCGAATCGATCACACCCATTACAGTAATCAAGACTCACAAGTGGAGAGACACACTGTTTATAGAAATCCTTTGCTTGGTCTGTGCTAAGCCGACCATCCGAAGAATCAAATGTGTTCCCAACTTTCTGTTTTCGCCTCCTGTACCGTATAAAAATCAAGAACCCAGAAACCATCAGTGTCATCGTTACTGTAATAACCCCGGCAACAATGGCGATTTTAGGAAATTTCGAGGATTTTGAGCAGTGGGTTTGGTTGCAATGTGTGGGGACATTAGTAGATTCGGGGATATATTTGGGAGCAGTACTATCAGGTATAGGTGTAAAGGGATCATCTTGGTTGATGTTTACATTATCCCAAGCTGTGCAAGCTCTCAATGAGGAAAACCCAACACCGCATAAACCCGGGTTGTTCTCGGACCGAAATCCTTCATTCAACCTCTTCAAACCTTCAGTAATCCATCAGAAAAACTCTATCAGTTAGGCTACACAACCAGAGTGGAAAGTTCGAGGCTTTATTTGGTTCTAAGCTATAGTGACGGAGAGGAAAAGAGAACACCAAGGAAACATTTTTCTTCGTTTGGTTAATAAGGAAAACAGTAAGGAAAAGATGGACTGAAAGAAGAGTGAAAACAAAATTCATAAATTTTTAATTATGTGAATTCCTTCCCTTTCTCTCTTCTCGAGTTTCTATTATATTTTTGAAAAATTCTAGTTTTTAATGTTATTTAAACATGGAGAACATTATAGAAAATACTAGGAAAATAATTCACCTTCTTGTTTTCCTTTCAATTGCATTCTCTAGATTCGCAAAAGTAGGAAAAGTTAAAAAAAAAAAAAAAAAGAAAAAGAAAAAGAAAAACGATAGAAAACCTATTTCGAAAATTTAAATTTATATTTATCCTGTTTTCTTTTTGGTTTTTTTTCCTTTTTTTTTTTTTCGCACTGTTTTCCTTATTAACCAAAGAAAGGAAAACATTTTCCTCCGTGTTTACTATTCTTTTCCCTCGCAAAATCCATGAATCAAACAGAGCCTAAGGAAAAAAAATGGAGGGAAAGTTCCATTCAGAAAAGTCCAATTTTAACAAAAAAAAACAAAGATAGAAGAAAGTAGCTTACCAAAAGGGACAATTCCAGTGAGGGTATTGTTTTGAACATTTACAACTTCTAATTCTGGAACAGTAGCTAATCTTGAAGGAATAGGACCAGAGAGCTGATTAAAACTTAAATCAAGTCTTTTGAGCATCCCCAAATTCCCAAAGCTTGAAGGGATTGAACCACTCAATCTATTATGTTGCAAAGAAAGTACATTTAGCTTCTTCAGAGAACCCATGTTTGTAGGTATGCTTCCATTCAATTGGTTACAGCATAGTTGCAGAACTACAAAACAATAATACATATCCGCATCAGCTGATTCAGAAATTCAAAACCTTAGGATTCAATATACAATTTTTGGTTTTTATTTTTCTTCCATGCCAAATTTTTGAAGAAAAAAAAAACAACTTAAAAATCACAATAAAAGTTTTTCATTCACTTAATTTAGTTGATGACCATAAATTTTTCCAAAAGCAAAGACAACCCATAAATCTGGAAGCAATTTTCAAGCATCTTTAGATGAACTGAGAACCAATTTGCCCAAAAAAGAAAACCCAAAATCACAAAACTAGAAACCCAAATATTAGGAGTAACAGTACATAAATTACAAAATTCTAGCTCATTTCTCAGCAAAATCAAATACTAACTTTCAAGACTAGCCATGTCTCCAATCTCAGGGTAAAAACCCACAACTTGCAAATCAAAACAAAACTTCTCTTCTATTTCATTCACTTATTTACTAGATGAACATCAATTTTCTCAGAAGCAAAGAAAAAGCACTATTCTGGAAGCAATTCCAAAGAAAGAAAAATTGGAATAAAAGAGTTTATAAAGAACCAATTTCTAGTACATTTCTCAACAAAATCAAATACTAACCTTGAAGACTGGCCATGTCTCCAATAATCAATTTAAAAATCAAAATATCAGTTTTTCATTCACATAATATAGTTGATGACCATCAACTCTTCCAAAAGCAAAGAATACCCATAAATCTCCATTTTGCCCCCAAACAAGAAAAAGAAAAAAGAAAACCCAAAATCAGAAAACTAGAAACCCAAAATTTTGAACTAAAAAAAAGTACACAATTAACAAATTTCTAGCACATTTCTCAGCAAAATCAAACACCAACCTTGAAGACTAGCCATATCTCCAATCTCAGAAGGTATTGTCCCAGATATGTTATTCACATCTAGATACAGCTCAGTCAACTCAGTGAGACTTGCTATTTCTTTAGGTATCTCTCCTGTCAAAGAGTTGTAATGCAAGTAAAGTCCAGACAAACACTTCAGTCCGGCCACTGCCGGCGACACTTTCCCAGTGAGACCCTTACTCTGTAAAGAAATGTTAGCCACTTTCCGATGGTCATTACAGGCCACACCCATGAATGAGCCACTACATGGGTCACCATCACTTGTCCACGAAGAGAGATACTTGTTTTCTGGGTCGAGAGAGGTCTTGATTTCCATTAGAGCTCTCAGCTCGGCATTTCCATAAACAGGTTGTAGGCTTGAAAGTGAGAGAAATATACAGAGAGAGAACAGAAAATTAAGGAGCCCCATTTCATTAGATTTGTCTCTCTAAAACCTCTCTCTATTTACAGAACTAGACATTGATTTCCTCTATTGGATTCTTGTTGAGAGAGAGAGAGAGAGAGAGAGAGAGAGAGAGAGAGAACATGTTTGTCAAACAGAAAAGTATAAAAAGTACGACTTTTTTTCGAGTCCCTACACATACTACGGAGTATTATACTCTGAATTTGAAGAAAACGTTACGTAGTTGTTAGTCGTTGCATTTTAGTTTGACATTTTTTTTTGAGTAATGCTAGGTGTACATAAATTTTGTACACATTTTTGCATACAAATGCTTTAAATGCATGTACCTTGTGCTGTTTGAATTTTTCACACTTTTCTGTGCACCACTTACACAGCACATGGTACATGTATTTAAAGTATTTGTGTGCAATAGTGTGTGCAAATTTATGTACACCTAACATTACTCTTTTTTTTTTTGAGGAAGGGGGAAAAATGTGTCAGTCAAAGAGAACAAACCTCTTTTCACTGAGAGTATAGTCACACCCGAAAAAATTGGGGAGATTAAAAAAAGAATAATGCTAGGTGTACACAAATTTGCACACACTTTTGCACATAAATACTTTAAATGCATGTACCCTGTGCTGTGTAAGTGGTGCACAGAAAAGTGTGAAAAATTCAAACAGCACAAGGTACTTGCATTTAAAGTATTTGTGTGCAAAAGTGTGTACAAAATTTATGTACACCTAACATTACTCTTAAAAAAAACTGAGTCGCCGCCCTCTCGTCACAGCCGCACCCAATTCATACCAAAAAAAATTCTCTCATTCACAATAATTCTTGGTGGATGTGGTTTTACAGTGTCACTTACGAGTTTTTATGAGTGAGTGTGAGTTTTGGGTGTCCGTGTAGCTTTACTCTTTTTCTAAATAGTTCTCGTGAAAAAACTCGTTAATAAATTTGATAAAGAACTTGTATAGTGATTTATATATAAATATATATATTATAAAAATATACTCCTATAATTTTAGAGAAAACATGACATATCTCATAAATAGCCTTGATAAATAATTATTTTATTATTAAATTATATAATTTAAAAGGGCGAGCATAAAAGCTCACGAAAAACAGAGGAAATGGTTTCAAACCATTGGAGAAGTGTATTTGAAATGGTTCTGGAAGTTTCCAAATGGTTTGGTTTAGTTTTGGTATTATTTTGAACTTGCAAAACAGAGGAAACTGGTGTAAAAACACAATCTGGTGAATTCAAGAAAATTGAAGTTCTATTTGCCAAAACCGGATCAATCCGCCTGCGTATTTTTCTATCGTCGATTTTACAAAAACGAACATAACTCTTCCTAGAAAATTTAAAATTCGCGCGCGCCGCCTTTTTTTGCATTGGAACCCAGACTCGAGGGACTATCTTTTAATATAAAATTTGACCATATTTATTAAATAACCATTTTACCCTTGAGTTGTTTGGTCGTAATAGATATCTAATACATACTTTTCTTAGAAATTAGAGATTGATTTGGTGTGTTTTAGCATTATCACATGTGTCACAATTTGTCTGAGACGGGTTGGAGTGTGAGAGTGCACCATGAATAGTTTAATTTTTTATTGGGTTATAAGTTATATTACAATGTTGCATTTATTGGATTAATCGCTATAGCAATCTTTATGCTTTTGCTTGTTATAGTAAACCAATAAGCTTTGTGTTTCAAGGCTATGGCATACCAACTTCTTAATTTTGGCAAGGGTTAGAATTCTATTGTCAATTTTCTTCATTATCTTAATTAATGCATGTCATGAGATTGTTGCACGTGTTTGAGATTTGTCTCTCTGTTCTATTTAGGTTAACAACAATGGATACTAATCCAGAAGTCGTGGTGGAGAGACTTAGAAATTTATCCTTGTATCCAAAAAAAAAAAATAGTACTCCTTCTGTCCTATATTAAGGGTTTCATTTGGGAATTCCAACTTATTAAGGGGACAACCTTGATTTTGGTAAGATTTTCAACTTTTCAATAATGCCCTTTTTGAAATTCAAAATTTTAGTGTCACATCAAAAAAAAAAAAAAAAAAAAGAGGGAAGAGTTGGATATAATAAAGGACAAATTTGGAAAGTGTGCATTAAAGTACTTTGACTTTTCAAAGAAGACTCTTAAAATGAGATATCAAAAAATGGCATCAAAGACTCTAAATATGGGACAGAGGGAGTAATAGTTTTCTATCTAGATCGAGTGAGAATTTTTGGGTGTACTAGTCATATGTTGTTTGGGTAAAATACATATTGGTTTTGTGGTTAGAAGAACCAGTATTAAATTATCTTGTTTTATATTATTGGTTTTTAGATACATAGGAGTTTGGACCCGCTTAAAAATACCCCAAGATTACGAGTAAATATTGATTACAATAATATATACGTGGTGTCTCCAACCAATCAATTTTGTATAATTTTCCAATGGCAACAAGAGAAATTATTCAGTGTAACTGTCGCTCCACGTTAGCACGCAAATTTGGTGTGACATTTTAATTTTTACGATACACGTACTCTCTATTTTCAAGAGATCATGACAAATTAATTGTCTAAATAGGAGCAAGTGTATGATCTAGATTCAAAGATTAAATCACGTCAGCATGGTTACATTGTGTGACCATCACACTAAATAATTTCTCCTAAGAAACTGATTGATTGGTGACACCACGTGTACAAAGTGACGTGGTGTCACCGTTGCAACCATTTTTTTCTCCAAAAGTGCATGTATAGCATTTAAATGCATATAAATTTGAATTTCGATTTTGCCTCTAAATAATTGAAGCTTTAGTTCAACCTCCACTAGATCTACATATGATGCGCTTTCTATTGTATATATATAATGGAGCCTAGGTTGATGGGGACATTTCATCTCCTTTCACTAACTAAATTTAGCATTTTTGTCTCATTTTTGGACCTTGCTATCAAAGGCATGTAAGCTTTTCCCACAACTTTTTTTTTTCACATTGCTTTAAATTCAAAACTTTTGGTGCATTTGAAATTGATATTGCCTGAAGTGGTGGCATAACATCGCATTTGTGGATTTAGAATTGTAGCCTTTGGTGGCACTTTCAAATTCAAAAGGGATCTTTCTCTCTCCATATATATATATATATATATGTATACACATACATATACATATGTTAATATACTCATGTATAAAAGTATGTATCCACAATTTTGAATCCCTTTTTGTATAAAAAGCACATGAATTACAATATTATACAAAAAAATTCTATGTAGGCTTAGTAAATGGTTTCATATGTTGTGCATGACAATCTTTGGCCCTATTAGAGTGTATAGGCGTATAAATAAATATATATGTGTGTGTACATGTATAAATCTTGGCAATATTCTTTACATAGGGTTCCTGACATAAATTCTAGAATTTAAAAACTTTGAAGTCAAGGATTGGAACCTAACTTTGGCTATGAGAGACCTGGCAAGTCTATTGGGTTGACTACGAGTGAATTAAGAATTAAAGATTAACCTATTGTCTAAAATAGGATCTTATTTATCTCTAATCTATAACACCTACTTAGATTATGGTGATTTGACAAAGAACCCATTTTAAGAAATATATTCGATTCGGCACCCCCATAGGAACTACAAGATCACCCCAATGACGACTTTGGTATCCAGGGTCACAAATTGAATATTGTAAAAGAAATGAGAAATTTACCAAATATTTTATTTATGAAACCGGTCCTTTGTCTTCCTAATGCACCACGAGTGACATTGGCATATTACGAGCGATTTGACATACAATTGTCATTTGATCTGACCCTTCTTCATTAACAGAGTCATAACTTTTGCTACAGTATCGAAATTACTACTGTTGTAATATGTTTTTGGTAAACAAATTGTGAACTCGACAGCGTGCTAAAAGCTATGATGTATAGGTCAAGTTTTGGGCCAAAAAAAATGTTGTTTAAACTATTTTCGAGCCAATCTATTTTCTTCAGCACTTTTCCAATTTTTCTGTCGTTTTATTTATTTATGCTAATTAGGGTTTGTAGCCTACAAATAGGCGGTTTTGAGACAATTTTAGTAGCTTTTTTATATTAATAAAATTCCTTTAGATTTCTCTCAATTTATATCCTATTGTTCTTCATACTCGTGTGAATCAACAAGACGATAGGTTTCTAGCACTATCGTGTGATAATTAAAAGGTTCTGAGAAGGTTGCATTCCTTGTGTTTTTCCCTTGCGATTTCGACGTTTCGCAGCATCACTTTCCAAACATCCCTTAAGAGGTTGTTAGGGGTATCATAAGAATCAATTTTGTGATGCATAGAAGAACTATTTTTAAATAATTCTATATTTGTGTAACTACTTTTCTTTTCAGATACATAGAGATATGCATATGAGTTAAAAAAATGACTCAAAACTGATTCTTTATTAAACTAACATAATAGGAGTATTGATTTTCAAAAGAACCAATAAAATGAGACTTCATAAAAACCTTAAACTGTTTTCATCACTCCCAAACAATCCCTCAAGGTAGGTAAATGATTCGTTTTCTTATTTTGGACCAATTGAGTTGTCTTTTGTCCCCACGGACAAATAGAGGGCAAAAGGGGGGCTGAAGCCCCCTTAGACTTTTCGAAAATTGCACACTAAGCTTAAAAAGAAAAATTACAGTTAACCCCCCTTAAAAATTATAAAAGCCCCCCTGACATTATAAATTTGTCATATTTGGTCTAAAATATACCCAACATATGTATAAATAGGTCTAAAAGCCCCCCATGATATTATAAAGTTTGTCATATTAGGTTTAAAATATACACAAAATATGTACAAATAGGTAAAAATTTATTATAAATTTGTCATATAAAATCTAAAATATATGCAAAATATATATAACTAGGTCTTAAAAAAAAATTGGGGGTATCAAACCCCCCTAAAAACATTTTCTAAATCCGCCCCGGTTTGTCCCCAATAAATAACAGCTTATCTATGCTTTCCTATAAGCATAGGTAGGACAAAAATATCATTTTCTTAACCTTTGGATTCCCTAAACCCCAATCCTCCATAGGGGCAGTTACAAATCACATTAGTTAAATCCAAACCTTGCGTACACTATTGAATTCTTATTCTTTAACCTTGGACATATAAATTTAATTAATATTGCTCCAGCTGTGTTGTGACACCCATAATAATTCAAATCATTATTTATTGTCAATCATTGCAGCTACGTAATAAATTGCATAAATGGAAAACCAACTAAACAAATCTCAAATTTCAATGCCGATCATTAAAGACTTATATAACATAGAAGTTTGATACACAAGAGAGTACTAACTGTCAGTCTTTTGCCGCTTGGGATAGGAGTCATTGTGTGACTTTTTTGGATTTCATTTCTAACACATTTTGGAAAGAGTAATGCTAGATGCACAACAAAAGTGCACAACGAAATGCACAATCTGCTTTAATTTATTGGACCTTGTGCTGAAAAAACTGTATAATCCTTTTTTTGTCTTTTTGTGTGTACAGACTTTTCAGCACGAAGTCCAATAATTTTAAACTGTTTGTGCATTTCGTTGTGCACTTTTATTGTGCATCTAGCATTTCCGTTTTGGAAATGTTTTGAAAGAAAATACTAAAAAAAAGAAAAGAAAGAAGGAGAAAGAAACGAAAACTGTACCAAAAACAATGTTATTTTGTTTTTTTTTTTTAATATAAAAAAAACACTAACGTTATCATAAGAGTGGTAAGTATTGTGATTCTATTTTAGAGTAATGCTAAATACATCTAAACGGAACACCTAAATAATACACATGATGTGGATTTCTAAAATTATTCATTAATTATCAAATAAAGTTTAAATTAATTTCAAAACTACCACGACATATTAGCAAGTGGATAATTTAAGTGCACAAAACCGATATAATTAACATTTTCGTTATATTTATTGCGCACACACATATATATGTTAAGTTTTGGAATATTTGTTGTAACTTATCCGGTTATCTTTACAGTTTACTGTAATATTTATTGCGGCTTGCAGCTTACAAGGGAGGTTTTAATGAGAACACAGTGAGTAATAAAACCTGGTACCACGGAATTGATTTTCAAAGGTTTTGAACTTTGAAATCAAACTACTTAACCCAACCCAAAGAAAAAGAAAAGTTAACTGGAGTACATTTTACTCTTTAACTGGAGGTTTAAAAGGGGCCGGCCGGCGGCCGGCTTTGGCTATGAGTCAAGCGGGTTGTGATGTGGAGTGTGTTGGACTGGTCTAAAATGAGAGTATTCATAGCTCGATCCAACCCACTAGCTTGTGGGTTTACGGGGCATGGCGTGCTCATTCATGGGTTGGTCTGTTTTAATCAATAAGATAAATAAACCACTATTTTTTTTTTTACAGGTTGGCTCGTAAGTTGAGCGTCGTGATAGCGAGTTGGTGCGCCGGGCCAAGAAAATAGGACCGACAAGAGTAAAATAGGGAGTATGGTATAAAAAGTGGCTACTCGGACTAATTCGGCCCGTTTTACACCTCTACCCTAAATTATCGTTACATTCTTTTTTTTTTTTTACCACTATAGTTTAAAAGTTGACACTTAAACCTATTATGATCGAAGTGCAAATCCTCACGGTGTTACCTTATGAATTGAAATGACAAATACATTCTTAATTTCAGTCATAACTACAAGAGATTAAGTGTCTATTTTTGCACCATATATATAGTAAAGTAAAAATGTGTCTGACCAAAGGGGATATGGGACTGAGGGAGTAAATTAAAGGGAACTTTAGTCAAAAGTCCTCTAAAATATATATATATTTAGTATTAGGTCCAACTCGTTTTTTTTTTAGTGAAAAATCTACATGTAATAAAATTTACATGAAATTTGACACAAATTCGTAAAATTTTGAACTATTTATGTGAAAATACTTCCATACAATTCTTTGGGTGTGGTTCATTAAGTTTTCTATTATAATAGTGGGACCCAAAATTTAAAAAATAGTTTTTAAAAATTTAATTTTTTTGTACTAGGTCCCACTGTTGTGAGAGGTTACCTAAAGAAATACAGTATATAGAAGTTGCTTCCTATTTTAAAAGTTCTCTTTGAAAAGTTAACGTGCGTACTTTAACACACTTCACTTTTCAAATTTGTCATTTATTGTATACAACTCTTTTCTCTCGTTCCTTCTTTAATATGACACTAAAATTTTTATTTTTAAAAAAGACAATATTGGTAAATTATAATTTTCAAAAGGTACTGTTAATATGGAACAGATAGAGTATTATTTTGACTGAAATCCTTTTTTTTTAAATGAAGTTTTGACTAAATACCTAACCGTATCAGTTAAGTCATAAAAAGATGGGTTGCGTCACTTGCGTGTAAACTTTTCAACCATAAGTGGTGTAAATTAGTCGAGGGATAATTAAAAATCAGTCAACAATTTGTTGATAAATACAAAGTCAATCACCTAATTTTTGAAAATAAAAGGAAAATCATTTTAAAACTAAATATTCTAAAATCAGTCAACTTTTGACTTTTTTTAAAATAAAAAATCAAGAAATTACATTTACCCCCCTATCTTCTTCCTCACCACCACCAGCCGCCGCCGCCGCCACCACCCCCACCACACCACGACCACCACCACCAGCCGCCACCACCACTAGTCATCACCACCACCATGAACACAACCACCACCACCATAACCACCACCACACCATACCACACCACACCTTGACCATCATTACTACCAACCATCACCATACCACGACCTCCCCCACCACACCACGACCACCACCACCACCATGGCCGGCCACCATACCACACCATGACCAAACCCCAACCTCTCTCTATCTCTTTTCTCTCTTTGATCTCCTCTCTCTCTCTCTCTCTCCCTCCCTCCCTCCCTCCCTCCCTCTAGAAGCTAATCACCATGAAGAACTTTCCCTCTTTCCCTCAAGAATAATTAAAAAAAAAAAAAGAGTTGCAGGTTGGAGCAAGTGTCCAAACCTAAGGAGCAACTCACTAAACGTATGAAGCAACTCACCAAACCAAAAGAAAAAAAAAAAGTGTTCCAGGTTTGGAGCAACAGTCCAAATCCGAGGAGCAACTCACCAAACTTGATTGGAGCAACTCACGAAACGTATGGAGCAACACACCAAACGACAACCTCTTTCCGTTTGGTGAGTTGCTCCATACGTTTGGTCAGTTGCTCCCGATCAGGTTTGGTGAGTTGCTCCTAAGGTTTGGACTATTGCTCCAAACTTGGAACTCTTTTTTTTTCCTTGCCGTTTGGTGTGTTGCTCCATACGTTTCGTGAGTTGCTCCAATCAAGTTTGGTGAGTTGATCCTCGGGTTTGGACTGTTGCTCCAAACCTGGAACACTTTTTTTTTTCTTTTGGTTTGGTGAGTTGCTCCATACGTTTAGTGAGTTGCTCCTGATCAAGTTTGGTGAGTTGCTCCTCAGGTTTGGACACTTGCTCCAACCTGCAACTCTTTTTTTTTTTAATTATTCTTGAGGGAAAGAGGGAGAGTTCTTCATGGTGATTAGCTTCTAGAGAGAAGGAAGAGGGAGGGAGGGAGGGAGGGAGGGAGAGAGGGAAAGAGAGAGAGAGGAGATCAAAGAGAGAAAAGAGAGAGAGAGAGAGGTTGGGGTTTGGTCATGGTGTGGTGTGGTGGCCGGCCATGGTGGTGGTGGCTGGTGGTGGTGGTCGTGGTATGGTGATGGTTGGTAGTAATGATGGTCAAGGTGTGGTGTGGTGGTGGTTATGGTGGTGGTCGTGGTGTTCATGGTGGTGGTGATGGCTAGTGGTGGCGGCGGCTGGTGGTGGTGGTCGTGGTGTGGTGGGGGTGGTGGCGGCGGCTGGTGGTGGTGGCGGCGGCGGCGGCTGGTGGCTGGTGGTGGTGAGGAAGAAGATAGGAGGGGTAAATGTAATTTCTTGATTTTTCATTTTAAAAAAAGTTCAAAAGTTGACTGATTTTAGAATATTTAGTTTTAAAATGATTTCCTTTTTATTTTCAAAAAGTAGGTGACTGACTTTGTATTTGTCAACAAATTGTTGACTGATTTTTAATTATCCCATTAGTCAATTGGAATAACGACAAAAGTAAAAATATATATATATATATATATATATATTTTGGAGACAAACAAGAGTAAATAAATTTAGAGAGCATTTTTGTTCAACTAATTTTTGGTGTATCAATGCTCACTCAAGTCTTCCATGGTTAATGCAGAGGGATTCAAGATTAAACACCATTAATTAAATCTCGAGTCTCACTGCATTAACCAATATGAGACTTAGATAAGCATTGGTGCACCAAAAAATAAGTGAGCAAAAGTATTTTCATATATTTAACCAAAAATCGTAACATCAAACTTAACCTTAGGTTTATAAAAAAAAAAAGAAAATTAATAAAATAAAATGCTTAACCTTAGGTTATTATTTATGAAATTGTCTGAAGCTTATCTTCACTTGTTTCAATCTTGAACAAGGGCAAAGTTGTTTAAATTTTTTAAAAAATGCACATTCATACCAAATTACACATCAAATTCCACACCCAATACATCTTACTCCTTGATTCCAGTGAATCCCCGTGTACGGTGTAGGATCCATGTTGGAACCATATGGGACCACTGAAATCAAGAGTCATGATTTCTGAGTGTAAAATTTGGTGTAGAACTTTGTGTGAATGCAACATTACTCTTAATTGGATGTTCTCCTAGACACAACTTCTCCTAATGGAAAGTTTAAATTCTCCCATGTTTGGAACCACCTCAGACCTTCTTATCCTGTGGTTCCTTGGTACACTTTCACATGGTATTCTGGATGTACTCCTAGACAGAACTTTATTTTATGGCTTGCCATCCAAAACAGGCTTGCAACACAGGATAGAATCTGCAATTTTACCCCTGGTCCGCTTGCCTGTTCTTTATGTTTTAGGCACATGGATTCTCATAACCATCTTTTCTTTGCTTGTGATTACTCTAATTTCATTTGGCAGGAATTGATGACTAGATGTGACCTGGTTTGGAATGGCACCCCTTGGGAAAATACTCTTAATTGGATGATCCAGCACTGGAGAGGAAAGACTCCCCAACATATAATCCCAAGAATCTGCTTAGGAGTTACCATTTATGGTCTGTGGAGGGAGAGGAACAACAGAATTTTCAAGAACTCTACCTTACCTAAAGAGCAACTATTGAAGATTTTTGTCTCGCAAGTTAATATTCAAATCCAAACCAAATGGAAAAATCATAGTTTTCTTAATGCCTTGTTGGCTAACTAGCATTAAAGTGGCCCTTGTGTTTTGTTTTTTTGTCTTTGTCTTTCTCTTTGGTGTTTGATCTGTTAGGTTGATGCTTGGCAGGTTTTTTCTGTAATTTCGGTTTTGTGAGTTGTTTTGCCTGGTTTGGCATTTCCAGTGGTAAACAACCAATGGTTTGTTTGCCACTTGTCTTTATGCTTGTGCCTTTTGTTTATCCTGGGGTATGCCCCTTGTACATCTGTACATCTCTTTTTGGAATGTTTACCATTTTCCGAAAAAAAAAACATTACTCTTAAATTTATGGGTAGAAGTAGATTTTAAGTTTAACACACACATTAGCATACACATATATGTAAATATATATAGATATTCTCTCCAGAAAAGCAAAGCATATATCCATATCTCTATGCTTTAAAGTTATGATCTGCATACATATTATTGTACATATTTAGATCCTTAATGATGGAGAATAAGAAAGTAGGTGGCCAACTTTGCATATTGGATTGGGGGGCCAAATGTTTGTAGTTGTACATCATTTTCAATGATCCATGACTCCATGGTGTACCCACCACCCAATATTGCTTCTTAAGGCCAGTTGGAGGACTTTGATTTTTGCGATTGGATAAAAGCATAAGCATAACCCCTAATTATAATGTACAATCAGAAATAAAAAAAAATCATCAAAACTCTATATATGTTTCCTTCATCGCATTTGAGTTTGAGTACTGCTATGTTTCCCGAATCCACATCTAAAATGACGCGACAGTGAGTCCACTAGATTTTAATTAGAGGATATTGAAGTGACTCTACAATGGTTCCACTGCCACATCATTTGAGATGTAGATTCGGGATATGAAATTGGAAAGCATATCATTATGATTTTTATCTTATGAGGACTTCCTCATTTAATAAAATGCTCCCCTCACTTCTCTCTCAATAAATTAACGGTTTGTACGAATCTATTTGGCCCCCTATTAATTTCAGGGGATTCATTCTCTAATTCAACAAAAAATTCCTCAAACTCAGCAAAAATTTGAATTCTGTGAAAGGAAAAATAGAAGATTGATGTGAATAGAGAGAGAAGTGAAGTGTGTGTATTTTATAAAAGAAGGAAGTTCGCATAAGATAAGAACTCCATATCATTACTCTTTGAGTTTAAATACCCAAAACTTACTTTTTTTTGGGGGGGGTTGGGGAAATACATTTTACCCACTGTGTTTATACCCATTTTCTCATAACTCCCCTGTGGTTCATTTTGTAACACTTAACCCCCCTTTACTACGGACTAAAGTGAGACTGTTAATTTTTCTAACGGAAAAAAGGAAATGACATTAATACCCCCAAGCCCCTATACATACTTTTTAGGAAAAAATACCTTTTACCCCCCTATGGTTACACCCATGTTCTCATAACCCCCTGTGGTTCATTTTTGTAACACTTAACCCCCCTGTACTAATGACTGAAGTGGGACTGCCGTTAGAAAAGTTAACAGTCTCACTTCAGTCCGTAGTACAGGGGGGTTAAGTGTTACAAAATGAACCACAGGGGGTTATGAGAAAATGAGTGTAACCACAGGGGAGTAAAAGTATTTTCCCCTTAAATTTATCCAAACAACTCTTTGAATCCCATAAATGCATTTGGACCCAAACGTGGGTGGCGATTCCATGCAGGGTCGTAATTTAAGAAAGAAATAAAAAGAAATTTGATAATGCTATTTTTCTTAAATTTTGGATCCTAAATGCTTCTTAAATATGTGGCAGTGGGCACTTTGAATTTTGATTGGATGATGTTAAACTGACCCTAACTATTAAATGTGCTCCCACTGCCACATGTATTTAGGAAGCATTTGAGATCCAAAATTTGATAAACATAACATTACGCAATTTGAAATAGAGGGGTGTTGAAAGCAAAGATAGATAATGACCGCCATGACTAAGAAAAAAATGCAATTTTGATGGAAATTAATGTTATGGTGGTTTCTCTAATCTCTCCACCATTCACGACATGAATTAGGATGAGAAAGGTAAAGAATAAGGTAATGATTATTGATTGAGTAATTAAAAGAATTAGTTGAACGATGTAAGAATTAGTCTCAATCAATTTGACTTTCAATCAACTTTTTCCCTCCAAATACACAAAAGTTGCTTCTTGTTGCACTTACCCTATTAATTAGTTAATGGGTTCGTGTTTTTTTTTATCGAAAATTTTGTTTTTGTAGCTTTGTCTTTTACTGTATCATTTTTCTTAGCTTAGCCTGGGTAAATGTTGGTACACACTCTCACTCACTCTCTCTCTCTGTCTCTCTCTCTCTTCTATTACTTGAACTCTCCCTTCTATTACTGGTATTCCGGGTTGCTGGTGGTAGTACACTTGGAGGTGGCTGCGCAGGGCGGCGGAGCTATTCAATGGCTTGCCCTGGTCATATAGTGCGACGATCACATAAAATACTTTCTCTGAATTAATTATTTCAAACTATTTGTTCGCTCGTACGTCAAGATGACGCCATGTCATCCCTAATATTGTCACAATAGAGGAACTATATATCATTGCAATAAAAATAACTTTTTAAGGCTTTGTTTGTTCATGGATTTTATGAGAGAAAAAAGAGGGAAAAGAAAAATAAAATGAAAAATTGGTTCTTTTTACTTTACGCATGAGACTATTTTACATCTTGTTTTCCTTTTCTCTCTCTTTTCCCTCACGATATCTATGAACCAAACAAAACCTGCATATATTCACATGTACAACAGATTATTCAACAAATACTGATACTAATGCAGTGAATTATAGGAAAAAGGCAGTTTTTTAAAGGGAATTTTATTCAAAAGTTCTCTAAAATAGACTTTTTAATATTAGGTCCAATCGGTTTTTTATTTTAGTGAAATGTCCATACGTTATAAAACTTAGAGACTTGATCAGATTAAGTTTCACTAATCATGAAGTTTTGACCAAAAAAAAAAAATTCTATCCTTTAAACTTAATTACTTGAAACTGAGGGACTTTTCACTAAATTTCTATTCTTGAAAACTAAAGTTGGTATATTGATTTAATTAAAATATATATATACATGCTATTTATCTCCTTCTCCTTATTCATTTTCTGATTTTTCTTATTTTGATTACCCCATAACTTCTCTTATTGGGTGATGACATGAATTTTTTTTGCAAGTGATTTTATTGATTTGTTTTTTAAAATTATTCTTGTGTAGGGAATTTCAACGTTTCAGATACGTAGGCATGATGCATCTAAGGCATGACACTGGCCAATCCATTGAGACATCATTTAATAAATATGAATGGCTTTCGCTTGTGGGTTGTCTGATCCAAGAGAGTTAATGCAATGTCGGTACGTGTGTGTGTGTGAGAGAGAGAGAGAGAGGGGGGGGACCCACGCGTACTAGGGACCTAGGGTTATTATTCTGTCACTTGTAAGTGGGGGATCGAGCATTTTCTTGCATCAGTTATTTTGTTTTATCATAGTCATATGTTCTGTTTGGATGGGAAAGAGAGAGTCTTAAAATAAGAGGATAAATAGAGTTAATAGATGTAAGAAAGTTATCAAAAATGTTAGCCATCAAATAATTCTATGTATCTTAAATTTGAGTACCAAATTTGATTCTCAAATGTTTTAAAAGTTTATAACTATGTGATTGGAGACACCAGTGGACGTTAGGATTTTGCATTTGAGGGTTCACAAGGAGGTTCAGGAATAGTGCCCTCGAGACGATTTGTTTTTAGTATGATTTTGTGCTAGAAAGGATATAGTTTTATCATGTGAGATATTTTTGCCGTATTTTGAGAGTTGTGAAGGTTGGTTTTTGTATTCATAACCTCGTATTATAGTCTTTTTGGCTTATGGTTATAGTTTATGGAGTCTAGGCCCTCGGCTCCCCTTGTGGGCAGCTCCCATGTGGTGCTTGCAGGATTGCATATTTTTTTTTCAAAAATAAAAATTGTTAAGAAGTGCTGCCCACAAATTAAGAGGTTACTGAGGATCCTCAAGGCTAGTTTATGACAATGAGAGTTGAATTGTACTTTCAAATTGCAGTCTAACATAGTTACTACTCTATGATACTAGGTTTACAACGAAATGATACGTTATTATTGTCTCGCCCAGATTTTTGGAATATCCACCTGTCGTGCCTGACCTTTTGAAAAGGGGAGAAATGCGACGAATTTTTGTTTTGAAATAAGGGTATGGAAATGTGGAAGGGCCAAGTGAGATGTTGTATTTTTTATTTTCTTTGGTTGTATTTTAAAGTCAATGGGTTTCTCTCTCTAGCTTTTGGGAAAGTCCCTTAAAAGCTTGGAAGGGATCTTTGTCCCACATTAGTTGTGAAGATGAGTATGAAAGGGCATATATAAGATTTGTGGTCTTAGGCTTTAGTAATAAGCTAACACATGTGCACAGTCACGCCCACGTGAGCTAAGCCCAAGTCTAATGAAAAAATGGCTTTCGTTTCAGAAACCAATTAACCGGTCGCTTCATGTCTAAGCCTCGAGCAGGGGGGGTTCACCCGGTTGGACCATTGTTTTGCAAATATTTTTTTCAAAACTTTCCTTTTATTTTACTTTGACTAAATAAATTCTTTTCTTCCCAAATTTATTATGCCTTCCTTAATTGTGCAGTTAAATAGCCGTTATTAAAATCTTATCCTTATTATATCACATGTTTTGATAAATCAAGGGATTAATTTTAGGTCTTTGCTACTATAAATTCATAGGTCGACCTCTTTGAGAAAACACACAGAAAACAATTACATCTATATTTCTTTTTCTCTCTTTTTCCCTTGTGTTAACCATTGGTAAATCCAAGGTTGTTCTGAGTCCCTTGTTCTTACGAGTGTACGTTAACAAGAAAGAGACTGTTCAAACCTAGAGGGTAGATCACCATTGCCTTTCTGCACCGAAACAAGCTCTCAAAGGGCGAAAACTACTCTCAAGAACAATGTCCTTGTACATAGCTCAGTCACCATCTCATACCACCTTCGATAAGTACTCTGATTTTATGGTAGTCTCTGTTCAATTTTTCCAACAATGTTCAGAGTCGCCACCTAACATTAATTCGGGTGTCAGGATCCCTACAAAGGTGATTAAAAAATCATCTTTGATTTATTTTATTTTTTTTTTTAAAATGTAGAGCCCTTAAAAGTAGGGGTGTCCACGGGTCAGGTGAGTCGGGTTTGAGGCCAACTCGTTCATCCATCCGAACCCCATCGGATTGAAGGTCTGTCACCCGTGACTCCAATCGAATTGTCAAGTGAACCAACTCATCGGGTTCGGGTTGGGTCGGTTTGATTTCAAGTGAAATCCACATGTGAATTAGGGCCAAACGCAATTGAAAGAAATCATTTTTTGCTGGGCAACTTAAATTAGACATCTATGAAGACAAATTTGGGCCCTAACACTTCATTCCTCAATCATATATATATATATATATATTCTAACATATATACCTATATGGAATACTAAATCAAAGTTCAATGAATCAATGCCCTAGAAAAATGGGGACAAATTAGGGCTAAATCTGCAAAAGAAGAAGAAGAAGAAGAAGAAGGGGAGAGAGAGAGAGAAAGAGAGTGTGTGTGTGTGTGTCACAGCCTGGGCCCACAACAGCATAACCGAAGCCCGTGGCACGCCATCGAGTCTAAATCACTTCATTAACGTTCCTGAAACAATTTTGGTTTAAGAACACGCAGCGGAAAAGGAAACAATTTATTTTTGTTGGAATTAGGATATAATATCGCTATATATTATTGGTTATGTTGACCATTTTTATATCTTTCCTTATTTTCTTTATTCTCCTTTATTTATGATTTATTCTTTTCTAGTTTTAGTTCTTTGTTAGGTTATATATACCGGAGATGTACATAAATAAAGATGATCTCTTTCTCCAATTCTTTTTGGTGTCAGAGCCAACACCAATTCCTTAACCCTAACTCACCACCACCACTCTTGTGCCAACTCCTTCCACCACCTCCACTCCTTGAGCTGACCACTACCAAGCCTCGCCACAGCCGAGCCGAACCCCATCTCCCCTCCTCTATGCTACCGTTGCCTTACCCAATCAGTTGTGCCACCTCTGAACCCCTCGGCTTTGTTTAGTAGCCTATGGGCTACTCGTCTTGCCAGTGTTGGGCTTGTTTGTGATGTGCTAGAGCTATTTTAGTGCCCTTTGTTCTATGTTTGGGTGATCGAGTGTCTGATTGCCCTCGTCTTTTTTTCGCCGAGTGTCCAGCTATGATCGTTGCTGTTGTGTTTTCTGGCTATCCTTGTTGATTCCTTCCAGGACTGTATGTTTTGGATTTCTTCCTGGTTGTCTGTTCTTGGATAGCTTCATGGCTAGTACAGAAAAAGAAGTTGCTCTTTCTTCACCCGAATATGGGCAACTGTAGTCCCCATTGCCCAGCTTCACCCACATTTGGGTTTGGATGCTTGTTGCTCGTCTTCTGGCCCTACGACCGCTATTGCTACTGGTACTCCTACCACCCTTCATGGAAAGTCAAATCATCCTCTCTGGATTCTAGATTCAGATGCCAATAATCACATGGCTGGTGAGCCTTCCACGTTTACATCTCCTTTTACCTCCATTGATGAGTATGTCTGTATTGCAGATGGATCCTCCATCCCCATTCATAGTCAGGGTGATGTTCGATTGTCTCCTAACATCACTCTTTCCTCGGTTTACTATGTCCCTAAATTTTCCTATAATTTTCTTTCTGTTAATCGTCTTGGAAAAACCATAATTGTGTTGTTTAGTTCTTACCCAATTCTTGTTATTTGTAGGACCTGACTTCGAAGAAGATTTTTGGCAGGGGGTATGAGCGTGACGGTCTCTACTACTTTGGTGACCCTCCATCTTCTAGGGTGTCCTCATCCAGTCTACAAGCTTTTGTCTTGCCAATCTCGAAAAATGTTTTGCCAGTCTCAAATAACTATGTCTTTTCTCCTCACAAATTAGAGTTGTGGCATGCTCGTCTAGGACATGCAAATTTCAGTATTTGTGTTTGTTATTTCCTTCTTTAAATAAAGCTTGCGAGGATTCTAATTTTAAATGTGTTGTGTGTGCACTGTCAAAACATACTCGCACAACCTATATTCCCCGTATGCACCGGGCACCTAGTGCCTTTGATCTTATCCATTCTGATGTGTGGGGGCCTTTACCTATCACGGCCCTATCTTAACACCGGTATTATGTCACGTTTATTGATGATTATACTCGTTGTACTTGGGTTTATCTCATGAAGAAAAATCTGAAGTTTTTACTCACTTTAAAAATTTTCTGCAAATGATTAAAATATAATTTTCATAGTATTGTGCGTAATATTCGGTCTGATAATGGTAAAGAGTAGATAACATATGAGTTTATGTCTGAACTTAATAAAATTGGGATTATCCAATAACCTACTTGTCCTTACACCCCTGATCAGAATGGTGTGGCGGAACGTAAAATCGTCATATTATGTCTATGGTTAGGTGTCTCTTATATGGTATGGGAGTTCCCAAGTATTTCTAGCACATGGTTGTTCTCACTGCCATTTACCTTATAAATTGGACTCCTAGTCGTGTGCTACAAGGCATGACCCCTCTTCATATCCTTAAGCCTGATAGTACCCTCTTACTTATTGTCCCACGTGTATTTGGGAGTACTTGTTTTGTTTAAAATAAAAGTCCTACCCGTACTAAACTCGATGCTAAGGCTGTTCGATGTGTCTTTTTAGGGTATTCCTCCATGTCCAAAGGGTATAGATGTTATGATCCTATCACTCGTCACTTTTATCACTCTTTGGATGTCACTTTTTCTATAAACTGTTCCTTTTTTTTTACAGATTCTTCTCCTACTCATGAAGCTTCCATGGAGACTGTTGTAGAAGATATTTCTGTCCTTCCATGCCCGGTTCCTATACTTGAAACCTCCAATATACATGAGTCCTCTAGTGTAACTTTGCCTCCAGTTATCACGACTGGTCCCTCACACGTGTATGCTCATCGTCCACGCTCTCCAGACCTCCGCCAGCTTCTTCTCCGAAATCAGGTATCACGCCTTCTTCTTTTTTTTTTAGTAGTACTAATGATACTATTGCCAAGTATATTTCTTATTAGGAATTGTCAGATTCCTACCAGTCTTTTCTTACTCAGGTTGATTCAGTCTCTATTCCTCGCTCTGTCCATGAAGCTCTCTAGAATCCTAAATGGGTGAAAGTTATGAAGGCAAAAATGGATGCCCTTGAGCATAATCGGACTTGGGAACTAGTTGCACTCCCTTCTAGTGAATGTACAGTTGGGTGTAAGTTGGTTTTCAGTGTGGAATATTTGGCAGATGGTACTATTGATTGATATAAAACTCGTCATGTTGCTAAGAGTTTCACCCAGGCTCTGGGTAAAGATTTTGGTGTTACCTTTGGCCCCATGGCTAAAGTAACTATGGTTCACCTTCTAGTTTATCTGGCTGCTTCCTATTCTTGGCCCTTCCATCAGCTGGATGTTAAGAATGCATTCCTTAATGGTGACCTATCCGAGACTATCTACATAGATCCACCTCCAGGTTTTTAGGTAAGGGGGAGTATTCGGGAAAAGTTTGTCACCTTCGAAAATCCCTATATGGCCTTAAGCAATCTCCCCAAGCATGGTTTAGCAGTTTTAGTGATGTTATTCTAAATATGGGTTTGTTCCGTGTCACTCCGACCACACATTCTTTATTCGATGCTAGTCTGGGGGGACAATGCATTATCATCTCTGTTATGTTGATGACATCATAATTATTGGAGATGATGCTCCAGGTATTGTCCAGGTGAAACATGATATTGGGATGTCATTTGACATCAAGGATTTGGGTCCTCTCCGATATTGTCTAGGTATTGAAGTTGTGTCACGCCCCGGAGCAGCATAAATAGAGAAAAATAAATTTCCTTTATGGGTCCATAAGGAATGACAGGTGAAAGTCACTAATAATCCACACCACACAGTACTAGTCCAAAAGAAAAGCAACAGTAACCAACTGAGAATAACACACAGTGTTAACTATTACAAAATATCAGAGTATGGTCCACAGGATCACAACAGGTCTGAAGACAACAAATGCCCAAGTACCCATTAACAAAAGTTTAACAGAACAACTGAAATTAAATCTAATTATAACATCTTCAGTCTTCAACTGGCATAAGGATAATCCTTCCTGGTGTAATCGTCATCGGTGGGGCCTTCCTCTAAATAACACTCATCAGTGTACTGGTCATTACCTGTAAAACAAGGGGCAGGATATTCTGGACGGGGAATGTCCAGGCAATAAAAGGCCGTCAGCTTACTGAGAGCTGAGTGAGCATAAACTAACGAGGTACCAGTTATCTGAAGTAAACACAAGCTTATAAAAACAAGAGTTAACATCTTATTATAAAATAACATTATCTTGTTCTTCTATTCATTCTTATAAACCGACCCTTATCGTCTTATTACTCAAATACCGAACTCAACGTATTCAGATGTCATGAACAGACTCAATCGTTTAACTCTAGGGATACACCCTTATTCTGTCCATCGCTTTTAAGAACAATGGTCCTGTTCACCGCATGTCATGGACTCCACGTCAGTCTGTCCCCAGCTTTTAAGAACAATGGTCCTGTTCACCGCATTTCAGGGATATAACGTTTCGAACAAGGCATATCAATCTATTGCCACGACTTAACGTCATCTACTAGTGATCCCAGCTCACCGCTTTTAAGAACCATGGTCCGGTTCACCGCTTTTAAGAGCATATCACAGATCATCCAGTCTATCTTAAGACTTCTTGGTCCAGCTCACCGCTTTTAAGAACCATGGTCCGGTTCACCGCTTTTAAGAGCATATCATGACCAATCATCCATCCACGTACCATTCCCGGAACTTACCAAACCTACTTACGTTCCATTCTACATCGACACATGACAGTTCCCAATGTGGCCTGACTACTCGGATTAAAAGAAACGGATATCGAACTCATATCAGAAACAACACGTCAACCCACGTCTTCATATTACTTTTTATTCATTATCCATAAATCTTTGGTGTCACATTTCTCCTGTCTACCCCATAATCGCATAATGGAATCCCGAATTAGAAATCGAACAACTAAACCTCTTATATAATAAACAGGCAAAGTAAACCATGTACTGATCATGTCAATCGATTGGAACAAAAGTTCAATCGATTGGAACAAAAGTTATGTCAATCGATTGATAAACATGTCAATCGATTGGAACAATGTCAATCGATTGAAATCCTATTCAATCGATTGGGATGCAACTGATGTCAATCGATTGGAACTACGTCTTCTCCAGCAGATTGTAAAAACAGCATATATAAACGTGCACTACAGGCATTTAACCCATCTAAACATCGTAATAACTTGCATAAACATCACATAAAGAGACCAAGTGAGTTAGAACTCACCTAGGGTGCGTTTGGGTGGTGTTTAAAGCTTGAAAACTTCAACCCCTCTCTCTTTCTCCTCTTCTCTGTCTCTGTCTTCCCTCTCTGTCTCCTCCTTTCTTCTTTCTTCTTCTTTCTGTCTTCTTTCTTCTTCTTCTCCCAGCTGCCGAAGGAGTGAGTGTGTGTGAGGGTGTGTATATATGTATAGATATAGATATATGTATGTATAACTCAAGAGGTATGTATATTTCTCTCCCAAGGTCTGAAAAACAGCCCCAAGGCCACTAAATGAAACATATATATAGACATAAGGGAGTGCCACGCGTTTAAAGCTGAAGGAAAGAAGAAAACATTTCTCAGGTTATGTCAATCGATTGAGACACCAGTCAATCGATTGGCAACAGATATTTGTAGTCAATCGATTGGAAACAATGTCAATCGATTGAGATGAATAGCAATCGATTGGAAAGTTTGACACGTCATCACTTTTAGTCGGTAGAATGTAAATCGATTGGGATAACTTATCAATCGATTGGTATCAAAAAGTGTCAATCGATTGGGAATATGTCAATCGATTGGTATCAAAATTTACCAAAAGGAAGAGAAAGTTTATACGAGTATAAAAATGAAATACCGGGTCTTATTAAAATACCAAAATACAGGGTATTACATCATCCACCACTCAACAAAAGATTTCGTCCTCGAAATCAAAAGCAACAAGGTCTAAAACAAAAATGAAAACTTCTCGCGCATCTCTGACTCTAGTTCCCACGAAGCTTCTCCTTCATCGTGATGCTTCCACTGAATCTTGACTAACGGGATCTCCTTGTTCCTGAGTTTCTTGATTCCTCGATCTAGAATACGAACAGGTCCTTCATTGAACGTAACGTCGCTGTTGACTTCGATATCCTCAAAGTTGATCTCGTGCGCTGGGTTGTGAACACACTTCCTCAACATACTGATGTGAAAAACGTTGTGCACTCCTGACATCTTTGGTGGCAACGCAAGGCGATAAGCAACTTTTCCAACACGCTCCAGAATCTCGAATGGTCCGATGAAACGTGGCGATAACTTGCCCCTTTTCTGACCAAATCTGACGATTCCTCGAACAGGTGAAACCTTGAGTAATACGTGATCTCCAATGGCAAACTCCAAGTCTTTGCGTCGCTTGTCAGCATAACTCTTGTATCTGGTCTGGGCTGTCTTCATCTTCTCACGTACCACTTGAATCTTTTCATTCGTCTCGCGTACCATCTCTGGCCCAAGAAGTTGACTATCTCCGACTTCGGTCCAACATAGCGGCGATCGGCAAGGTCTCCCGTACAAAGCTTCAAACGGCGCCATATCTATGCTCGAATGATAACTATTATTATAGGCGAACTCAATCAGAGGTAAGTGTATCTCCCAAGAACTCTCAAAATCAATGACACAAGCTCGTAACATATCTTCCATCACTTGATTAACTCGTTCCGTCTGTCCATCTGTCTGTGGATGAAAAGCTGAACTCAAATTCAATGTCGTTCCCATCGCTGTCTGGAGACTCTTCCAAAATTCTGCAGTAAAGCGCGAATCTCGGTCTGACACAATAGATACAGGCACTCCATGTAATCGTACAACATGTTGTAGATACATTCGGCTCAAACGTTCTACTGAGTACGTCATGCTATAGGCAATAAAATGTGCCGTCTTAGTAAGTCGATCCACGATTACCCATATAGCATCGTGATTCTGCTGTGACTTCGGCAATCCTACCACAAAATCCATGGTTATGTGTTCCCATTTCCATTGAGGAATAGGTAACGGCTGTAGAAGTCCAGGTGGTTTCTGATGTTCTGCCTTTACTTGTTTACAAGTAAGACACTGAGCTACATACTCTGCCACATTTCTCTTCATTCCTTCCCTTTAGAAATTTCTCTTCAAGTCCTTGTACATCTTCGTACTTCCGGGGTGAATAGTCATCCGTGACTTATGAGCTTCATCCAATATTTCCTTCCGGAGATTTTCTTCGTCAGGTACACAGAGTCTACCTTTACATCGTAAGGCTCCGTCTGTACTTATACTCCAGACTTCTGGTTCCTTTGCTGACATCTTGGCGAACCATAACTTCAAATCCTCTGTTGTCTGTTGAGCCTCTATGATACGGCTGATCAAAGTTGGTTGTACCATAAGACATCCAAAATGTTGTCCCTCCATTGGCTCCACTGGCTGAAGATCAAATTCAGCTAAAACTTCTAATGCTCTCCACTCTCTAATTAGTAATGCAGCGATCACTAATCGAGGTTTACGGCTCAAAGCATCGGCTACGACATTTGCTTTACCTGGATGGTATTGCAAAGAAAAGTCATAGTCTTTGAGTAACTCCATCCATCTCCGCTGTCGCATATTCAACTCCTTTTGAGAGAACAAATACTTCAAGCTCTTATGATCGGAAAATAGATCAAACTTTTCTCCGTAGAGATAGTGTCTCCAAATTTTCAATGCAAACACTATTGCTGCTAATTCCAGATCATGCGTGGGATAATTTTTCTCATGTACCTTTAGTTGTCTCGATCCATATGCGATAACATTTCCATCTTGCATAAGCACACACCCAAGTCCTTGGTACGATGCATCACTGTAGATCACATACTTTTCTCCACTCTTAGGTAATGCGAGTACTGGTGCAGAAGTCAATCTTTCTTTTAACTCCTGAAATGCACCCTCATGCTTGTCTGTCCATTCATACTTCGTCTCCTTTCTTGTTAAATTCGTCAATGGTCCTGCTAACTTGGAGAATCCTTCGACAAATCTTCGGTAATATCCTGCTAAACCCAGAAAACTTCTGACTTCGGTCGCATTTGTCGGTCTGTTCCAGCTTAAGACTGCATCAATCTTAGATGAGTCTACCGAAATACCTTCCTGAGATATAACGTGTCCCAAGAATTTGACTTCTTGTAGCCAAAACTCACACTTGCTGAACTTTGCATACAACTTGCTATCTCGAAGTGTTTGCAAGGCAACTTGTAAATGCTCCTTGTGATCCTCTTCTGTCTTTGAGTAGATCAGTATATCATCAATGAACACAATAATGAACTTATCCAGATATAGTCTGAATACTCTATTCATCAAGTCCATAAATACTGCTGGCGCATTCGTTAATCCAAAAGGCATAACTAGAAACTCGTAATGCCCGTATCTTGTCCTGAATGCAGTCTTTGATACATCCTCTGATCGAACTAACAGCTGGTGGTATCCTGAACGTAAATCGATCTTGGAGAAAATCCTAGATCCTTGTAACTGGTCGAATAGATCATCTATCCGAGGTAACGGATATCTATTCTTAATCGTAACCTTGTTCAACTCCCTGTAGTCTATACAGAGTCGAAGTGTTCCGTCCTTCTTCTTTACAAACAGAACTGGTGCTCCCCAAGGCGACGTACTTGGACGAACAAATCCTAGATTCTCGAGTTCTTGAACTTGCTTCTTCAATTCTAACATCTCAGTTGGTGCCATTCTGTATGGAGTCTTAGAAATAGGCAATGTATCAGGTACTAATTCCACACAGAAGTCTATTTCTCTTTTCGGTGGAAGTCCTTTAATATCCTGAAATACATCCTGAAAGTCTCGTACAATAGGAATTTGATCCATCTTAAGCTCCGTACTCGTACTAATGATCGTAGCCAAATTACTCGTAAGGAACAGGTCGCTTGTCGGTTGACACTGAAATCTGATCGTCGGCTTTCCTTGTATTGAAAATACAATCGTCCTAGTAGGGCAATCCAAATTGGCACTGTACTTAGTTAACCAATCCATCCCTAGGATAACATCGAATTCTGACATCGACAGAACTACCAAGTCTGCTGGAAGATTCCTATCTCCCAAAGTCAAAGGGCAATCTCTACACACCCTACTCAACTTAACTGTCACTCCTAATGGTGACACAGCATTCAGTGTTGACTCAAGTGTCTGGGGTTCTAAACCCAACTGACGCACAATCTTAACAGCAATAAAAGAACGTGCGGCTCCAGTGTCAAATAAAGCTTTAACTGGACTATGAAAGAGTACAAGTGTACCTTCCAAATGTTGCTGCTCATCAGCATTAAAGCCTGCTTCTTCTGGAATAATAGCGTTCATCCTTGTTTGATCTGGAGGTCCTTGAATTCCTTGCACTGGTGCCCCGTAGTATCCTCCTCGTGGTGCACGACAATCCTTGCTCAAGTGTCCGGGTTTGTTGCAGTTGCGGCAGACAATATCTGGCCTGCGGTTAGGTCTGAAGACGGTGCAGTTCCTTGCAATATGTCCGGGTTTTCCACAGTTAAAACATCCTCCACTATTACTTGGCGGGGCTGTTAGTAATGCCTGTGGCTGTAGTCCTCGCTGTTGATTTTGCTGGGGCCGATCATAACTCTGCTGTGGTTTCCTGGTTCCTTCCCAGATTCTCTTATTTCCTTGAAAATTTTCCTGAGGTCTCCATCCTTGGGTATTTCTCGGTGGTCGATTATGGAAATTCCTCGGTTGAAACCCTCGTGACGACTGAGGTCGATTCATCTGTGATTGCTGTACTGAATTAACATCCTTTTCTAATCCTGTAGCAAATCTAACAACTTCCTCATACGTCTGGTTTAGATGACCAACCATCATATGTCTAAGGTGGGGGTTCAGTCCTTGGTGAAATCTCTTCACCTTCTTCTGCGGCGTGTCTATCATATGCTGAGCAAATCTGGATAAACGCTCGAACTGTGTTGTGTATTCCCGTACATTCCATCCTCCTTGGATCAAATTTAGAAAGTTCCTTTCCTGTTGATCTCTCTCATCTTCTGGAAAATACTTATCCAAAAATCTGCCTTTGAATGTCTCCCATGGCATAGCTCTAGCGGCATCGATCCCAACAGTGGCTTGCTCAGCTTCCCACCAATCTGCGGCGGCATAGGTGAGCTGAAACGTAGCAAGGCGACGTTTCTCTTGTTCATTGCATTCCAATGCTCCAAATATCAACTCCATCTCTCTTATCCATTGCTCTGCTTTCCATGGTTCTGTTAGTCCATCAAACTTTTCGGGACGTAACCCACGAAAATTTGCTAACAGCTTATCTCCAGTCTGTCTTGGTGGCGGGGGTACAAGAGGTCTCTGGTGGGTGGAGTGATTATATGTATCTCCCACATGCTCCATCCTCTGCATAAATGCTTCAAAAATTCCCGTTGGATCCATCCCTTCCGGTATAGGTGCTCCATTACGTGCTTGGTGATTTCTCAAGGGTCCTACCATGATGATAACGAGTATCGCCTACAAACGACATATTGATCAGCTGAAAGTCTTCTCGTAGAAACGAACTCAAGATAGAACAAGAAACAGCAAAACTAACCATTCTACTAAACAACACTGCACAACGCAACAACCAAACAATAATAAAAGTACTGCTCGTATATATATATATCAAAAGATGTACCGTATAGTACACACTAATCAAACTGTGTACCATATGGGACAAGAGTTACAACAACTAAAGTCAGCTAATACTATACAAAGCTATGGTCAATAGCTATCTCTCAAGCTCCCAAAAATCTAGTGGACAACATGTCCTAATATAAACTAACAAAATCTACACCCTGCCGATCCTGACTCAAAAGTCGTCAGCATCTGATCCTGCTGGTGGTGCCTCATCCTCCGGGTCTATATCCATTTCCTCGAGTGGATCATCCTCAACTGGTGCGACAAGATCTCCAACTACTACCCCTATATCCCAATCCTCTATCATCTCTGCATCATCGTCCTCCATCACGTCTGCTATTGCCTGGTTAGCGACATCAACAGCTACTGCAGCAAAACCGTCAGCTATGTCAAGAGCTCCTGCTATAGCCACCTCTCCCATAACAAAATCTGCTGGCTGTGCTACCATCTGGGCTATCCATCCTACTGCCATATCGGCCATGGCTGCCATATGCATAATCGGTCCAGCTGGTATCTGAAGCACAACGGGTATCTCTGGCACAACTATCTCCTCGTCGGGTACCTCCTCGTCTACCACTATGTCTGCCTCAATAGCCTCTGGGTCTGGTACTGGATCCTCTGGCTCAAACTCTGGCTCCTCGGGGTCATCCTCAGCTTCATCATCATCTGCATCGTCTGCATGCTCATCCTCTACTGGGTCCTCATCATCTATCGGCTCCTCCTCTCCATCTCCACCCATGTCCTCATCGGGATGCTCATCCTGAGGCTCTACATCTTCCTCATCCTCAATCGGCTCATGCTCTGGCTCTGGGACGGGTACGTCGGGCACTGGTGATGGTGGGGCTGCTGGAGCTGCTGCTGGTGCAACTACGGGCTCTGGTGGACCGGCTACAATGGCTCTCAACTCAATCTCATCCATCTCTGGTTTACTCAAAACTAGTCGCAACATCTCCTGGCAAATGTCTCTACCAACTCTCGCTAAGTGGTAAGCATCCATGCGCATCTGGGTCGGGTGAGTACTTCTGGTCACATAAAGTGCTCTCCACATGTCTTCCTCTAAATGTCGACTAGCTATCTGGCACACACGCTCACGATAAAACTCTGGGTCAGCTGGCTCCACGGTATCTCCATGGATAATATGTCCTCCATAAGCATCAGTCACAAACTGGTGAAACTCCGGATCCATGCTATCCTGCAAAGGAAACTATCTATCGTCAGGAAGACGAACTTATCTTATACTCATATCTCATCTCAAAGAATCTTAACACACTAGGACCAGATGGTGTGGAAATACTTAGTGAACAAAAGTATCACAACCTAGAGTACCGAACGCAGGCTCTGATACCAAAAATCCTGTCACGCCCCGGAGCAGCATAAATAGAGAAAAATAAATTTCCTTTATGGGTCCATAAGGAATGACAGGTGAAAGTCACTAATAATCCACACCACACAGTACTAGTCCAAAAGAAAAGCAACAGTAACCAACTGAGAATAACACACAGTGTTAACTATTACAAAATATCAGAGTATGGTCCACAGGATCACAACAGGTCTGAAGACAACAAATGCCCAAGTACCCATTAACAAAAGTTTAACAGAACAACTGAAATTAAATCTAATTATAACATCTTCAGTCTTCAACTGGCATAAGGATAATCCTTCCTGGTGTAATCGTCATCGGTGGGGCCTTCCTCTAAATAACACTCATCATTGTACTGGTCATTACCTGTAAAACAAGGGGCAGGATATTCTGGACGGGGAATGTCCAGGCAATAAAAGGCCGTCAGCTTACTGAGAGCTGAGTGAGCATAAACTAACGAGGTACCAGTTATCTGAAGTAAACTCAAGCTTATAAAAACAAGAGTTAACATCTTATTATAAAATAACATTATCTTGTTCTTCTATTCATTCTTATAAACCGACCCTTATCGTCTTATTACTCAAATACCGAACTCAACGTATTCAGATGTCATGAACAGACTCAATCGTTTAACTCTAGGGATACACCCTTATTCTGTCCATCGCTTTTAAGAACAATGGTCCTGTTCACCGCATGTCATGGACTCCACGTCAGTCTGTCCCCAGCTTTTAAGAACAATGGTCCTGTTCACCGCATTTCAGGGATATAACGTTTCGAACAAGGCATATCAATCTATTGCCACGACTTAACGTCATCTACTAGTGATCCCAGCTCACCGCTTTTAAGAACCATGGTCCGGTTCACCGCTTTTAAGAGCATATCACAGATCATCCAGTCTATCTTAAGACTTCTTGGTCCAGCTCACCGCTTTTAAGAACCATGGTCCGGTTCACCGCTTTTAAGAGCATATCATGACCAATCATCCATCCACGTACCATTCCCGGAACTTACCAAACCTACTTACGTTCCATTCTACATCGACACATGACAGTTCCCAATGTGGCCTGACTACTCGGATTAAAAGAAACGGATATCGAACTCATATCAGAAACAACACGTCAACCCACGTCTTCATATTACTTTTTATTCATTATCCATAAATCTTTGGTGTCACATTTCTCCTGTCTACCCCATAATCGCATAATGGAATCCCGAATTAGAAATCGAACAACTAAACCTCTTATATAATAAACAGGCAAAGTAAACCATGTACTGATCATGTCAATCGATTGGAACAAAAGTTCAATCGATTGGAACAAAAGTTATGTCAATCGATTGATAAACATGTCAATCGATTGGAACAATGTCAATCGATTGAAATCCTATTCAATCGATTGGGATGCAACTGATGTCAATCGATTGGAACTACGTCTTCTCCAGCAGATTGTAAAAACAGCATATATAAACGTGCACTACAGGCATTTAACCCATCTAAACATCGTAATAACTTGCATAAACATCACATAAAGAGACCAAGTGAGTTAGAACTCACCTAGGGTGCGTTTGGGTGGTGTTTAAAGCTTGAAAACTTCAACCCCTCTCTCTTTCTCCTCTTCTCTGTCTCTGTCTTCCCTCTCTGTCTCCTCCTTTCTTCTTTCTTCTTCTTTCTGTCTTCTTTCTTCTTCTTCTCCCAGCTGCCGAAGGAGTGAGTGTGTGTGAGGGTGTGTATATATGTATAGATATAGATATATGTATGTATAACTCAAGAGGTATGCATATTTCTCTCCCAAGGTCTGAAAAACAGCCCCAAGGCCACTAAATGAAACATATATATAGACATAAGGGAGTGCCACGCGTTTAAAGCTGAAGGAAAGAAGAAAACATTTCTCAGGTTATGTCAATCGATTGAGACACCAGTCAATCGATTGGCAACAGATATTTGTAGTCAATCGATTGGAAACAATGTCAATCGATTGAGATGAATAGCAATCGATTGGAAAGTTTGACACGTCATCACTTTTAGTCGGTAGAATGTAAATCGATTGGGATAACTTATCAATCGATTGGTATCAAAAAGTGTCAATCGATTGGGAATATGTCAATCGATTGGTATCAAAATTTACCAAAAGGAAGAGAAAGTTTATACGAGTATAAAAATGAAATACCGGGTCTTATTAAAATACCAAAATACAGGGTATTACAAGTTGCTCGGTCTCGTTGGGGTATTTCCCTATCTCAGCGAAAGTATACTCTTGATCTCCTTTAGGATACAGGTATGCTTGGGTATAGGCCTACCTCTACTCTATTGGATCCGAATCTTAAGCTGTCAACGAAATCAGGGGAGTTATTACCAGATCCATCAGTGTATTAACGTCTTGTGGGTTGTCTCATTTATTTGACGAACACAAGACCAAATCTTACATTCGCTGTTAGTGTTGTGAGCCAATTTATGCACTTACCACATACATCCTACTTAGATGCTATTTATAATATTCTCCATTATCTTAAAACATGTCCTGGTCCTGGGCTTTTCTTTAAGACTGGAGCACGGTCAGGCCTCTCATGCTTTACAGATGCAGATTATGCGGGGTCAAAGATTGATAGACGCTCCACTTCTGGCTTTTGTACTTTTCGTGGCAGTCATCTCATATCATGGTAAAGTAAGAAGTAAGCGGTTGTCTCCCGGTCTTTAGCCAAGGCTGAGTATCGTGCCATAGTTCAGGGCATATATGAACTCCTTTGCCTTCGTTCTCTTCTAACTGAGTTGGGCTTTCCAGTAATGGACTCATCTGCATTATTCTGTGATAATAAGTCCGCTATCATGCTATCTTCCGAATCTATCCTTCATAAGAAAACGAAAAGTATAGAGGTTGATATTCACTTTATTCAAGAAAAAGTTCGTTCAGTTCTTATCATACCAAACTTTGTTCCCTCATCTGATCAAACAACGGATATGTTCACAAAAGTAATTGGTCCTACACTGCTACAGTCATCTCTTGTCAAGCTGGGACTCGTCGATATCTTTACCCCAGCTTGAGGGGGAGTGTTGGAATTAGGATATAATTTCGATGTATTTATTGGTCATGTTGACCATTTTTATTTCCTTCCTTATTTTCTTTATTCTCTTTATTTTTGATTTATTCTCTTTCTAGTTTTAGTTCTTTGTTAGGTTATATATACCAGAGTGTACATGAATAAAGATGATCTATTTTTCTAATTCCTTTATTTTAAAACCAAAAATCCAGTCGGCAGTTTAGGGTCCGACCGACTGGAAATGCAAGATACAGAGATCTCAAAATCTCAGCAACCAATCCAGTCGACTGCTCCCTCGTGTCTAGTCAATTGGGGATCAAATTTTCAGTCGATTGCACTGTCTGGTCAACTGAAGTCCAGTCCAAGCAGAAAGATCTTATTATGAAATATAAACCAGTCGACTATGTCAGGGGACCCAGTCAACTACTTTTCATAAAATGATAGTGTCTTGCTCAACAAAAGGATCCAGTCGACTGCAATCACAAACCAGTCGACTGGTTTCATTGCAGCAGAGCATTCTACAGAATTTTCCAAGTTAAAGGTTTTCTAAATTCAGCCAGAGTCTAATTACACATTCTAGACTCATTCCAAAGTGGTTCTAACGTATAATAACATACCTCAAAACATAATTACAAGAGATTACTAACTATTACAATATCACGAATCCGTTCTAAGATACCAAGTTAAACATGGTTTAAAAGTCATAAAAATCCTTATTACAACATTTCTATTACAAAATTTCATAAGACATGATAAGTCGCCTCCTAAGTGAACTCCCGACATCTAGTGACCACTTCCCGGATTCCTGGCCGGCATTCACACCTGCAATGGTTATTTAAATAACCACACATACTTTGATTCGTTTAAGCTAATGTTTAGTGAATAAAACAATAATGCACGTGAATGATAAACATGCTCGCATTCATATTCTCTACATTTCATACTAGTCTCCGGAGTCTCACGTGTACGTTCCACACTCCTAGTCCATGACTCCTCGCCAATAAGTCCATGCGACAAGGTAAGACCCACTGTCATAGCCCAACCCACAATAGTAGAACCAGAGCCCGTGGCACGCCACCGAGGCTAAACCAATTCATTAACGTTCCCAAAAATTAGTTTTAAGAACATGCAGCGAAAAAACAAAACAAACCATTTTAAAAACTAGCAATCCAGTTGATTAATCCAAGGTCCGGTTGACTGGAAATGCAAGATACAGAGAGTTCCAAGTTCCAGCAGCCAGTCCAGTTGACTGACTCTATGTCCAGTCGACTGGGGTGTTAAACATCCAGTTGATTGGTATTGTCTGGTCGACTGAAATCCAGCCTGGGCTGATAGAAAAGGTTATGTTTTACCATCCAATCGACTGTGTCAGGGCACCAGTCGACTGGTTTCCCAAAACTCTAAGGCAGTGTCTAAAACCCACAGATATCCGTCGACTGGACCAGGTCCGGTCGACTGGTTCCCTGCGGCAGAACACTTCCTGCAGAAAACCAAGTTTAAAAACTTTCTAAAAATCAACCAAGGTCCAAACACACACTCCAAACTTATACCAAAATGATTCCCGCTGGATTAAAACATTACTTAAGCGTAAATACAAAAAGATTTCTATCTATTACTCCCTCTGTCCCATTTTATATGTCCATCTTGGGGAATCTAACTATTTAAGGGAATAAAAAGAATCTACACAAACTTTCCATAATTGCCCATAATCATTGCACTTTCTTTTTTTTGTTTTATTTTGGTGTTGATTGTAAGGAAGCGTAGTTTGGGAAACGAAGTAAAATTTACATACTAATTTAGGAAAGTGGACAACAATTTTGGAACATCCCCAAAATGAAGGATGGACACATAAAATGGGACGGAGGGTATAACAACCTGCATTTGCATTTAATTTTAACCTGACATTTCCATAATTAATCTGTATTTTTGCATTGTCATATTTAATATACATTAACTGCTTTTAATTTAGTTTCAATTCTCACATGTTAAATCTTAATTCTTGACTTAATTACTATTGAAATTCTTATTGGGGTCAAACTGCGATTTTATAAAATTTAGCAACACCTATGTTAGATTTCAAAACTGTATTTCAAAATGGTGGAAATGTTTACTTTTAACTCAATCAGTATTTTTATAAAACCGGAAAATCATTTCCTACATTAAAATGATTTTTTTGTATTTTTGTGACGGACACCGTGCCACGAAAATACCAGTTTATGTCCAAAAATGTCCGTGCTGTGCTAAACTTCCATAGATTTTGAAAGTGATGTAAAGCATGATTTGACAATTGCTTTATTTCCATTTATGGCAAGTAATGATTTGCTTATACCTTGTTTGGTTAATGTATTCTTGTGTGTGTTGATCTTGTGCCAAAATCTGAAATTCCCAAACAACTAATTATGACCCCTATACATCTACACTTGACTCTTGGATAATTGGGGAGTTATAACACCTATGTATATACGTATATATATTTTGGGTTAATTAGAATTTTGAAGACAATTCATTTGTAAAGTGAGGAAGACACAACTTGGGCTCCAAGTTGGGAATTCTATTTAACATACACACCTTCATACATATCACACATTCTGCACATACATAACACAGAGAGAAAAGAGAGAGCTGGAGAGTTAATTTCAAAAATTGCTAGAGAGAGAGAGGACACAATCCCAATAGCCAAAGCTTGAGTTTGAAATTCTAGCTTGTTATTCTTTCTCAACAATTCCTTCTACTCTTATCACAGTGAGTATTACTAGCTCACTATGAATGTAAATTTATACTTGTTTGCTATTTATATAGGAGTAAGTGTAGAACACCATGATCAATTTTGTCCATGGAAGCTTGAAGCTTCAAAATCTCAATTTCTCAACCTTAACTAAAATTGATTTTCAGAAATGATTATGAAAGTTTATGATACATAGAAGTTCTGGTTAAAGTAATATAGCTTAATTTGTTCATAGAAGAAAGTATATAAGAAATTAAGTTTTATCATCTTTTAATCTTTCATAAAATTCAAGAGTTATAGATTGAATCATGTAAAATTGACTTTGAATTCTTAATCCTCATTGAAAAACAAAGAGACTCATATATAATAAGGTAGGGTAACTTACCAAATTGAAAATGGGTCAATTTAGACCCTGAAAATCTGGAACAGAGCAGTTTCTGCGAGGAAGAAGAAGCCTTAGCATTAACTCGCGCGCGCGATCACGTGAGCGAGGGTCGCGCGAGCGACCCGTGCGCGCGAGGTGGCTGGTTCCAGGCAGACAGAAAAGGTTTTATAAAAGAAAAAGAAAAAATTGGGCATATCGCGCGAGCGACCTCCCGCGCGCGCGAGCTGTGTGTTTCCTGGCAGAAAGAAAAGGTTTTTAAAATAAAACAGAAAAATGGGCATATCGCGCGAGCGTCCTTCGCGCGAGCGGCTCGCACGCGCGACTTCTGGCAGTTTCTAGTTTTTGCTTGTTTTGTGTTAAGGAACTGTTTGGGTGATATTTTATGAACTGTTAAAGCTCCGTTTGGGAAATTTACTTAAACAGAATCCTATTTGGGTATGTTTGGATGATTAAAACGTTGTATTACGACTTATCAATCCCCGTACACACGTCATTTATATAATTCAGTGATTTACCTCATGTTTTAAAGTTTCACGACATACATGTAGAGTCAGTTGTACATGCATGGTGAGTGTGAATGTTGGTCAGTATGGAAAAGAGTAATGGTCAGTGTGGCATAGTGAGTGCGGTTGAGATTGTGTTGTGGACACTCCCTGGTAAGTGAGTACCAAAGTGTGTTGTGATTGAGATTGCGGCGAGGGTGTCTTTGAAATGCGACAGTGGCAAAACTGGACAGTCCCTGATGACCATGGTAGCGTCAAAGTGTGTGAAGCCGAACTTGGACATTCCCTGGCACCCATGGTAGTGCTAAAGTGTGGCCTACGGACACTCCCTGATACCCGAGTCTGGATACTGCGTGAGGGTTCCTCCGGTATTTGCATGGCGGATTAGGTAGTCAAAGTGTGAGGCAATGGACACTTCCTGGTACCCCGGACCAAAGTGTGAGGCAAACTGAACATTCCCTGGCACCCCTGTGTTAAAGTGTGGCTATCTTAGCGTTTCAAAGATACTGGTGTGTGATAGTGGGTTGTTAGGTTTTGTCGAGAGAAAAGAGTCAGTAAGATGAGATGGTGCATTGTTCTCATACACTGTCACATATACGTGAATTATATCTTTTAAATATTATTGTGCTTGTTTCCTAAATGACCTCCATGCTTTAATGTAAACTTATTGGATTAAAGGAAAATTAGAAAATGGTAAATGAGTATGTGTTACATTCAAAGTTATGTTTTTAATACTCACCAGCTTCTTGAAGCTGACGACGTTGATGCGTCCTGGACATTCGTGTTCAGGTTTTTCAGGTTATGATCAGGCTGAACATTATAATTATGCTAATTGAGAACGACTGCTTGGAAGAAAGACTGTTATCTATACTCCATGTTTTAAGTTATAAACTGTTTTGTAATAAGGATCACTGTAATAGATATTAAGTTATTGTTTTGATTTAAGGCGGTTTATGCCTTTAAAGACCCCGTGCTGTAATATGTAATAAGTTAGAAAAAATATTTGTAAGCTTTGATTGCTCTACTCTGATTAATGGTTTTGTGTTGTTCGACGTTTGGAACGGAATCGATCCTTCAAACTGTCGCGACCTACAGGTCCATAAATGAAATTAAACGCTTTCCATATTTATGCTACGTCGGGGCGTGACAAGATTTAGTGGTATCAGAGCCAGATTATTATTTATCTCAAGATAGTTTAGCCAGGTTAGGGTTTACTAGTTTAGACCCGATTCCACGATCTGTTAGCTTAAGCTTCACACACCCGATGTTAAGACAGGGAGGATAGACTCTGAACCCAAACGCTTAAGATTATCTCTTTCCTGATTTAAGTTAGTACCTTTTTATCAGGTATGGACACAGCTCAGCCGCTCTATGTACCAGATGGGTTTGGAGGACAGTTGGTGACTCCCGGGGTAGTAGTCCTAGCTTTCTCGATTTATATCACACCGCCATTGAGCAGCTGGCCACGACGACTGTAGTATCAGATCTGTGGCACCAGGTTCACGTGGTAGGGATAGTTGATTTGGCACGTATCCGCCTTGAGATACGCTATTTCGCGGAGGCTCAGCGTTTAGTGCTAGTTAAGATTCTGAGACTAGTTGATATTGATGCCCTCTATTTTCCCTCTTGAGATCTAGGTTGTGCATGCTCGTCTCGCATAGCTAGAGATGCCGCCGCCAGTGGTTCCCATTGTCGAAGACGATGCTGAGGCTGTTCATTTGGTTCCAGTAGGTAGAGAGGGTGTAGAGGATGGCATAGGTCTAGATGACCTCGCCGCTGAGCTCGAGGAGGAGCTAGCACTTGAGCTAGTTCTGCTTGAGGAGGTGCCAGTTGAGGCAGATGCCCCAGCGCCTGATTCTTCATCAACCTCTCAGGGCTCTGATTTTGATTTGGTGGGCCCAATCCTTGTTCAGCGATTTTGCCCTGTCGATTCGCTAGATCTCCTGATTGCTGCTTACGGAGACGACTGATTTCTAGATATGACTTTGTACATATTAACTACTTTTGACTATTAGCTCTACCTCTTTTTGCAAAGTGTAATTACATGCATTAGAGTATAGGGCAATAACCCTATTTTTGACATTAACTCTTGTATGCGTCCTAACCCACACAGATAGGGTAGGCACAGATCTGATCATACACGCTTTTTGTATCAACTTGACAAGAAGTTATATATATAAATACTCTTTTGATGTCGTTGTCATTTAAAATGCTTTATACTTCTGTTGCATGCATTTTCCTCATTATCACTATCATGCATAGAATGGCTGGAAGACCGAGAAGAAACAGGAATTTGATTGAGGGAGCACCTGAGGCTGCCGATCCCATAGGAATGTTTTAAGCTTTCGTCAGACGTCTCGAAAGGGTTAGTAATCAGAATGAAAATCGACGAGACCGCCAAACCGGAGATAAGCTGCTGGAGAGATTCCGTGCACTAAGGCCCGAGCAGTTTGCGGGTACCGCGAAACCCTAGAAAGCGGAACAGTGGTTAAGACAGATGGACCGTATGTTCAAAGCTGTCCAGTGTAATGAGATGGACAAGAGGAGGTTAGCTACTTTCCAATTGACTGATGCCGCCGCAGATTGGTGGGATTCAGTCATAGTTACCATCGGGAATGAAGCTGCAACGGGAATGACGTGGACTGCGTTCAAGGGGTGATTTTTGGAAAAGTATTTCCTGGTTACAGAAAGGCACAGAAGGGAGAAAGAATTCTTGGATTTGACTCAGGGGACTAAGTCGGTACAAGAGTACACTACTCAATTCGAGAGGCTGTCTCGGTTTGCCCCTCACATGGTTGATACCGAGGAAAAGAGGATCCATAAGTATAACTAAGGGTTGACACCGCAGATCCGTCGCCTGACTCTCGGCCACCTAGATAAGTCTTTCAAAGGACTAGTCGGCCTGGCCACTGATTTGAAAGAAGATGCTCGAGTGAATCGGAAGCAATTCGAATTCCGACCACCTCAATGGGGTAATTTTGGAAATAGACCTCCAATGAATCGTGCCCAAGGACTAAAGAGGAATTTCGATGGAAGTAAGAAGACCCAAGCTATCACCTATCCGACTCAACCTCGAGTAGGAGAAGGTAGTAATGCTGGAAAATATTTCAATTGTGGCAACCCCGGTCATCTGGCTCGAGATTGCAAGGCACCAAGGCGTGCTGCTCAGCAAGGCATAGTCTGTTATAACTGTGGCAAACCAGGTCACATTAGCAAGTTCTGCACTACTCTTGAGCAAGTGACGTATGGTCAATAGAATTAGACTCGCTTGAATGCTGTTATCCCAGACGCTGCTGGATATGACAGAACTATTTATGAAGAAGGAGATTATGGAGAAGCTCATCCTGATCAGCAAGCAGTGGAAGGTACTTTGACTTTGTTTAATTCCCAAGTTAAAGTTTTATTTGATATGGGTGCTGCTCTTTCGTTCATATCTATTAATATGATTCGGAGATTGGGTATCTTACCTCATCGTTTAGAGAAAGCTTTGAGGGCTACCTCGCCATTGGGAGCTGCAGTCAAGTTAGGACATGTGTGCAAGAATTGTCCCTTACGGTTAGGAGACCGTGAAATCTCGGTAAGGTTGATTGTCCTATCAATGAAGGAGTTCGACATAATCCTAGGAATGGATTGGCTCTCTCAGAATCAAGTGAAGTTGGATTGTGCGAGGAAGAGAATTACATTCTCCGACAATGAGAATCAACCCTTAGTTTTCAATGTAACCCTTCAAGAGACATGTTCCTCACGAGATGTTTAGAAAATGTTGAAGTCGTCAGTATAGAAGCGACAACGTCGTCTATACCTGTAGTCAAGGACTTCGAAGAAGTATTTCAAGACATTTCTGGTTTGCCACCCAAGAGAAGTATAGAGTTCTGTATTGAGCTTATACCGGGTATTGTACCGATCACCAAGGTTCCCTACAGAATGGCCCCTACCGAACTGTTGAAATTGAAAGAACAAGTTCAAGAGCTTGAGAACCTAGGTTTTGTACGTCCAAGTACCTCGCCTTGGGGAGCACCTGTATTATTCGTGAAGAAAAAGGACGGAACACTTCGGTTGTGTATCGACTGCCAAGAATTGAACCGCGTGACTATCAAGAAACAAGTATCCCTTACCACAGATTGATGATTTGTTTGATCAACTACAAGGAGCTACGACATTTTTCAAGATAGACCTAAGGTTGGGATATCATCAGTTGAGGGTACGGAAGGAAGACATACCTAAGACTGCTTTTAGAACCCGATATGGTCACTACGAGTTTTTGGTGATGCCGTTTGGAATGACGAATGCCCTGGCAGTGTTTATGGATCTGATGAACAGAGTGTTCAAGCCTTATTTGGATTAGTTTGTCATCGTCTTTATAGATGATATTTTGATATATTCTAAGTCAGCAGAAGAACACGAGCAACACCTACAGATTGCGATGCAGACGCTCAAGGACCACCACTTGTATGCCAAGGTCAGTAAGTATGAGTTCTGGTTGCGAGAAGTAAAATTTTTGGGACACAAGGTGTCATCTCAAGGAATTTTTGTGGATTCGTCCAAGATCGATGCTGTGTCAAACTGGGTTAGGCCGAGCAACCCTACAGAGGTTCGGAGTTTTCTTAGACTCGTAGGCTATTACAGGAGATTTGTTGAAGGATTCTCCAAGATAGCTGCACCATTAACTGGGTTGACGAAGAAGAATTTAAAATTCGAGTGGACAGAGAAGCATGAGCGCACCTTTCTAGAGTTAAAAGAAAGACTTACTACCGCACTGGTACTAGCTATACCCAAGCCTGATGAAAAGTTCACGATCTTCAGTGACGCGTCATATCAAGGATTGGGATGTGTACTTATGCAAGATGGCAGAGTTATCGCCTATGGATCTAGACAGTTGAAGTCGAATGAGTTGAACTATCCCATTCATGATTTGGAGTTGGCAGCAGTAGTTTTCGCACTCAAGATTTGGAGACACTACCTCTACGGTGAGAAGTTTGATTTATTCTCCGATCACAAGAGTCTGAAATATTTGTTCACACAGAAAGAGTTGAACATGAGGCAACACAGATGGATGAAGCTGATCAAAGATTACGACTTCTCGTTAGAGTACCACCCTGGTAAAGCTAATGTGGTCGCTGATGCTTTGAGTCGGCAGACTCGTGAGACGATCGCCTCTTTAATGGTCAGAGAATGGTGAGCATTGGAAACGTTGGCGGAATTTGATGTACAGAGTGTTGAAGAAAGAGAAGGACAACTTTTTGGATGTCTTATCCTACAGCCTGTTCTTATCGACCGCATTATTGGAGCTCAGAAAGAAGATGAGAAGGTTCAAGCATGGTTTGCGAAGATATCAGAGAAAGATTCGATAGAATGGAAGGTAGCAATTGATGGAGGATATCGGTGCAGAAATAGATTATGTGTACCAGGTGATGGAGAGCTAAGGAAGGATATCCTGGAAGAAGCACATAAGTCAAGATATACAGTTCACCCGGGAGGGACGAAGATGTACAAGGATTTGAAGAGAAATTTCTGGTGGGAAGGTATGAAGAAGGATGTGGCCAAATTTGTATCCAAGTGTTTGACGTGTCAGCAAGTCAAAGCCGAATATCAGAGAGCGTCAGGATTATTGCAACCGCTACCTGTTCCTGGCTGGAAGTGGGAGCATGTTGTCACGCCCCGACGTATACAGGGTGTTACACATGTAACCATGGATTTTATAGTGGGATTGCCTCGATCGCAGCAAAATCATGACGCCACCTGGGTAATCGTGGATCGATTGACGAAGTCTGCTCATTTTATTGCTTATAGTATGACATACCCGGTAGAGAAGATGAGTCGGATGTACATACAACAAGTTGTGAGACTTCACGGTGCACCTGTGTCAATTATGTCAGACTGTGACGCGCGTTTTACTTTTGGATTCTGGGAAAGTCTGCAAGAAGCTATGGGGACCTCACTCAAGATGAGTACTACTTTTCACCCTCAAACAGATGGGAAAACTGAGCGTGTTAATCAGATCATGGAGGATATGCTTAGGGCTTGTGTTATCAATTTTGAAGAATCTTGGGAGACACACTTGCCTTTGGTCGAGTTTTCCTATAACAACAGTTATCACACGAGTATCGGGATGGCTCCGTTCGAAGCATTGTACGGACGACCATGTCGTTCTCCGTTGTGCTGGACAGAGGTGGGAGATACAGAGTTGCTAGGACCAGATTTGGTTAAAGAAACCAACGAGAAGATTTCTTTGGTCAAAGAAAGGATGAGGACCGCTCAAAGCCGGTATAAGAGTTATGCCGATCGACGCCGAAAAGATTTGGAGTTTAGCATCGGAGATCACGTACTTCTTAAAGTATCACTGACCCGAGGAGTAGTACGCTTCGGTCTCAAGAGAGGAAAGTTAGCTCCTCGTTTCATCGGACCGTTTGAGATTTTGGAACGTGTCGGAAAAGTGGCATATCGACTGGCACTACCACCGAAGATGTCTGGGGTTCACAATGTATTCCATCTGAGTATGCTGAGAAAGTACATATGAGACCCCTCGCATGTGGTCAGTTATGATGATATTGAGACGAGTCATAACGTTTCTTACAAGGAGAGGCCTGTGAAGATTTTGGATCAGAAAATCAAGAAGCTGAGAAATAAGGATATCCCGTTGGTGAAGGTTCAGTGGAATCACCATGACGAGAATGAAGCCTCGTGGGAAGTTGAAGCTGAGATGAGGAAGAAGTATCCAGAGTTGTTTCAGGACTAGTCAGTCTTGATTTCGGGGACGAAATCCTGTTTAAGGGAGGAAGGATGTAACAACCTGCATTTGCATTTAATTTTAACCTGACATTTTCATAATTAATCTATATTTTTGCATTGTCATATTTAATATACATTGACTGCTTTTAATTTAGTTTCAATTCTTACATGTTAAATCTTAATTCTTGACTTAATTACTATTGAAATTCTTATTGGGGTCAAACTGCAATTTTATAAAATTTAGCAACACCTGTGTTAGATTTCAAAACTATATTTCAAAATGGTGGAAATGTTTACTTTTAACTCAATCAGTATTTTTATAAAACCGGAAAATCATTTCCTACATTAAAATGAATTTTCTGTATTTTTGTGACGAACACCGCGCCACGAAAATACCAATTTATGTCCAAAACTGTCTGCTCTGTACTAAACTTCCACATACTTTGGAAGTGATGTAAAGCATGATTTGACAATTGCTTTATTTCCATTTATGGTTAATGTATCCTTGTGTGTGTGTTGATCTTGTACCAAAAGCTGAAATTCCCAAACAACTAATTATGACCCCTATACATCTACATTTGACTCTTGGATAATTGGGGAGTTATAACACCTGTGTATATACGTATGTATATTATGGGTTAATTAGAATTTTGAAGACAATTAATTTGTAGAGTGAGGAAGACACAACTTGGGCTCCAAGTTGGGAATTCTATTTAACATACACACCTTCATACATATCACACATTCTGCACATACATAACACAGAGAGAAAAGAGAGCTGGAGAGTTAATTTCAGAAATTGCTAGAGAGAGAGGACACAATCCCCATAGCCAAAGCTTGGGTTTGAAATTCTAGCTTGTTATTCTTTCTCAACAATTCCTTCTACTCTTATCACAGTGAGTATTACTAACTCACTATGAATGTAAATTTATACTTGTTTGCTATTTATATAGGAGTAAGTATAGAACACCATGATCAATTTTGTCCATGGAAGCTTGAAGCTTCAAAATCCCAATTTCTCAACCTTAACTAAAACTGATTTTCAGAAATGATTATGAAAGTTTATGATACATAGAAGTTCTGGTTAAAGTAATATAGCTTAATTTGTTCATAGAAGAAAGTATATAAGAAATTAAGTTTTATCATCTTTTAATCTTTCATAATATTCAAGAGTTATAGATTGAATCATGTAAAATTGACTTTGGATTCTTAATCCTCATTGAAAAACAAAGAGACTCATATATAATAAGGTAGGGTAACTTACCAAATTGAAAATGGGTCAGTTTAGACCTTGAAAATCTGGAACAGAGCAATTTCTGCGAGGAAGAAGAAGCCTGAGCATTAACTCACGCGCGCGATCGCGCGCGCGACCCGCGCGCGCGAGGTGGCTGGTTCCAGGCAAACAAAAAAGGTTTTATAAAAGAAAAAGGAAAATTGGGCATATCGCGCGAGCGGCCCGCGTGCGCGAGTTGTGTGTTTCCTGGCAGAAAGAAACGATTTTTAAAATAAAACGGAAAAATAGGCATATCGAGCGAGCGGCCCGTGCGCACGACTTCTGGTAGTTTCTAGTTTCTGCTTGTTTTGTGTTAAGGAACTGTTTGGGTGATATTTTATGAACTGTTAAAGCTCTGTTTGGGAAATTTACTTAAACAGAATCCTATTTGGGTATTTTTGGATGATTAAAACGTTATATTACGACTTATCAATCCCCGTACGCACGTCGTTTATATAATTCAGTGATTTGCCTCATGTTTTAAAGTTTCACGACATACATGTGGAGTCAGTTGTACATACGTGGTGAGTGTGAATGTTGGTCAGTATGGAAAAGAGTAATGGTCAGTGTGGCATAGTGAGTGCGGTTGAGATTGTGTTGTGGACACTCCCTGGTAAGTGAGTACCAAAGTGTGTTGTGATTGAGATTGCGGCAAGGGTGTCTTTGAAATGCGACGGTGGCAAAACTGGACACTCCCTGACGACCATGGTAGCGTCAAAGTGTGTGAAGCCGAACTTGGACATTCCCTGGCACCCATGGTAGTGCTAAAGTGTGGCCTACGGACACTCCCTGATACCCGAGTCTGGATACTGCGTGAGGGTTCCTCCGGTATTTGCACGGCGGATTAGGTAGTCAAAGTGTGAGGCAATGGACACTCCCTGGTACCCCGGACCAAAGTGTGAGGCAAACTGAACATTCTCTGGCACCCCTGTGCTAAAGTGTGGCTATCTTAGCGTTTCAAAGATACTGGTGTGTGATAGTGGGTTGTTGGGTTTTGTCGAGAGAAAAGAGTCAGTAAGATGAGATGGTGCATTGTTCTCATACACGGTCACATATACGTGAATTAGATCTTTTAAATATTATTGTGCTTGTTTCCTAAATGACCTCCATGCTTTAATGTAAACTTATTGGATTAAAGGAAAATTGGAAAATGGTAAATGAGTATGTGTTACATTCAAAGTTATGTTTTTAATACTCACCAGCTTCTTGAAGCTGACGACGTTGATGCGTCCTGGACATTCGTGTTCAGGTTTTTCAGGTTATGATCAGGCTGAACATTATGATTATGTTAATTGAGAACGACTGCTTGGAAGAAAGACTGTTATCTATACTCCATGTTTTAAGTTATAAACTGTTTTGTAATAAGGATCACTGTAATAGATATTAAGTTATTGTTTTGATTTAAGGCGGTTTGTGCCTTTAGAGACCCCGTGCTGTAATATGTAATAAGTTAGAAAAAATATTTGTAAGCTTTGATTGCTCTACTCTGATTAATGGTTTTGTGTTGTTCGACGTTTCGGACGGGATCGATCCTTCAAACTGTTGCGACCTACGGGTCCATAAAGGAAATTAAACGCTTTCCATATTTATGCTACGTCGGGGCGTGACAGAGGGAGTACAACATTTCAAATTCGTTCTACAAATCTAAGTTAAACATAGCCACAAGTCATAATATTCTTATTACAACAAGTCTATTACAAAACGACGAGATAAACATATTAAGTCGCCTTCTAAGTGAACTCCCCAAACCCACGTGCTCACTTCTGCGATTCCTCGCCGGTACTAACACCTAAAGTGGTTATTTGAATAACCACACATATTCAGTTTGTTTAAGCTAACACTTAGTGAATTAAAACAACAAATGCACGTGAATGATAAACATGCTCGCATTCACATCTCTACATTTCATAGTAGTCTCCAGAATCCCACGTGTACGTTCCATACTCCTAATCTGCGACTCCTCGCCAATAAGTCTACGCAAAAAGGTAAGACCCACGATCATTTTCTTCAATCGTGCGACCTTAATGCCTATAAAGGCTCCACAACGATGGCTTGATACACGCACTCCTTTGACCCAAATAACAACTCAACATGCTCAAATCACATATCACTATGCTTTCAGTAATCAAAATATTTTACCGTGCTATTGGGCCTACTTATCAATATAATTGCCCAATATGAACTACACAATATATCTATAAACTTAACACATGCTTTTTATATCAAATATGAATACATGTCAAGAAATCATTCCAAAATGCAAGGTTGAATCACTCACCTCCAAATAACGCTACTATAATTCAATCCAAAGAAAACTCGTGCACAAAGAACGTACAGAAGTCCATTAGTACAACTCCTATGGATCAGAATTCCAATTATCAACTTTTATGAAAAATTCTAGAAAATAAATCTTCAAAAAACTTAGCCAAACATGGCCTAATAGGTATCAAAACGATGGCCTCAAAATAGGTATCAAAACGATGGCCTCAAAATAGGTATCAAAACGATGGCCTTACCTTGAAGAGTTCAAATACGAAATTTGGTGAAAAACCAGCAGACGAACAATCGTCGTTTGGCGTCGAGAAGCTCAAAGCAACTATATCTACCTTTGGCCTCTTTTTGAAACTTAGGTTAAGACTTATAGAAATTATCAAAGTCATCTCTAACTATATATAGGCAACACTTTTGGAAATTGTGTTTGCCTCCCCACGAGTTTTCAAAACTCCTAATCAGTCTTTGAAACTTTCTACACAGCTAATTCATAGCTTTACTAGTGAAACTTCAAAATTATAACAGTTTCCGATTAAGTTCCGTTGGGTTACTAAAATGCAAGTTTCTTCATGACTTTTCTGAAGTTGCTAATTAGTCTACCAAATTAATAGCGTGTTAAATCGTCCTCACCAGGATACTAAATCTAACAATAGAAATATATTATAAACCAGAAAATAATACAAATAGTGAAATACACAAGTAAACATTTAATTTCAGATAAACATTTAAGGTATTCCACAATGAACGTCTCATACTCGAAGAGACTTCACAACATCCAAACACTTATCAACAAAGTCTCAGAGGGTTCTCTAACACAGACACCCAAATCAACTCGTGAGTCAAAAACTCATTCACACATGTGCCAAAATGCACAACACATCACATTATCATGCATGACAATGTAATGAAAAGCAATAACACAAATACGGGAGTTATACCCACGCTTCTTTTCCTCAAATGTCCTTATACCCATAACGGCTCCACAAAATGTCTTGGTACCACGTCCTCCTTTGACCCAAATAGCAACTAAACATACTCAAATACATTTCACTATTCTTTCGACATAATCCAAATATTTCACCGTACAATTGGGCCTACTTATCAATATAATTGCCCAATATGAACTACACAATATATATCTATTAATTAAAACATGCATTTCATACAAAACATGAATACATGTCAAGAAATTATTCCAAAACACATAGTTGAATCACTCACCTCCAAATAACGCTCATAAAATTAGTTCCAAAGAAAACCCGAGCACAAAGTGTTATTCAAAATATATTGGAATGCGGATATATATATATATATATCTGAAATCTGAAATCAATAGTTAATATTGTAAAATAAAATAGAACTTGGTAGAAATACAATACGGACTATTAGACCGAGTCTAGTGTTTAACACTATGTCCTTTAGACAATTTATGCCCCGCATTGGTGCTCACAAATTTACGGCATTTATCTCCCAGGATACAACGATCTCTCCCTTACTATAGAAGCACTTCAAATAATAAGGTTCCAGTGAACCATACTTGTGTTTGTACTTTCTCAGACACTTAACACACTAACAATGTATATATGAACTAATATAAATTTCTAACTCTTAAATGAATGAACAAGATCCATATATATAGATTGTAGGAGACTGTTCGTCAATAGGCACAACCTTTCGAAAGGAGACTGTTCGTCCACAGTCACATCCATTCGACTAAGGGTATGATAGGCATAACCAAATAATCCATTCAACTAAAAACTAATTTATCATTCAAATTTTCCAACAATCCCCCATATGAATTACAAATTGACTATATAACATGCAAATACAAATGCAGACACAATAGAGAGAGTATAGTGGAAAGACACTACATCAGGATAGGTAGCTTTTGGCCTTGAACCTTCCGTAGTGAAGAACAATAAGATTTACTCGGCTAAAAAGTGAACGTGATGTCTTGAACTATGCAGGCTTTGGTGTAAACCTAGACAATAGAACTCACACAGTATTTCTCCGAACACTTTCGGTCTCACAATTGTGTTCATTTTGGCCCTAAACAACTCCTGGTATTCATGAGTGCTCTAGAGAATCTAAGCCTTTATAATTCTCATAGAATCGGCCACATTTCATACTCATACAGGTGATTTCCTATTAAGAGTATCCTGCTATACTCCACTTGGATTTTCAAGATATAAGAATCATTAAAAGCAAAGCTTATCCTAAGACTTGCTATAGGCATCACTTTCTATTTATCATGGGAATGGGTAGAAAAATATCTCTCTAGTGATACAGTTTAAGTCATGCACAATTCGGTTGTCCCGTTGAACCTAGATCTTGGGATCTCCAGTCAACTAGGTTGGGTTGCCATTATGATGACTTTTAAGATCTAGGCTTTAGTCCCAATCCCCTCGATAAGTAGTTTATTTGATCTCTAATTAAACTTTAGTTAGTGGATCCACTTTATTATCTTTTGACTTTATAGTCTATGGAGATGATTCCATTCGAGATCAACTGCTTTTCGGTATTATGTCTTCGACGAATGTGTTGAGTCTTATCGTATTATTTTGTGCCTTTCTAATAGTTCATTAGCTACCACAATGTATACAAATTATAAGCACAGGTTTTGTGCAACTTGGAATAACCTCCAAGAAATAGCAAAGTCACTCTACTTCCTCACTTCCTCTTTTGCTTTATTTAAAGCGTTAAATTTATATTACATTGGTGATAAAGCAATGCAAGCATATTTAGAGGATTTCCAAATGACCACTGCACTTCAAATGTAAAGAGCTATCCACTTGTGGATTTTGAGTCTTTTGAATCACATATCCAGTTAACATAAATATAACTATGGGTATCATTTATAGTGCAGTCCATAGTTCAGAGTGTGTCTCAAATATCCGAGAACCCTAACTATCACCTTCTAGTAATTTGTAGAGGAAACTAATGACAACATTCTTTTTCACATTTTTTGACATACACAATTGTCACACTAATTAATTTTAAACTCATTTGAAATTACAACATTATCTAATTTTTACATCATTATTTTGGTCTCTGCTTTAATCCATAAAGTGATTTATGACACCATTCATCTCTTGTTCAGGAACAATAAACTTTTATCGTTGTTCCACTTTGCATTCTTGGCAATTCACATACTTATTAAATTGTGTTATGTTTGCTCATCTTAAAGTGATTAACTTTAAGTTCCAACCTGAACCCAATAGTCATCTTGACTTAATATTCCAGGTCACCACACTTAATCCATCTTGGGTAATATCCCCAAGGCTACCCCACCCCATATCATTGTTTTTTTTTAGCACAACAAATTTTACAAAATAAAAGAAACATATTCAAAATAATTCATACTTGCAAATTAATAGCAACAAATAATTAATTTAACAGATATCTACCCCCACATTTGCAAGTATTAGTAATCACGGGTAAATACAAGCATGTTGACACTACCCCTACATTTTTGTTTTAAAATTAACAAATTATAAAACTAAATCGTATATTTTTCAACATACATTAATTTACCCCCACATTTGTCTAATTTTCAAGATAACAAGATTTTACATATTCGTGAGCCATAGTCTACAATACTTAAAATTTACATAGAAATACCATTGGAAAAAAAAAGATATAAGTTTCGAAGCTCCACGTAACATGTATATGTAATACGGGTATATATATGTAATACATGTGTGTTATATTCATATATTAGACAAGTCAAATGTGACTACCCATTTTATTTGGCTAAACTCTAGTGAAAGGATTGGTAGATTCGAAGTAATTCATTGTTCAAAGTCGATCCAAACTTTTTTTTTGAAACAAATCAAGTAGCACGAACATACCTAGTACCCAAGCAACCATTCTCACTAGATGTCATTGGTACCCATTTCTCTTGTTGCCCAATTAAGTGACATGGCACCTATTCACTTTATTAGGTGCCTTTACAAAGTGATCACACTGGTGCTACGCACCTTTTACAACATGACAAGGTGCCTTTACATCGGTGCCTATTTACTTTGTTCGAAACTCACTGGTTTAAAAATGTGCAATGAATAATGACTAGATGAATAGTCACAATTGCTTTACACAACGGTTCACACTAGTTGCACTAATTTGTAATTGAGTAATGATTGGTGCACATAGAATATGTACATAGCATTACCCGATTTAGTTATTCATAATTTGATGATTAGTTCGTGAAAGAAAAATCCTTTGCTTAGGGATTAGAGACATCACTATGTTGACACAGAAAACAAATAATAATACATTTATTCTTATATAACATGGAGAGAAACCAATGTGGATAAATAATCATCCATGCCAAACAATCAATTACTTTTTAATAAACAAGTCACTAAAGTATCAAACGATACATACGCCTTTTTTCACTATTTGAAAAGATACATTCGCCGTGTTTGTCAGACAATGGATGATCACCAAAAATAATTTGGACATATACACAATGAATCATTGTTTTTTCAAAAGCCAAGTCTGTGTCCACGTATATATATACATATATATATAAATAAATATGTTCCAACAAGGTTTCCAAACCAGTTTTGTGAATTTTGCAATAGTTTTGTAAAGTTCCAGATTCGCAACAAATGTACCAGTTTAGGAAATAAGTCTGGTTACTGATCAATAAGTTTTAAGATCAAAGCAACTTTCAAAAAATTCAAATTTAAATGTTCAATTCAAACATTTGGCACCTCTTCAATTTATTAGGTGTCTTTACAAAATGATGTGGTGCCAAATGGATTCAAAAGTGCCTGCACCTACTGTAAAGGAGAATCAGTTTTATAGACAAGTCACGAAAGTTGCAATGTACCATTCCAAATTATATAACTGCAGATATACATCAAAGGGTGCCAAAGGCCTAAAGGAATTGCTTTGAAAAAATGCTACAAAAATTACACACCAGTTCAGAAATGACTAAAAGAAACCTTCTGTGTTTTTCAAAACTCATACAACGAATAGAATTGGAAAACAAAATATGATCATATCATAATATCACAAAACCAAACTTGTTTCGCATCTGAGGTTGAAATCGAAATGCCAGGTCGTCCAAACAGGAACTAAGTGGTTTGAATTAAAATTCACAGTTTGACAGAAGACAACAAATATTATGCTATTTTATAGACTATACTAACAACATGTGCACTGTTTTATAATTATAAATAAGACGGTTTCACTGTTCCTGAGTACACACTAATTGTTGACTTCTTGATGAATATATTAGTAAATATGTATTAACAAGTTTTGTTTCACATGTATAAAAAGCATCAGTGCGTAAGAACCCAATTGTGACCACTAATTTATAAACTAGATTAGTCAATGTATGATTACCAACATATTCAAAAATAAATATTTCAAATTTATACAAACATACATAAATTGTCTTAAGATTATTATTCAAAATATATTGGAATGCGGATATATATATTTGAAATCTGAAATCAACAGTTAATATTGTAAAATAAAATAGAACCTGGTATATATGCAATATGGACTATTAGACCGAGTCTAGTGTTTAACACTATGTCCTTAAGACAATTTATGCCCCGCATTGGTGCTCACAGATTTGTGGCATTTGTCTCTCTGGATACAATGATCTCCCCTTTACTATAGAAGCACTTCAAATAATAAGGTTCCAGTGAACCATACTTGTGTTTGTACTCTCTCAGACACTTGACAAACTAACAATGTATATATGAACTAATATAAATTTCTAACTCTTTAATGAATGAACAAGACCCATATACAGATTTTAGTAGACTGTTCGTCAACAGTCACAACCTTTCGAAAGGAGATTGTTCGTCAACAGTCACATCCATTCGACTAAGGGTCTATTAGGCATAACCAAATAATCCATTCAACTAAAAACTAATTTATCATTCAAATTCTCCAACACAAAAGATCATGCAGAAGTCTGTCTAGTACAACTCCTATTGATCAAAAGTCCGATTAACAACTTTTTAGAAAAATTCTAGCAAATGATTTTTCGAAAAAACTAGCCAAACAAGTCCTAGTGGATATCAAAACGACGACCTTTCCTTGAGGAGTTCGAATATCCGATAAAATATTTTGATCAACGGACGGATCACCGAAAATGAGCGTTGCAAGCTCTAAGATTGAAATCCCCCTTTTGGCCTCTTTAGATTTTAGGTTACAAACTTATGAAAATGACAAAAATCTCACATCTTTCTATATATAGGCACGACTCTCAAAAATTGCGTTTACCTCCCCACGAGTTCTCAAAACTTCTAGTTATCCTCTAAAACTTCCTACATATCTAATTCATTGCTTCACGAGTGAAAACTATAAATTATAAAAGTTTTCGTCTAAGTTCCGATTGGTTGCTAAAACGTGATTCCATATGATTATGAAATTACTAATTAGCCTACTAATTATGTAGCGTGTTAATTCGTCATCACCAGGATACTAAAATTAACAACAAAAATATATTCTAAACCATATAATAATATAGATAGCGAAATACACAGGTAAACATTTATTTTCAGGTAAACATTTAGGGTATTCCACAATGAACGTCTCAATCTCGGAGAGACTTCACAACATCAAAACATCCATTTCACACAATCTTAGAGGGTTCTCTTACACAGATACCCAATTCAACTTGTGAGTCACAACTCACTTACACATGTGCCACAATAAACATCTCATCACATTATCATGCATGACCAATGTAATTAAAATGATAAACACGTACACGGGTGTCATCGAGAGAGAGAGAGAAAGAGAGAGGCGGACAGAGAGAGAGAAAGAGAAATTGGGGGGGGGGGGGGGGGGGGGGGGGGGGGGGGGGAAACAAAACCTGAAATCTATCCAGAATTAAATGCCATGATGTACGACTGGTGCGCGACTACGTGCAGTGGTGAGTGAAGTCAGTTGCCGCTTCTCACTTCTCAATTATATGGCTAAAGAATCGAAGATGGTGGAGCGCCTTGGATGTGGTGCACCTTGGAGGTGGTGTGTCGTGGTGGTGGTGATCTCTCTGCGAGAGATCGGAGATGATGGAGATTAGAGAGATAGATGTGACAAGAGAGACTGGGAGTCTGGGAGGGTTTCAAGTGTTTTTTGTATTTATAATTTTATACTTAGGGTTTTTCTTTACCCATCAGAATGTATATATATATAGGGAAAGGATCTTAAGTGCACTGGGTATAGTGCATTGACCTAATACACTGACTTTTAATCCTAAAAAACCCATGGGCTGACCCGCTGACCCGTACCCCGACCTGTCACCCTACTAATCTGTGGATTTTGTAGGCTTAAAATTCAGTGCACTGGGTCAGTGCACTCTACCCATTACACTTTAGATCCTCTCCTTATATATATATAGAACATATATATTTGTATAATCTTGTGGGTCGAGTCCGTTCCGATCGGGCTTGTGAAAGGAAAATCGACATCCGTTCGAAACCCATTCGGGTTGGCCTGATAGAACCCGTGACTCCACCTACTACCCGTGACAACTGACTCATAGCGGTCGGGTCGGTCGGGTTGGGTCAGGTCTCGCGGGTCTCGGGTGAAGTTGGACTGCCCTACTTAAAAGTATGACTCTAAAATAGTTATGTGAAAGTAGAGATTTTGGATGGGTCTGGGGACTCGGTTATGTAAAGGGAATGTGTTAGGCACCTTGAACATTCGTGTAAACACAATTGTCAAATTTAAGTGATTTTCATGATAATTGGACATAAAAAAAATAATAAAAGATGAGATATGTACAAAAATGACAATGGTAATGGCCACACTCTTTTTGGGAGTTGCATATGTACCTCGAGTCGAGAATCAGGAGAAATGTAATTTTGTGCTTTGTATGTGTGTGAGTGTATGCAATTGACTAGAGTTTGGTTATGTCAGACTGTGCAAGTGTGAAATAGTGATTTGAGTAAAAGTCGATGTAGCTAGGAACATTAACCTGTGTAGTCCTAAACTTTAACCTTGGATGTAGATTGGTCATACTAGACCGTGCAAGAGATGTGTAATGTGCCCGAATTTCCTTCCATCAAGCTATTGATTTACTTGATGGAATAGGCCCTTTCGGGGTAAATGGAAAAAATATTTTTGTAATTTTTCTTTTTAATTTTTTTTCTTTTTATTTTATGCCGGAAGAAAGGCGTGGATGCCTACTTGAGAAAATGAAAAAATGATGATCAATTTTCCCTTATACCAAAGTTAGTGATCAACTTGATATATTAGACATATTTAATAAGAAGATGTACGTTATTGATTTTTATATATTTTTCTGAGAAAATAATCAAATTAGTTGCTAAAAGTCCTGACCAATCGATTGTTGAAAATAGCAATCAATTGCTAAAACACGCAATAATTGCTACTTTTGAAAATCAATTGTTGAAAGTAGCAATCGATTGCCCGAGAGGTCATCTTCAAGCTTTGGCTAGTTCTTAGAAAATGTATTTATTGACCAAACCAAGTCCAAGTCCAAGTCCAAGTAAGACCGTGTTTGTGTATTATGATTACCTAGGAGTGGATGAAACTTACCCGGAGTTCTAGTAAAGTGTATGTGCACGGGCAAGCTTCACCGAAAATTACCGAAAGTTGGCTATGACTTCCCCTTCTTTTCTTACGTTTAGGAAGGCTCCTAAGCTTGTAGTAGCATCAGAAGTGATAACCAATGAGGTTTAAAAATGTCAAGTTTTGACAGTGAGTTCTTGGTCGTGAGCTATGCTGACTTTGGTAATGGTTCTTGATTGTAACAGTGATAGTGATACTTGGAGAGATGCAGAGTTTCTGCTTGGGGAATTTTATGCCTGGGATTGGGAGTTTCAGGGGCGGAGCCAGGAATTTTGGCCAGGGGGGGCCTAGGCTATGCTGCCCTCGAAAAAAAAATTTTGGGGTCTATTTATACATAATTGATAATTTTTTTAGGGTCTACTTGTCTATAATTGTGATTTTTTGGGGATATGCTTATAATATAAGTCTATTCGGTGACACGTAAATATTGTGTAGTGTCTTTCAAAGTTTTAAGGGGGTCTATTTCTAAAATACATAAAATTATCACACTAAAAGTGTAATTTTTAAAAATTTTAGGCGCATTTTCTTTGAGTTGTATATACCTGTATATCAATATACTTATAGTTGATGACATTAAATTGGGCCTTAGACCCCTTGGAGAGACTTAAACATAAGTTGAGGGGGGGCCTAAGCATAAGTTGAGGGGGGTCTAAATGTAAAACCTATAACACATGTAGGGTAAAATTTTAATTGCCAAAAAGTGAGTGGGGGCACGTGCCCCCACTGGCCCTTCTAAGTCTCCGCCCCTGGGGAGTTTGATAGTGAAAATACATTGAGAAAGAGAGAATTTTCTCCTTGGTGATTTGGTCAGTTGAGTGTCGGTGTTGGTGGGTATATATAGGGATAAACGAGGGGTGCAGATGGTATTGGAGTGAGTTGGAGCTGGATGGGCGAAGGATGGGTGAGAATGTGCCAAAAAATGAAAAAAGCCACCATCCAAACAGGCTGTTCTCGCACTGACTGATAGCAATCGATTGCTCAGAAAGCAATCGATTGATTATCTTTATGGTCTTTTTTATTTTTCATTATTATTATTATTATTATTATTATTATTATTTTTTGGGTAAACATGAGATGTCTACAGCTGCCCATCTTTGTCAGGTTTTACGAAGTAAATCATGACAAAAATAAGGAGACAACTCATTTTTGCCTCAATCATTTTTTTTAAAGCAAGGGAAAACATGTATTAACCGATCTTATTCAAGATGCCTACGTATCCCTTTGAGGGGAATCAAGTCAAACGTAATTCGGGATGTTGATGCCATGATAGGTAGTGAATGGAAGTGATGTGCCAGAGTAGACAAGTAAGCATGATGTGCCAAAGTAGGCAAATGTGTATAGTATGCCAGAGCAGGCAAGTGAACTCCACAGGGGATTTGATCATGCATGGATTGAACTAGTGTGACCGGGCTTGTACAGCTGCCTACATATCTTCTATGGAGAGAATCAGGTCAAACGTAGTGCATACCCGATGAGAGAGAAATGGTGTTGTCGAGAACTTTAACATGTGTGGTGTAGTCACAAACTTTAATCGAAAAAGATGGTCGCCGCATTGGGCAAAAAGAAAAGAATGCCACGTTTGGCGAGAGGGATATTTTTGCCAATGTGAGTTGTCTACAATTATCACAAATTAAAACGTATAAAGTTTTTCCAAATATTTGCAAGGGCCAGGCCCCTTACCCCTTTTTAGCTCTGCCCTGGGTGGCGCTACATAGTACATAACACTTCTAACAAATTATTTGCAAACTAAATTTGAGATGCAAGTTTCAAAATCAAAGCATTACTCTTATCACATCTTTACTGGCAAGACCAAAAAGTTGTTGGAATTGGAACTTTTAAGAAGTTTCTAGAACACTGATTTCATCCTGGCCCTTTATAGAGCGTGTTTGGCAATAGTTTCTAGCTCTGTGATTTAATCACAATGAATTTTGGCCAAAAGTTGCTCAATGTGGGTTTTGGTCGATCACAAATTTATGTAATTGATTCACTTTTTCTTTTTGTTCCCAGCTTGAATTGCATAAACTAATTTGTCAAAACAGTTTCAATTTAATGTTTAGAGTATCATAATCACTTATAGACTGCTAAATCCATTGCCAAATATCACTTATCGACAATCAACTGATATGTAGTATATTTTTGTCTAGTGCCAAATTAGTTTCACACCTCCTAGAAGATGCATGTGTCTATCTCTCTCTTGTGTCACTATGTGGTCCAGTGACATCACAAGACAAATATAGACACATCTTTTTAAAAAGAGCACTACTGACCCACACAATGAATCACACATGTTTTTCACACACAGCTTTAAATGCTTGTACCTTATGCTGTTTGAATTTTTTACACTTTTTTGTGCCCCACTTATACAACACTGGATACAAATATTTAAAATTGTGTGTGAAAAAAATATGTAATTTACTGTGTGAGTCTAACATTTTCCTTTAAAAAAAATATAAAAATTATATAAAAATTGTGTCCTAAAAATTACTCTTAAATAAATGCACAAATGGTTGAAGAGTTGTAACTGAATCTTCATCTAACCCTACCGAATCTTCCAAAAGGTGAGAAACAGCAGATTGGTAGGGTTCCTCCAGCTTTCATCCAGAGGGTCAACTTTTTGTGGGCCTCATCATTAAGACTTTAACCCCATTATGCTTATCACATCATCAAGACATCTTCTTGAATCTTGATCGTAAGATCACAAGACCTTTTCCCTTTGAACACCTCATCTAGAAAATCATATATATATACACCTATATCTATATATATATATATATATAAGTGCACCGATGTCTATGAAGAGTTTTACACTTTTATCAATTAGTGCACTTTTAGTTAATTGATTTTTTTTAAAATTTTAATAACTTTAGTATGCCACCTCTTTTTTTTTTTTCTTATTTTCTTTTCTTTCTTTTTTTTTTTTTTTTTTGTATGTCCATGTGAGTACTACTATTATTTTATTGAGTTAATTAGTAATAAATCCAATCTACTCTAAGATTGTTGTAATCAACCCAACTCATATAACATTTTAATGATAGGTCCATATTTTTATTTGGTGACCAAACTACCCCTATGACTCATCAAAAGAATCATTTCCATTTAAACCCACCCAAAATCAAGGGTTTTTAAATTTTAAACACTATGTATACATAATATATATATCTCATCTTCTCCAATTTCATACTCTCTCTGTCTCTAGAAAAATATACTACATATCAGTTGATTGTCGACCTCCTTCCAAGAACGTATAAGTTCTACATTCAATTGCAAGCTAAAAAACTTCCTAGGAGTCCAAAAAGCGTGACGGTGAGACTTTGGCTGTACGGCTCCAAGCCTCCAACGAGTAATGACAATGGGGAGAAAATGTGAGATTTTTTTTTTTTTCAGTCGTGTGAAATTTTAGTACTACATGTTAATGTATGATTTTAATGGATCATTCATTGTGGAATTGAAGACAAGATTTGGGAAAAAATTAGTTTTTGCGTGTGACTGCAGTCTGAAATTTAGCACTCACTATTGCATGTTTGGAAAATTTATAAAATTCCACAAGAACTTTCGGTTGTGTGAAAATTCCCCAACAATAATTGACTTTGATGGATCGTTCATTCCGTAGTGCAAAATTTAACACTGCAAACGTATTAAATTTCACACTATTGCTCTTTAGCAACATGGTTTTGATGAAGACCAAAAAAGAAGCAGCTATGTTGGAGAAGATCAACAACACAGATTTGTCAGCTTTTTCGACAGAGCCTATTTTTACTTTTCTCTATTGGACGTGCTGAAGGCTTTCACAACCTTCGCAGGGATGTGATGGCTTCATAGTGGTGCTTTTGAAATAGAGTTGTTTGCTGCAGTTTCATTGTGCGATTGATGATTTTTTCTTTTCTTTAAATTTGTTTGTCTTTAATTGTATTGGTCTTGTTTATGAATGTGGTTGGGGTGGATTAGCGTGGTCCTGTTGAATGCATACAATGTGTTTTGTTGAATAGTTTGTCTTGTACTCTTAACTGAGGTTTGAGAGTGGCTCTTGGGTTAATTTGTTCTTAATCTTTATGTTTTAGAGAAACAAATTGGATTTGTGGCAGTATCTAAAATATGTTTTTTTTTTATTTATTTATCTTAATAGGGTTTTCGTAGTATCAGTTTGAAATTTCATACTACTCGCAGTGAAAAATTTAACCTAAACATTATTCAGCAGTGTGAAATTTCACACTACTCGCAGTGAAAAATTCATTAATTCATTTATTCCAATTAATTTGATATCTTCTCTTCGATATGTTGTTATCTCATTCAATCTTAAAACTCTCACGAATGCAGTATAATACATACTGTCATGAATGATTATTGGTAGAACAGAAAACACATGAATGGCATTAGCAAGATGTCACAAACCCATAATGAGATACGTAAAATCCTGGGATTTTATTTTCATTTATTAGATATCCAAAAATAAGGGGATAGGAGATAAGATTTTTCAACAATTTTTTTTTCAAACCCTAGCATGAATTATGGCACAAATACAAAAAACGGAAAGCACTATAATTATGGGATATTAATTCAAAATGAGATATTGGCAAGTCAAAATGTTATCATAACTACCAGAATTAATGTATATATATGTCAAGTCAAATTAGATTTAATGGAATATCTATGTAAAATTTCACACTAATGAACCAGTTGCAGTGTAAAATTTCACTAATGAACCAGTTGCAGTGAAATTTTGTAGTGTAAAATTTCACTAATAAACCAGTTGCAGTATAAAATTTCATACTAATAAACCAGTTGCGGTATAAAAATGAACTAATTGCAGTGTAAAATTCAATACCCGCAGAATCTTCAATCCAAAACGTAACAGTGAGCTCAGACTCATTTATGATGTGATATCTAGATTGAATATGCAATACACTATGAATTAGAAATGGTGAATCGTTTGTAACGGTTTTGTAAAGTAATATCCTAAAATATTGGGATATAACTTCTATATATATTATAACCAATATCAATTGGGATTTGATAAGATTTGGTAACTGATTTAATCATTAAATCTAAATTAATATATGTATATATATATATGTATATATATATATACGGTTGTTCCATATATATAGGTTAGGGGTAGAATAGTCATCTACTAATTCTATAATAGGATATTTTGAACTAATCTCTAACAACAATTATAATTATAAGACCTATTATTTTGAAGTACTAAATGGTGGGCCTATTATAAAAAAAACATTGGTAAAATAAGACTTTCGACCATATTTTTCTAATGTTTTGGATATACTAATATTTATTATGCTTATATGTCACGATTCTTAATTTCTTATCTTTCTATAGGTGAAATCAACCAGTCCCAGTAGCTGGGCTGGCCAGACCCCGCAACCCCCAAAGGGGAGGTTGTGGGTTCGACTCTTGCAAGGAGCATTTGGCTTTAAAGTGGGGTTTGGCCCCCCTTGCGTGTGCGTGTGTTTCCAAGGGAGCTTCGTCTTTAAAGTGGGGTATGGCCCCCCCTTGTGTGTGTGTGTGAGTTCTTCGACCAAAAAAAAAAAAAAAAAAAAAAAAAAAAAAAAAAAAATAGGTGAAATCAACTCTTCTAAGGAAATTATCTAAAACTAATCCTATATATAAAAGGTATATATATAAGAGTCCTAAAAAAAGGTCCTATTGCTTTTTTCATGTTTGTTTTTTCTTTTCCTTTTTCGGTTAATACTATAGATGAAAAGCTAAAGCAATCCATAAGTTTCTTTGCAATTTAATAGCCAATCCACACTCTTTTTTTTTTTTTTCTCCTTCCTCTTTGGGGGACTCTTTGATGGACTCTAGAATAAATTAAATTAAACGTTTTCTTTTCCTTTTTATTTGCATTGTATGGATAAGCAATACTCCTAAACACTCCCTCAGTTTCTAAGAACTTTATGAATTTATTTCAAACTAAGATTGAGATATGTTTCTACTAGGGATGGCAACGGGGCGGGTATAGGACGGGGCCCCCATACCCCGCCTCCGCCCCGCTTCAGTAAACCCTCCCCCCGCCCCCGCCCCGCCCCGCCCCGCATAGTGCTCTCTCCGCCCCCGCCCTCGCCCCCGCCCCGCCCCCGGGGTCCCCGACCCCGCCTCGCCCGCCTCGATTATGTTTTTTTTTTGGTACACAAATTGAAAAAGTAATTTTTTTAATGCATTTTTTTCTCTAATAGTGCAGTTTTTTTTAACTTACCCAATTAGTTCCCTAATAGTGCAGTTTTTTTTTTTAAATGGTAATACACATAACTATTGAGGGATAAAAATATAAATACAAGTATATTCGGGGCGGGGGCGGGTTTTTTGACCCTACCCCGACCCGACCCCGACCCGGGTTTTGAAAACCTCCCCCATACCCGCCCCTAACCCTATTAAGCCCCCCCCATACCCTACCTATTAGGGGCGGGACGGGGCGGGGAACCCGGAAAACCCACCCCATTGCCATCCCTAGTTTCTACTATGTTTTTTTTTTTAATTTTAAATTTTTTTTTGTTAATTTTACAAGCCTTGGTGATCTTCTTTATTGATTGAGTGTAATTTTCTTTGTTTTAAAGATTTTTTTTTATATTTTTTTTGCTGAAACTTTGTTTTACAGAAATTGATAGTCTATAGCTGTTAGCTGTAATACTTATCTCAATGGGTGTCTTATTGGGAGATTAGACATGACACTGTTATTTTGCTTGAAATTACTAATTTGTTCGTAAAAAATCGCATCGATTCACGAATTGGGTTGTCGTCAGATTTGTATTTGAAGTAGAAATTCGACAGAACTTCAATTGTTATTTGATTGAAAAAAGGTGGGAAAACAATTGGTGTGCTTAGCTTCTTTGTCCCATTTATGGAGGATATACACTTGTACGTGATGCATGCATATTAATTATCCTGTGATCTCTGTGCATTGAAGCAACTCTGTCCTATTTCAACAAATTTTTTTTTGGCACACCTACCTATTGCTTTTTTTTTTTTTTTTTAAGAATATAATTAAACCAAAGTGTTCCTCCTATTGGTTTTTTTTTTTTTCCCTTGTTTCCTTTTATTTTTTTATTTTAAATTTTTTTTATTTTGGTGGACTCCAACGGGTAAGCATTACTTGCTAATCTAATTATTATTATTTTTTTCTTTTTGGAGGTTACTTTTGTTTTTTTAGGATGTTCGTACCTTGTATGGTTTTCTTCCTTTTTTTTTTTTTTTTGTTCGTGTAGATTCTATGAATTAGGACTCTAACTAAACTTTCCATCACCCAAAAAAAATATAAAGTATACAACTATATAAAGATAATCATTCAAAAATTATTTTTATTTTGTGATTAGGAATTGTCATTGTATTGTTGGATTTAAAATTAAACAAGTGCGATTCAAACTAAAAAATCTTAGGAAGTAATGAATATAAGTTAGAACCTATGCTGGTTGAAAAAATAAAATGTATATAGTTTGGCTAAATTATAAAGTTTTGTTTTAGTTAGATATTTAATTCCACTTGGTGTAATTTATCAATTGTTCTATATGTATACATTAATCCGACTATAATATATCATATATTGCACTTTATTCTTAATAAATTATGTATGTAATTACCCTAGATTGTTTTAATTTAAAAAAAGATGTTGAAGTAAAATAGAATAAAAGATAAAAGCTTACATTAATTTTGACATAATAGAGCATTTTACAAAACTCTCTAAAAGTACTCTTACGTCTTCTGGTAGCTTGGGGAAAAAAATTTCTACATTAATGTTTGTTTCATGTTATTACAAATTACACAATAGGACAATTAAGTTGATAGCAACACATACTAGAAACTTTTTAATGTAAATTTATTGCTATGACATAAAAGTACATAAAATCAACACTAAAATAAATTTATTGGAAGTATCTTTCTTGTTAAAGAATTTTAAAGAAGGCGCTTAGCCAATAAAATTTAACTAATTAGGTCCACAAAGTTTATCAACCCCTTATAATTAAGATCCCTTAAAAAAAATTTGACAAAACAATTCTGTTGTATCTGTTGCGCTAAAGTCAGTGCGCATCAACTGATGTACCTAACGTCATGTTATATATAAATATATATATATATATATGTATATATATATACAGAACCAATCAACTGCAGACCACAAAAGACGGACCAAGCTAGGAGCAGACCACTTTTTGCGACAAAAATGTCACTTTTTGCGATTGCGACGAAATTTTTCATCGCTAAAAACAATGATTTTTTGCGACAAAAAATTTCGTCGCAAATAGTCATCCTCTCCTTGGTCCGTCTTTTCTGGACCATCGGATATATATATATATATATATATATTTTTTTTCTGCTGTCAACTCTTGAAATGTCTCTAAAAATGAAAAATTCAGAGTTAATGTATGAACTTTCCATTTTTAGAGAAATGTCTCTGAAACCAAAAAATTCAGACACATTATATTTTAAAATCTCTAAAATTATTTTAGAATCTGAAAGTTCAAACAAAATTTGGGAGAAAATGTCTTTGAATTTATTATTTTTAATGTCATTAAAGCTGAAAAATTCACACATTCTATGGAATTTTTTTTTTAAATATTTCTCAAAGTGTTTTTGAAAATGTCTATGAATTTTCTATTTAAAAAAAAAGTCTTTGAAACCGAAAAATTCAAATACATTCTATGAAAAAGTTTCTAAAAGAGTTTTTGGAAAATTCAAAGACAATGACAATCATAGACATTGTCCCTGGATTTTTCATTTTTAGACACATTTCAAAAGTTGATGACATCGACAAAAAATAAATATAGTATGACACCATCTGATACGCGCTGACATCAGCACAACAGTTAAGAGGGGTAATTTCATTTGAAAATTTGAAAAATTAAAGTAAGGGAGCCCCCACTCCCCCTCCCCCTCCCACTCCCAAAAAAAAAAAAAACAGAAGAGAAAAATAAGTGGGCTGCTTCGCCTTTTTGATCCAATCTCAAGGGCGGTAGCCCAATTTTTCCTTTTAAAAATTAGTTTCCATTATCTGTGAATCTTTACCCCTAAAGAACAAACTTCTAACCTTTACATGTTTGAGTTTATCCCGAGCAAAGTAAAATGTCATTAGAATTATCATAAGCCAGATTTCTAAAGATATGAACGTGGTACATTTATGTTTTAAAGAATAAGAGTCGACAAAGAAAATTGTTTTCAATCTACATTTACATTTACATAAACATATATATATATATATATATATGAATATGAATGCATGTACACAGTCCGGATCTTAAGCGGGTGTAAAGACGGACTTTGGGATGGATTACCTTTAGCGACGAAAATGTTACTTTCATCGACGAAATTTTTCGTCGCTAAAAATCATTGTTTTAGCGACAAAAAATTTCTCGCTAAAAGTGGTCCATCCCAAAGTCCGCTCCTTCACACCCACACTTGATCCTCGCTATTCATGTACATTATTTCATCTGTGGATCTCTCTCATGGATGAAATTCTATATTCACTGAAGTTGTTTAACAAGTTAAAATAGTGCATCAACTTTGTAATTATACACTACAGAGCGTATGTGATTTAAATTTATAGATGTTAATTAGTTATCTATTTGTTTTTATTTTTTATTATTCTTTTGCACCTCTTTTAAAAATATTTTGAATAAAGAATGATATAATTGAATGATTGGTCATGATAACATGAAATAGTCATATGCAATATTGTATATATTTACCTTATGGCTTATGTATTAAATATTTCATGTTCGTTTGTTTATTTATATATTTTTTCATTTGTGGATTATGAAAAAAATATTATAATTTTGCTTCTTATTTTATCATGCTCTTCAGTTATGTTTTTTGAACTATTACAAGTACTTTTTGATAGTTTTTAATTCACATACACTACTTCAAATCTTTCTTGTATAGGAAAGAGACATAAACGTAAAAATGATTTGAGAAAAATATTTTTGATGCCAAATAATGGAAGTGAAAAGAGCAGATTTAGCTATTTTTTGAAAGTAGAAAAAACTATAAAACAATATTCTCTCATTTTATGAAACAAGTTATTAATAAAACACATCTTCATGTTATCGCAACTAATATTATGCTCATCAAAAGGTATTAGTCATATAATTATTCTTCTAGAACCTAAGAACGTAATATATATATATATATATATTAGTTTTCCTTCAACGTAATCTATGAAAGAAAGATGAACACATAGGGCTGATTTTTCAGATGAATCAGAATAGAATTGATGTATTCAAAAAAAAAAAAATTCATAACTTTCGGGATAGAAAAACTCATTTTGATTATGATAATTTAGTATTTCAAAATTCCATTCCGATTCCATCAGAAACTTTTGAAAAGTTTGGGAATTCAAAATTTGTTTTTTGGATTTTTATTCTTTAAAAAAAAGTTTATTTAAAACCTTTTATGTCAAAAGTTTTGAATACAAAATATACAAGCATATCCATATTTTATGTCAGAATTTTAATAGGAAGTTATTCAGAATATTTTGGAAATTAAAATTTTAAAAATGTCCAACACCATAACCGTAGTTTTTTGAATTGGTTTTGGAGTTTATGTTCCAACTTGCATCCATATGATCACATACTTAGCAAGAACGGAATTATGAGGATTTAAAAAAAAAAAAAAAAAAGGTGTAAACTAAAGCAAACAATTAGGAAGTGTTCGAATATTCACTTCAACACTTGAAAAAAATTTTATAACCTAAATAATTTATTGTTAGACATCAGACGTGATTTTTCTAGATCTTAACATTTCTCAAAAAGATGTTAAGAAATTGTTTGTACAAGTCAAGTGGTTAGCCAATTTAATCATTCAATTTGTTAATATCTACTCTCTTGTACACTAACTACTTGCAAAGCACGTGGTCTAAGACTAGTATATATATATATATATATATATAAATATATTAAAAGCCTGTCACATGACAGTTCTATGATTTTTCTCTATTTTTTTACTTAATAAATCAAATATTATTTAGATAAAATAATATTACATTCAAATATATATATACATATATATAGGATGAAGTTTAACTAAATGATAAAACTCTTTTAGTAGATAACTACTACAAAAGATAAGACTTTAAATTATGATTTTTTTTCAATTAAAGGTTCCAACATAATATGATATGCTATAATTCTAACTTTCATTTTTGTTAACAACTTAAATGGCTTTATTTAAAAAAAACTTGATTGGTTATTTATCTTACAAAAAATAACCAAACGAATACATATAAAATGGAAAATAAAAACTTCCAGGGTGTGTAAACATATCTCAAAGATAAGATCAGATTTTTTCAAAAAAATAAAAAATTAAAAATTAAAAATTAAAAAGAAGAAGTTGAACCCAAATTAAATTTGATAGATTCTTAACATATATATAAAGATACCAAAAGTGCATCAAAAACATAATTGTTCTACTACTAATGAAGTCAGTCCTACATGACTTACGTGTAAAGCAACTACATCTCAACAGAGTGTTCTGCATTTTGCGGGTGATTCATAGTTTGACATACTTAATCTTATGCATTTTGATGATGATCATTATTGTTAAGATGGTTATATTTGGAAGATTGGTATGATGTGGGTAAAAATCTTGATGTCTATATTTATTTGAAGATACGAGAAAATGATATCTCTTGCAGACAATTCATTAATGAAGTGCTTATTAGATTTATTTAGCACATTTTCTTCGAATTCGTATATTGGATGTTCTGAAATTGTGATTCAAGATTCAAACCAAATCATTTGTAACTTGCTTATGATGACTAATACTACATATTGATTAAAAAAAGGTTTTTAACAAAAATCGGTAATGATTAGTCAGTATGTATATTAGTTATTGACTTTTTTTTTTCACAAAAATTAGAATCTCACCAAAAAATTTCAAATCCAAATTAATTTAGCTTAACCATATTTGTTTGCAAAAGATTCTATGTGTTTAACAATAAATTATTTATTTTACTTTATAAAAAGTCATGAATATAATCGCATGGGTACCGAGGCGAGTTTCTTAATAAACTTGCACTTTGATAGACTTAAAACCTTCAAATCTATAATTATTAACATAATCTTAAGATGTTTTTTGTGAAGATAAAGAACCAGTTGTATCGTTTATAAGTAAATTAGTTCTTCAAGTTCCAAGTGATAGTGAATGTCAATTTCTTGCATTAGAGTTTGTGCCTGATCTAATCTCTCTCTAAAAGCTGATTCTCTGTCAAACTAACATAAACTTGTTTCTCATATGAACTAGGTAGAAAGTGAGACCAAGACTAAGCCCGATCATATTTGAAGTATTCCCTTACAAAGCCCTAAGTTATTATATGCGGGCTCTCCCATTAAACCCAGAGTACGACTATTAATTAGTAATGACGCGGATAGAGATTACAAGATATGTGTCCATTCCACTATGTACAAATGGACAAGTGATCCTTCACATGTGATATTGAAAAAGTGTCTTATCTAAAAAAAATAAAAGTTTGAAAAATTAAAGAAAAAAAAGGAAAAGAAAAAACTCAAAATCAAGATTGAAGAAAAAAATTTCAGCTTTTCATACAAAGAGACTGATAAAATTCCTTAATTTGATTCATTACCAAAATATTATTAAATAATTTGACATCAAAATTGATTAAAATAACATTGTTTTACATATTTGGGACTTTGTCCGCAGTCAAGCAAAAAACAAATCCAGTTGGTATTCCAAGTTAAAAGTTGAAAAATGCATCACAATTCACAAGTATTTTACCAAAAAAAAGCAAGGATTTCCAAGCTGAGACTTGAGTTTTGACACAATTACTTGTATAACATACTCAAACAACAATGTTCAAAATAATCCATTCACACTTTTGTCTAGGTTTCCAACAATGTCCCTTGTTGATGTACAAAGTTCCAACATATAAACAATACAAAACCCCCAAGTGAGAGAGAGCAAGATATTTCAGTAGCCATTAATTGCTTGTGCTTCTCCAAAAACAAATGCACTACAAGGGGTGTCACATAGTCACCACTATAAGCTAAAAGTTTTGAGTAGTTTTGAGCCTTATCGCCTAGGTTCGGAGTATCATTAGTTTCTGGAGCCGGAGGGGGCCCACTTTCAGCTGAAGGGTCTTCATGGCTTGCCATGTCATCATTTGGTGCATCGTCAGCATCTTCTCCTTCATTGTTTTGTTCGCTTGAACTCCCACCATTACCACCGTTTGAGATCCCCCGAACCAAGTCTGGCCGAGCTTCGACACCTACCCTTCTCAGGTGTAGCTGTGATATTGCAGTTACCATGAGAAACAAAAACTCCTACAATCGAAAAGGGTCTGTTTGGGAAAGTTTAAACTAAGATCTGGTTCAGTCCAAGTCTCACTTTATCTGATTTTTTCTGACCAAGGCTTCGTTGGTTATTGCTTAAGAACCAGTTTTAAGAGAGATGTTAAGCATGACATCCACCAAACACTGGAATATATATAGAACCAGTTCACTTATGAACAATTGAACCGGATCTTTGCCTTCCATTCACTTATGTGCAGGTCTTCATGGTTTCCGATTCTATTTTGCAACGTGGACAGAAAAACCTCATAACAAACATCACTTTTAATACAGTTTCTGAATTAACTCTTTTTTTTTTTTTTTTTTTACATGTGGCAAAATATAATTGGGGAACAGGTCGACCTAAACATAAAGAACTGTACTGAAATGGTAAATACCCAAAGGGAACCATGAAAGCCTACACCAAATAAGATCAAACGTGAGATGGATAAGGGTAGACATGTAATTTATACATTTACCTGAAGATGAAGATTAACTTCATCGGGACGTGAAAGAAATGGAAAATCACCTCCACTCTTCAAGTTTGCCTGCCTTGCACCGGGATATCGTTCACTCACTTGATCTTTGAGCTGCTGAGGGATTGCACAATAATCATTTGTCTTTCGAGGCGGAGCGTTAATTACCCATGTCACCCAAACAACAAAACTATCAGAATTTTTTCAAGATTTCAACTCATTCTGAAAATCCATTCCAAATATACTATACACAAAAACCCAAAATGTAACAATATTGTTTAGGGTGTGTTTGATAACCCAATTAAGTGCTGAAAATATTTATTTTTAGTGCGTTTGATAACATACCACTTAATTGAAAAACTAACCAAAAACTTGCTGAAAACTTTTAAGTGAAAAATTTCTGCTGAAAATAATTATTGAATGCATTCCATTTCAATACTTGAAACACTGATTTTTAAGTATTGCAAATTCAATTGCTTACAATTTCAGTCTTAAAATTCAGCACTTAATTTTCAGTACTTAATTTTTCAGTTTTATCAAACGGCCCCTTAGTGTCGTTGTTTTGGTTGGTAGTTTTTGTCCAAAATAAAAAATATATATAAATAAAAAAAAGATTTTATTGTATAATTTGCATGCGATCTGCACAAATTTAGAAACTTACATCCATTAGAGTAATGAAAGAGTCTGAAAGCAGAAGAGGCTCAACAGAAGCATCATCAACTGTAAGAGTCAACCGGGAGGCCAAATCGTCTTTTGAGAGCGTTTCAACCTGCATAGAATTTGAAAATCGAAACTAAGGAGCAATTCTTAATACAGAGAAAATATAAAGTCAGGAGAAGAAAAAGATTAAAAGAAAATAAAAAATAAAAGATTAGGCAAAACGAACTAGAGAAGAAACTTCCATGAATCATTTTAGTAAAGGTTCGGATTGTCCAGCAGATATAGCTAAATCAAGTAAAGAGTTCAATGCTGAAAATTGAAAAAGGCACCCAATAGCAATAACAAATTAAGGGATGCTTGGCAACAACGTATAACAAGTGATTATGGAACTCAAAAAGTTAAAATGAAACTGTTTAGCAGATCAGATTCTGCGATTCAATCGCCAAAAAATGTGAGTCAAATTGCAAAGATTTGCGAGTAACCAAAAGCTACCTTGGGCAGCTTTTGGTCAAAAGCGCAGAAGACGCACCAAACAGGCCCTTAGTATGGCAACAATTTACGTTTATATCCAAAGAGCCAAAATTTTTAAACAGAATCCCTAAACAAAATACCTACAATTTGCCCTCCAATATCACCTGTAATTTCAATTTATTACAAAAATAAAAATCTAAGATCTCTCCTTTGTTTAAAACTGGTTCCTAATTCTTCCGGAATAAATGCATTCCTTGGTGCTTGCTTGGGAATGCTTAGAACAAGATCAGGTTACCCAATCTCATTTTCACTGGTTATGTAAAAACCAGGATTGTGTTGTTTTGACAAAGAACCAGTTCTTTGAGTATTTTTTTTAAAACCAAAAAAGGCATCTTTATCCACACCTAACAAATTAGAACCAATTTCGTTCTGACCCAAAGAATCAGTTCTTGTACTACCGAAACAGCCTTGTAGGCTTCTCAAGAAATAAGTACCTTAAAGAATACAAGCTATCCTATGACAAATAATCTCGTTACGTGGTAACTAATCAACAGGTAGTAAACAGTTCACTGTGGTCTAGGCCTAGTTTACCTGGGAAACAACAAAGTCCACAGAATCTGCAATGAATGGCTCATGAGGACCATTACGAATTCCCATTAATAAATATCGCTTCAGCAAGAAAGAAGGGCTCCAACAAACACTGCAAAAGCCAAAGACCACACATTAGCTTGTCAGAATTCAAATGACATACATTCAGAAAAATATGGTCACAGAATTCTTTAAGGGAATGTGGTTTAAGTATTAATTTACCACTAGCTATACATCCAAGAACATACACATGGTTGTCAAATGACTGAAATCATTAATCGGTTTGTCAAAACTATGAATCATGAATCGTAAGATTTCACTTTTATTAGTACACATGTACAAAGCAACTACTTCAGGGTAGCTAAAAAGTACCAACACTAATATGGCGACATAGACACGACATGACATGACACGAGACGGCGACACGACATGACACGAGACGGCGACACGACAAATCCTAAAAAAAAAAAAAACGCGACACGATATGGCAGCAACACAGAAAATATTAATTATATATATGTAACATAAAGAAAACCCCCAATTGATTGGGACACAAGGCTTGGTTTGGTTTGGTTTGGTTTGGTTTGGTTTGGTATGTAACATAAAGAAAACGACATTCTTAAAAAAACTAAGAACTAAGATGTTAAATAACTTACCTCCAAACAGCAATACAACATGAAAATATCATAACAATACTACCACGATTTATTATAAGCTAGGAAGCACCGACACTTCTAAGAAGGTAACGTGTCGTGTAGGGGTGGGCAAACAGTTCGGTTAACCGAACAAACCAACCCGAATTTTCAATTTCAATTCGGTTATTTCAGTTAAAAATTTCAGTTCGGTTTAAAAATTTCAGTTCGGTCAACGGTTGCCTATAGGTAAACCGAACCGAACCGAACCGAAAAACCAAATTTATTTTTTATTTTCTATATTATTAATATACTTATATATAACTATATATAATAAAATATAAGTATTTAGATAATAAAATATAAGTATTTTTACAATTGAATACAACGGAAAATACGTTTTCTTTGCAATATGAAAGAGAGGGGGAAAAAACATAAAAAATTTGTGAAAAATGAAAAAAAAAAATAAAAAATTGGATTTTTTACAATTCGGTTAACCGAATAACCGAACCGAACCGAATTTGTAATTCGGTTAACCGAACCGAACCGAACCAACCTTCAATCCGTTAACAGTTGACGTTTTGCCAAACTGAACCGAACCCAAACCGAACCGAAATACCCCAAACCGAACCGATCTAACTGAATGCCCACCCCTACTGTCGCGTGTCGTATTATGTCCCGACACACGGACACGACACTTCACTGACACTTTTCTTCGAGTGTTGACGTGCAATTTTTTTTAGAATTTTTTCGTGTCAGTGTGTCAGTGTGTCCGTGTCCACACACGACACTTCACTGACACTTTTCTTCAAGTGTTGATGTGCAATTTGCTTTAGAATCTTGTCGTGTCAGTGTGTCCGTGCTTCATAGATTATAAGTCCTTCAACTTTCTTGTATTCCTTCTATTTATCATAAAATGTTTTAACTTTTCAAAATAAACCCCTCTTTGTAACCTAATTTTTATATATTAGTGCTTTTCCCCCCAAATTCAAGACTTCTCGTATAAAAACAAAAAAAAACCCAAACTGTCAGGAAAGTGTTGGAGCCGTGTCGATGGTGTCGGTGCCGTGTTGATGTGACGTGTTGGTGTCGGAGATGTGTCGGACACAAATACGACACTCAATTTGAAGTGTCGGTGCTTCCTAGCATAGTAGTATAGTAGTTTAGAACGGTAGACCCTTACCTCATTCCTCTAGATCGAGGAACGGTAGACCCTTACCTCATTCCTCTAGATCGAGGAATGGCAAAATAACACCTTATCAGAAGTTTCAAACAATATCAATGCTTACAATGTTGAAAGTTTTCAACTAAAAACTTCAAAGTTCATAACTATAAATAGTGAATCCTATTGAATCCTAAATCTTATCAGGTCGTATGAAAGTCGAAGCCACTCGTATGAATTGACTCCTGAATCGACCAATTCTAGCAACCACACACACACACATGCAATATATATACACAAACATAAATACAAACTTACCCATGCAGACCATCAGAAAAATTATGCACTCATTAAGACATTTGAGAAACTTGACTTGGGTAAGTAATATATTCAATAGCCAAGGTAAGAATGGTCAATAATCAAGAAAATTACCTGCCAGGAATAAATTTCACAAGGTAAGGAGAACTGGTATACTACAGTCAGTGAGGCTTTAAGAATGACAGGCTCAATGAAAAATATATATAGCACAATATTCGCTTACAAGGTATCAAATTGCAGTTTTTATATGATGAAAACAGAGTAGCATGAAATGCATGGGTCATGAATCTTTTGTTTTGGTAAGGGAAGTGCTTTCCAAAGAGACAAATAAAGGACAATAATACACCGTAGAGGGGAAAAAAAAAACTGTTGCATCATAACATGCTTATCAGAAACAAGAACTAGCAATACTATCAGCTGGAATCCTAAAAAATATTAAATATTTGCATGAAGAGGAACAGAACCATCACTAGAAATTGAAGAATCCGTGAGACCCAAAAAAAATTCCATGATTCAATTGAATAAACAACTATAATAATCCAAAAGTAATAATAACTAATACTTTTATGATCAAAGCTTGATACAATTATCAAACACGAGGGTTTATAAGAGATTTAAGAGCGATATTATGTTGAACACAAGTATTTTTAGTTTTGGTCGTGTCCCGATACAATTATCTTCAGCAAAGAAGGTGATTTCGACAAATATATACATACATACAATGATACAACACATTGTTCAGTAAAATAAAAGCATACATTGGGGCCCACGGCATTGCAGAGGCGAAACTACGTGTCTCCAGATATGAATTCGAGAGTATCAATGACCTAACACGGCGTGGACGATGCTGGGCAAAGAGTTGTGCTAAGAAGCCTCCAAGTGATGTGCCGTAAATATGTATCTGTAGCATATAGGTTCATCAGCTAGCTCAAGCTATCAGTAATTAGTTCCATTATCCAGTCAAAATCATGTAACAGATGCAAATATCCGATATAAGTAGGGATAACTCCAACTCAAGCCAAACATGGCCCCTGAGTTACATGGAAAGCAGTGAAGTTTAAAACCTTTCAAAAGCATGCCTTATGAATCTAGTTAATGAGAGCCCATTATCACTTTTTTTTTTTTTAAAAGCTAACAGATGGAGCTTTCTAGAAAAGCTGTTTTTTTTTAAGTCAGATTTTTCAGAACGCTGTCAAAAAGCTAATCCAAGCAGTCACAACTTTTTAAACGATCTCTTATAAGTGATTGATGGCTCCAAAAAAGCTATCCCAAATGGACTGCGAATAAAAATACGGTAAATCGTGACACATAAACTCATCTTTCAAAACACAACAATGTATCTGGTCGTTCAAAAGCTGATGATTCGGCACTGGTATAAAAGATGCATAAGAGAAGGATAAGAAATAGAAACCTTACATGATGAACGTCAATAGCATCCAAAAACTTCTCGAATGCTTGAATCCACTCATGATGATTCCATACGCGTGGAATATCAACAGATATGACACGGTAACCCTTGAGGGGTAAAAAAAAAGGTTACTTCCTAGCATTAAAAGACTCTTGAGACATTAACAAAAGACAGCAAAAGGCAATATAAGTGCTTGATATAGCTACAAAAAAAATGGCATAGTGACAAATCCCCACCCTCAAGGGACAAAAGGGGAAAAAACAAAGGAAAACCAAGAGGGTAAATTGCACGAAATCTGTCTACTAAGTTCTTATGTCGTACTTTAGTAAATTTGTCTCGCTTTATGCTATACGAAGATGTTTAGGGGAAACAAAATCTCTAATCCAATAGATGTGCAAGGATTATCCTCTCAGATATGAATAAATGAGTGCTCTAACCTTTAGGCTTTGTTTGGTTCTTGGATTTCATGAGGGATTTCGTGAGGGAAAAGAAAAGTGGAGGGATTTGATCACCCGGATCTATTCAAATATCTATATCAAATCCCTCCATTTTTCTTTTCCATCATGAAATCCCTCATGAAATCCAAGAACATAACAAAGCCTTTGGTGATGTAGCATGCTAAAAAGGGTAAGTTTTGTAATTTAATATTCCGACCACTTAGGATGTTGGTGGTGTTTTCTTAATCTGAGTATTATTATATTCCTAAACTAGGTGGATGGTTCTATCATTCAAGTTAACTTATGTTCGCATGTTTTGGGGGTTAAGAGCTTCATGATTTTTAGATATGAGTGAAAAAAATCCATTGCAGCAATGGTTCAATCGTCGTTTTGGGTCTGTTATTAGGTTCATAGATGCAATTTTAATAAGTATACTATGTTCTAAACAAGCAGCGCAAGCCTCGATCTTGGGGATGATTTTAGGATCATATGAGCGATACAGATGAATTTCATTAATGTTTTTACCACTTTTGTAACCTTTTGAGACCACAGAAATACAGGCATCTTGAACAAGTGAATTCAAGTTATGCGGATGGAGTTGTTAATAGATTTTTTTCACAACTGAATTGGAGTTATGTGGATGTATTATAAAAGTCCGCTCCGAATTGGTCAAATGGGATGAACTTTAAGAATGATCTCACTTTCTGAAAAACGGATATTACATACAAATCAAGTTTAAGATGCTTTAAAAAAATCTGGTCTAGCTATTTATAAATTATGACTCCTTGTTTCCTTTATGAAGTAAATTCTACAAAAAGCCAAATTTGCTTAGGCTGATCCTTTGGACAAGAAGATGGAACTCATGGACGAACAAGAAACGTATGAACTCACGAAACCGCTATTTTATTCACAAAAAAGAAAAGAAAAGAAAAGAAAAGAAAAGAATACAAGAAGGACACCATGATGTTAAATTTAGTACCTTCATGGACAATGACATAATCTGTTTGTAGTATACATCCGCTGTTCCTGCTGTGCCAGGAATACAAATAAGTGGAGGCACTGCCTTTGGACCAAAGTCATAATATCGCCATTGCTTTGATCCAATCTGGTAAAAAAGGTAAGAAATATAAAGTTGATATAGAATATCAGATATAAGTAGTTCAAAATCAAGTCCCAAACTATTACAAACAAGAGTTAGTTGATAACACAAAACTTCAATATAGAAACAAAAAACATTAGGATCATCAAGATCATGCCAAAAGTCACTCATGTGCCACACAAGTCCAAACACACCCATCTGAAATTTGCAAAGTTCCATGAAACAGAAAATAAATTTCAATTGAAATGTGACAAATTAAAAGGAAAATAAAGCTAGTCATTTTCCAAAGGAAGATCCAAAAAAAAAGTCTTTGAAAGATTTCCATTTCCTAAAAGAACATAATGCTTATCATTTTCAAACAAAACTAACAAATCCAACAACAAAAAAGTTCCAATTGATAACTAGTAAACCAATAAACCCATAGAATGAACTGATTGATAATGAAAATCAGAATTTTGTCACAGCAGCTGCCAAATATGCTCCACCAAGGCTACTTCAACAATCACCAATCTCAAATTTTCTATTTATTTTTAGCAAATAATAGATACCCACTTCAGATAATGAATTGCATGCACAGATTCAATGATCATCCAAACAAAAAAAATAATCCTATCAATAACTAAATTATACCCAATTAATGAAAAGAACCCAAAATGCAAAAGCTTGGTCTTGAATGATAGAATTAAACTTCAAACCTCAAAATTCTAGACATTGAATTAAAAAAACTCAACACCATACATGAGAGTGATCAGAAAAAATCACATCTGTATTTCATCCTAGAATTGATTGAGAGTAAAGAGATCAAAACTGAAAGTAAGGCAAACCCAGTCGATAAATGAGGTTAAACAGTAAAACCCTGATCAAGAATTACAGGTAAAGTACAAAAATCGGAGAGAGAGAGAGAGAGAGAGAGAGAGATAGAGAAGGATTTACTGGGATCTTGTGAAGGGGAACCTGAGACTTGAAGTAGATGAAATCACCGGGCGCCGAAGAGACGCCGCCTTTCATCGCTAGTTCGGAAGGTATTTACATTCGCTTATCACAATATATATATATATATATATATATACACAGAAATTAATATAGATTGAGTGATCCAATTGATCCTCTCTCTCTCTCTCTAGACACTGTATGTGTGTGTGCATGTTGGGATTGTTGGTCTTTGTTCTTCCCAATTTTCTGAAGCTGTGTTAGATGTGTGACATATTGTTTGCAATTAAAAAATATATTTTTTTAAATTATAAAATTAGTAGAGGTCGATTGAGATATTTAATCAGACTTAGGAGACCGATGGAAAAAATTAACGGCTAAGTGACTGGTTTCTTGTCATCGGGCTGATTATTATTTGATCGGGCTTCATTCTATCGGGCTCATCACCATTTCATCGGGCTGCTACACAAAGTGGGCCATGCTTCAATATGGCTGTGTTGTATCGCCATCGGGCTAGCACCTTTGCTCACTTGGACTCACCATGAGATCGGACTAACCACTGTTAAATCGGGCTGATTATTATTTGATCGGACATCACTGTGATCAGACTGACCAGCTTTGGGTATTTATTAATTCAGTCTGGCTAGGCCTTATTTGGCAGTTCAGTGTCATCGGAGTGTGTATGTGATAATATCGGGCTTCCATTATGCTTGCACCATCGGGCTGCCACCTCATTTCACTGCACATATCAAAGTGAGCCGTCCACTACATAGTTGTTCCAAATTGACAACTTATTCTGTGCAGGCAGTATTCTAATCAATTTGGGAAGAGTATCAGTCCCTACAAACTCTCTTAGTTGATATGATCTTATTAAGGGAATTATATTAGAGATAATATCAATCAGCTTTGGGAAGATATTATCACATATGGAAAGATAATATTATTTGATTAGAAAGTATATATCTTTTACTTGGAGGGGAAGTCAGCCGAATGAAGCCTATATTGAGATCAGATTCAAGCTGTATATATATATGGGTGTATATATATTCTCGCAGATATGGGAGGTTTCAAGATATAGCAGCTATTATCAGTTTATGGAAATAAACTGGTAATTCTTTACCAGATAATGATTGATCAGATATTTCCTACCTTATCTAGGAGACCTCCATGGCCGCTATAAATTAACAGGCAGGCCAAGCTGTAAAGGCACTCCGCGTCACCTCGACAAATGCATCCAAAAAAGCATTCTTAGCGCTCTAAGCATTCTTATTATTTTTCTTAGGCTTTCTTAGCTTTTAATTACACTTCTTGTAATTTTATTTTCTACAATTAAATAAAAGTCTATTTTATTTAATTTCTCTTTCATCACTTGTATGGTTTGTGCGCTTCAGTACTGCCATAGGACTTTTGGTGAGGGTACTTTCCTACTCACCTCACACAGTCGTTTTGTTAGAAGTCAGATTCATTAAGCCTTGTGTATCACTCACACAAGCACTTAGGAAATTAGTTTGCACACACCGAACCACTGTTGGTTCTGGCACGCCCGCGTAAATTACATAGCAAACAATTTGGCACGCCCGGTGGGACAGCCAAGTGATGAGCCATGCACACACCGAAGCATGGCTACACTTTTACAACAACCAGATTGGTTGGCGGAATGAGTCAATAGGCCAACTTCGCGAAGAAATCTGTCGTCTCTTCAACGATGGATATTGGAATGAAACTGGTCATCTTTACAATGAGATAGACCGTTTTGAGGCCGATATGCGATTTTTTAATCAAGAAATCGGCCTCCTCAAAGCTTTGAGTGGAGCTGATGAACCGCCGCCCGAGGGAAATTCGTTCATGTCTCTAGACGATTTTCTATACGGTGACTGGCGAAAGAAGCTACTTTGTGACGACATTCATCGTGCTCTTGAGGATATGAGGGCGCACTCGAGAGAACAGCAGGCAAAGCTTAGCTGGTTTGAAGAAGACACGAAAGCAAGCTTGGCAATACTAGAGGCTCAAGGGCAAAGGATCGAACAATTTTTAAAGTCACAACAACGGCCCGAAAAGGCCGATGTTACCACTCCAAATCAAGAGACCGATGTCTCTGGTCATCTTGATTCCACGCTGTCCAAACCGCTCGGGGGGCAAGACGGCGAGAAAATGAATAAAGAGCCGAATGATCTTATTTCGGCAATAGAGCTCCTCACCGACGTTGAAGAATACGACGAAGCGCTCGGGGGGCAAATTCAAGATGAGCCTCATAATTTTGTTGAGGCCGAGGAGGAAGAGTGTGATAGGCCGAGTGATCTTGTATCGGCCATAGAGCTTCCCGTTAGTGAGGAGGACGATGATGAAGACCCCATTATTGACGAAGAAATCGGTGATGAACCGCTCGGGGGGCAAGCTTCGCAGAGACCGATTGACTATAATTCGGTCCATAAAGCTTTTAAAAATATTCCTTTGAGGAAACTCAGCCTCAAGGAATTGTTCAAATATATCGGTCTCTTTGTAGTGACCGATTATTATTTTTATTTTAAGCCAATTAATTATTTGGCTTGGGTTGATCTACATCCACGATGGCTGTGTGGATGTCACCAGAAACTAAAGGTTATTTGGTGGCTATTTTTACAACAGTGGTACTATCAAGGAAGACTGAAAGGTGCTGAAGATCGGACTGAATTAATTCAGTCAATAGTGCTATTCGGACTCACAAGACCGAAAACAAGAGAAATAATAATAAATAAAATAATGCTAGAAGGATGCTTGGGATGCTGAATCGGACATAGAGGCCGATCGTGTAGTGTCAAATGTGTGTCATATCTTAGTCTCGGGCTTATTGCTTGTCAGTATACATAATTATGGCATTGATACATATGCAGAATGGTGGACCCGAATTAGTAGGTGTAGGCCTCCCATCAAGTGCAACCACATCATCATTAGCCATTGACTAAAGCTTTGACGTGCAGCGAAGTATTTGATTTGAAGTGTTGACACAGATCAGGTTGGTGCTAATTATAAACCCAACACTATGATGCGCCATCGGGCTTATGGATAAGCCCGATATCAGTATAAAGCCATCGGGCTTCAGGTAAAATATGGCCATTCAAAATTTCACTTGCTTTTATTTTAAACGCCCAGGGGGGCAATTGTTTGCACCTAAAAAATACATTTTTTTAAATTATAAAATTGGTAGAGGCCGATTGAGATATTTAATCGGACTTAGGAGACCGATGGAAAAAATTAACGGCTAAGTGACTGGTTTCTTGCCACGGGCTGATTATTATTTGATCGGGCTTCATTCTATCGGGCTCATCACCATTTCATCGGGCTGCTACACAAAGTGGGCCATGCTTCAATATGGCTGTGTTGTATCGCCATCGGGCTAGCACCTTTGCTCACTCGGACTCACCATGATATCGGACTAACCACTGTTAAATCGGGCTGATTATTATTTGATCGGACATCACTGTGATCAGACTGACCAGCTTTGGGTATTTATTAATTCAGTCTGGCTAGGCCTTAAATGGCAGTTCAGTGTCATCGGAGTGTGTATGTGATAATATCGGGCTTCCATTATGCTTGCACCATCGGGCTGCCACCTCATTTCACTGCACATATCAAAGTGAGCCGACCACTACATAGTTGTTCCAAATTGACAACTTATTCTGTGCAGTCAGTATTCTAATCAATTTGGGAAGAGTATCAGTCCCTACAAACTCTCTTAGTTGATATGATCTTATTAAGGGAAATTATATTAGAGATAATATCAATCAGCTTTGGGAAGATATTATCAAATATGGAAAGATAATATTATCTGATTAGAAAGTATATATCTTTTACTTGGAGGGGAAGTCAGCCGAATGAAGCCTATATTGAGACCAGATTCAAGCTGTATATATATAAATATGGGTGTATATATATTCTCGCAGATATGGGAGGTTTCAAGATATAGTAGCTATTATCAGTTTATGGAAATAAACTGGTAATTTTTTACCAGATAATGATTGATCAGATATTTCCTACCTTATCTAGGAGACCTCCATGGCTGCTATAAATTAACAGGCAGGCCAAGCTGTAAAGGCACTCCGCGTCATCTCGACAAATGCATCCAAAAAAGCATTCTTAGCGCTCTAAGCATTCTTATTATTTTTCTTAGGCTTTCTTAGTTTTTAATTACACTTCTTGTAATTTTCTTTTCTACAATTAAATAAAAGTCTATTTTATTTAATTTCTCTTTCATCACTTGTATGGCTTGTGCGCTTCAGTACTGCCATAGGACTTTTGGTGAGGGTACTTTCCTACTCACCTCACACAGTCGTTTTGTTAGAAGTCAGATTTATTAAGCCTTGTGTATCACTCACACAAGCACTTAGGAAATTAGTTTGCACACACCGAACCACTGTTGGTTCTGGCACGCCCGCGCAAATTACATAACAAACACACGTGTCTGTTGGGATTGACCAGGGAGACTCAATTAGGGGTGGATATTCGGCTGAAACCGAACTCAAATACAAATTTCGGTTCGGGTTGATCAGGTTCGGTTTGGAAGTTTTAGTACCAATCTCCAAACTGATTAATAGTTCAAAAGTTCGGTTTGGTTTTTGAATTGATATTTCGGTTTCAATTTTGAACTACGGGCTGAAACTCATCCGTAATTCCAATGACTTTGAATGTTGAAAAGATATAATGAGTTTCTCCAAAAAAAAAATAAAAAAAATATTGGGAACAACAAAATTGACTATCACCCACAAATGTGTGCATTTTTTAATGAGAAGTCTTGAATTTGGGGGGAGAAACCCTAACATATAAAATAAGGTTACAAAGAGGGGTTTATTTTGAAAAGTTAAAATATTTTATGATAAATAGAATGAATACTAGAGAGTTGAAGGACTTATAACCTGTGAAGTACGGACACGAACACGCCGACATGATACAATACGACACGACACGGACATGGACACACTGATACAACAAAATTTTTAAAAAAGTTGCTCGTCAACACTCAAAAAAAAGTGTCAGTGAAGTGTCGTATCCGTGTGTCGGGACCCAATACGACACGCGACAGTCATTCAATGAATGAAGCACTTGGGTGGGCCCATCACAAGTTTAAGAGCCCCAAAAAATACAGTAAAAATTAGTTAGTGATGAATTGCGGATTTTGAGAAGAAGAAAAAATGATTTTTTTTTTTGTAAAGTGGAAATATTTGGGTTTGCTTAAAATGTCAATACTTAAACAAATCAATTGAAAAATTAAGCTAAGAAAAGTAACTTGTTTTTCAAATAATCATTTAATTTCACTTGAAATTCGTTAAAAGACAAAAATGCCCTCCATACCATACAATTTTAACGATATTGAAAAAATTTACATGTTGTCCTTTTTGGTCATTTTATACAATCACTTTTTCAACTTGTTTGCCAAACACTCTTATTTTTTAAGTGATGAAATATTTCAGATATCCCAAACATCAAACTAAATTTTTCATCACTTAAAAAACAATCATTTAATATTTCATCACTTAAAACTTAACAATCACTAATATTTCACTTTGTCACACCCGTTCCAAAATTTCATAAGTTTTATCATGCATAATTGAATTTGTGAATTATCAATGTTATTTGATAATTGGATTGAGGTTGGCTGTGAGTCAGCGGTAAGGTGTCAGTAAGGACACGGGTAATTGGTAATCGAGATTTCATTGGCATGAGTAAATGACATTTATGTGATATAAATGTTATTTGACTTATCTGATATTTTATGAATAGTAAATTATACCTGTATAGTATAATTTCTAGTAATCCTGATACTGTTAGATATCATTTTGTGAATTGTGGTGAGAATGTGAGGGTCACGTATAAAAGGTAGGTTGTGTAGAGATTCCACAGAATTCAGTTTTCGGACGTGATTTTGGATCCAAACGAGACTTAGTCGAAAACTTTTGTAAATTTTAGCTTTTACTTGTAAATGCATAAAATGGACGTGTGTGACGTTTCATGAGTTAATTAGAAGTTTTGAGAACTCGTGAGGAGGTAAACGCGATTTCCGAAGAGTTTTTCTATAAATAGGCGAGGGTAAGATTTCATTTTTCACAAACATTCAAAAATATCGTTGGAGAGGAGAGAGAAAAGGAGATTTGTTGCCACGAGCTTTGCGATGACGATGGACGACCTTTCGTCCGTCAGATTTTCTCCAAATTCTAGATTTGAACTCGTGGAGGTAAGACCTATATTTTGATACCACTTAGGCTATGTTTGGCAAACTTTTGTAAAAATCTAATTTCTAGACTTTTGGGGAAAACCCAGTAAAACTTGTAGGAATCACTTCAAATCTGTAATCCGACGATTAATTGGCCCTCTAGTCGATCCTTCAAAGTTTGAGAGGAATTGCACGAGGAAAGAAGTTCTAACTTGTAAAATATACAGAAATACATGTTTTAGATTTTCGACGACGAATTGTGATCTGGGCAAAATTCATGTGTTAATAGTAGGCTCGTTAGTTATGCACGCGCTTAAATGTGAAAAGCACGTCTAAATTTACGCGAGCACGTTGAGTTGTCTATGTGGGTTAAAGAGGGGACTTATACAAATTCATGCCGGAGTAAGCTTCTCGATGTTTGAGAATTTTAGTTGCGACGGCTACTATGCATGGTTTAAGGCTTGGACTTGCCAGGGCACTTTGGGATGTAATGGTTGTAGGCTTGGACTAGCCATTGACATCGTGGTTTAAGGCTTGGACTTGCCGCTACTGGATGAAGGCGTATTTTTCTCCCTAGAGACTATTGATGTGATTTATGAGATTAAAGCATGATTTGTCATATATTGCATATGCTAGAACTTGTGCACTCAGCATATAGCTGAGTAGTGGAGATTTTACTCCATTGCAGGTAAGAAGAAAGACAAGAAGAAGCGTGAGGAGTGAGGCCGTTGAGGAACGCCGGGGAATCACTTGTTCATATCTTTTGTTCTCTTTTCCTTAAACTTGTACTAAGAACTTTAAATTTGTAACATGTTTAGTGTAAAATCTTGGGAGAGATTGTAGTATTGTAATCGCTAGTAAACTTTTGTAGTTATGTTTTAAATCGTTGGTGTACAATCGTGTTTGTGCTGGTTTTGAATCGGAGGAGTGTAGCTTGGAATGGTGCAGAGAATTAGTGTGCTGATGCAGATCAGTCGACTGGTTTCTTATTCAGTCGACTGGATCGCTGGTTTGAACTGAACTCTGCTTTGAGATGTTAAGGGATCAATCAATTGGATTGATAAAATAGTCAACTGGATCATGTCCAAGAATACCACTTTCTGCTAGAATAGAGTACCAGTCGACCAAAAAATTTCAGTCGACTGATAAATTTAGGCCCTAGTCACAGTTGACTGGACGGGCTGGTAAATTTTGAAAACCTTTCTGCTTTAGGTATGTCGACTAGACTCCCGATTCAGACGACTGGACCACTATTTTCTTCAAAATGTATTCTATTAGAAGTGTTCCAATTGGCAAAACTTTTTATAACTCTAATTTTAAAAGGATTTTACTTATGTTTTTCAGCTGCGATTTTTACTTTAATGGAACTGGATATGCCTTAATGGCATGCCATGTGTCATATTTTTGCGCCTAGCGGCATGAGTCGTGACATTTATTGGTATCAGAGCTATAGGTAACAAAATTTTGGGAACGTTCGACGACGAGTAGAGTGTTGAGTGAATCATTACATGTTCTAGAGTGGATCCATACATAGTAGAGATGTTTGATGCATATGTATGTTGTTTTACATACATGATATTATTCTTGTCATACATGCATAGTGTTTATGCATCGAGATTAACAGGTTGTACAATCATGGGTGATCGAGAATTATCACCGCATACCCGGCGTATGAATGAAATGGCAGAAATGATGGGGAATATAGGTGACATGATCCGGAATATAGCAGAACGGATACCTCCAACGCCTCCATTCGAGCCAGTACCGATAACCGTAGTGCCTGCACCTGAGAATAGGGGTATGAGATTAATATCTAAACAATTTGCCAGGAAGAAACCGATAGAATTTCATGGGACCTCTGACACAACACTGGCAGAGCATTGGGTTATGGACATGGAAAGGATTTTTTGATCTATCCCGATGACTGATGGAGAAAAGATTGAGAATGCTAGTGATATACTTAAAGGTAAGGCTCAGAATATCTAAACAATTTGCCAGGAAGAAACCGATAGAATTTCATGGGACTTCTGACACAACACTGGCAGAGCATTGGGTTACGGACATGGAAAGGATTTTTCGATCTATCCCGATGACTGATAGAGAAAAGATTGAGAACGCTAGTGATATACCTGATAGAGAAAAGATTGAGAACGCTAGTGATATACTTAAAGGTGAGGCTCAGAATTGGTGGGTGAATGTTCTAGATCAGGGAGCACCGGTAACTTGGGAGGGATTTAAAGCAGAGTTTAATCGTCGATTTTTCCCAAGGACTGCTCTCAATGCAAAGAAGAGGGAATTTGATAATCTTCGACAAGGAGAGATGACTGTGACAAAATACTCCTCAAAGTATAATGCTTTGCTGAGATTTGGAAAGGGATTGGTGTTGACCGAGGAAGATAGAGCAAGGAAATTTGAAGGAGGTTTAAGGGAAAATATCTGTTTGAGGGTGGAGACCTACGAACATTTGACTGTGGCAGCAGTGCAACAAACAGTGCTTGTGGCCGAGAGTGGAATGGAAAGACCGAGGCAGAATCAACACGATAAACGAGGAAATGAGGGTGGTGATAGGAACCAAGGTGGATCTTTCAAGAGGCCGTTTCAAAGAGGCTCTGGTTCTAGGATCAGTGACTTCAGGAGGACGCAAAGTAACATACCGTTGTATTCATTTTGTAACCGCCCACACTTAGGCCGATGTTTCATAACCAAACCCTAGAACAGAAACCAAGGAGGGGGTAGTGCTAATTCGAATCCTGACATGAGGGATAAGTGTTATGATTGTGGGGTATTTGGGCATCAAGCCAAGGATTATCCGAGGAGGCAGTCCCAACAAGGAGCTAGTTCTATGGCTTCCAGTGGGTCGAAGCCTAGATAATCCAATCATGGGGGACAAAAGATAGAGCAACGTCAGGGGAGAGCATACCAGATGAACCCAGGAGACATGGCTGCTTCAGAGACAGTAGTCTCAGGTATGGTGCTTGTATGTTCGCACTTAGCACGCATACTTGTTGACTCAGGATCTACGCATTCATTTGTATCGCATGCCTTTGTTGAACATTTGAATGTTAATTCGGCATCGTTAGGATATGAATTATCTGTTGCCATACCACTTAGTAAATCAATAACAACGTCTACGATATACAAGAATTTTGAGATTCAACTAGGTGAGAAGTTGATGACCGTAGACCTTATACCGATTGGTGTGAACCATTTCAATGTGATATTAGTAATGGATTGGTTGGCACTTAACCAAGCTACCATAGATTGTGAACAGAAAGAAGTTAATTTTCGTTCACCAGTACATGGAAACTTTTGTTTCCAAGGGAGTGGGGTTACACCGCCACCGTGTTTGATTTTGGCTATCCGAACAGGTAAGTTGTTGAGAAAGGGATGTCGAGGATTCCTGTGATCAGTGACTGATGTCTTAGTGACCAAATCAAGAGTAAAAGACATTCTGATAGTACGAGAATACCCAAACATATTTCCTGATGACTTGCCAGATGTCCTTATTGAGAGGGAGATTGAATTTACTATTGAAATAATGTCGAACTCAAGACCTGTATCCAAGGCACCGTATAGAATGGCACCCGTAGAACTGAAAGATCTGAAGATTCAACTACAGGAACTACTTAACAAATGTCACAGCCCGGTCCCACAATAGCGGAACCGGAGCCCGTGGCACGCCATCGAGGCTAAACCAATTCATTAACGTTCCCGAAATTTAGTTTGAAGAACACACGCAGCGGAAAAACAAAACACATTTTAAAACTAGGGGTCCAGTCAACTAGGTCGGGACCTCAGTCGACTGAAGAGAGCAAAGAGTTTTCAAAAGATGTTTACAGCCCTTCCAGTCGACTGAGGCTGGGGTCCAGTCGACTGAAGTGAGCAGAACAAAAAAATCACATAAATCTTCAGAGGTCCAGTCGACTGAGGAAGGGCCCAGTCGACTGCTTTTGCCATATTAAAAAGCAGTAGCTAGCAGGCACAAGGGTCCAGTCGACTGAACACTGGACCAGTCGACTGCTCCCCTGGCAGCAGCCCAATCTGCAGAAAAACAAGTTTCAAAAAGCTTTTTAAAACAATCAAGTGTTAACCACACACTCCAACCTCACATCAAAGTAGTTCTAGCTGTATTAAAACATTACCAAAGTATAATTACAACATGTTACTAACTATTACCATGCTTTAGGTCCATTCTAACATACTAAATTAAACATAAGTTAAAACATTCAAATATTTATTACAACACTCCTATTGTTCCCAAAACTACAATATCAACATTCAAGTTGCCTTCTAAGCGAACTCTAAACCCACGTGCTCACTTCTTCGATTCCTCGCCAACATTTACACCTGAAATGGTTATTTGAATAACCACAGATATTTGATTTGTTTAAGCTAACGCTTAGTGAATAAAACAACATATGCACATGAATGATAAACATATCCGCATTCACATCTCTACATTTCATACTAGTCGCGGGAGACTCACGTGCCCGTCCATACTCCCAATCCGCGACTCCTCGCCAATAAGTCCGTGCGAAAGGGTAAGACCCACGATTCTTCTCTTCAATCATGCGACCTTAATGCCTATATCGGCTCCACAAAATGGCACGGTGACCACGTGCTCCTTCTGACCCACATAAGCAACTTAACATGCTCAATACATATTACCATGCTCGCGGAAATCAAACATTTCATCGTGCTATTGGGCCTACTTATCAATACAAATGCCCAATATGAACTACACAGTATATATCTATGAATTAATACATGCTATTCAAACATAACATGAATACATGTCAAGAAATCATTCCAAAACATAGTTGGATCACTCACCTCTGATTTACGCTCTTAAACTTCGATCCAACGAAAACCCGTGTACAAAGGACGTGCAGAAGTCCGTATAGTACAATTCCTATGGATCGAAATTCCATTTATCAACTTTTATGAAAAATTCTAGAAAACAACTTTTCAGAAAACTTGGCCAAACAAGCCCTAACATATATCAAAACGAAGCTCTTACCTCGAGGAGCTCGAATATGAAATATGGGAGAAAACAAACTGACGGAATGTCGTCGTTTGGCGTCGCAAAGCTCTAAGCTCCAAAATCTCCCTATGGCCCCCTTTTTGGAATTTAGGTTTGAACTTGTGAAATTTATGAAAGTCATCACTTCCAATATATAGGCAAAACTATCGGGAATTACGTTTACCTCCCCACGAGTTTTCAAAACTCCTAATCAGTCTCTGAAACTTTCTATACAGCTTATTCATAGCTTTATAAGTGAAACCTCAAAATTATAAAAGTTTTCGACTAAGTTTCGTTTGGTCGCTAAAATGCGAATTTCTACATGACGTTTCCGAAGTTGCTAATTAACCTACCAAATTAATAGCGTGTTAATTCGTTCTCACCATGATACTAAAACTAACAACAGATATAAATTATAAAACAGAAAATAATACAGATATTGAAATACACAGGTAAACATTTATTTTTAGATAAACATTTAAAGTATTCCACAGTGATCGTCTCACACTCGGAGAGATGTCGCAACAACAAAACACTCACCACCAAATTCTCAGAGGGTCCTCGAACACAGATACCCCAAAACGACTCGTGAGTCAAAACTCACTCAACCATGTGCCAAAAGACACGCCACATCACATTATCATGCATGACAATGTAATGCAATGCAATAACACAAATGCGGGTGTTATAACAAAGGTTTCATTCGACCTAGTATATCACCGTGGGGAGCTCCAGTGTTGTTTGTAAAGAAGAAGGATGGTTCGATGAGAATGTGTGTGGATTATCGAGAGCTAAACAAGTTGACAATCAAGAACAAGTATCCATTATCGAGAATTGATGACTTATTTGATCAACTTCGTGGAGCACAAGTATTTTCCAAGATAGACTTGAGATCGGGCTATCATCAGTTGAAGGTAAAGGCCAAAGATATAGAGAAGACAACTTTCAGAATGCGCTACGGACATTATTGAGTTCCTAGTCATGCCATTTGGGGTTACAAATGCACCAGCCGTATTTATAGATCTTATGAACCGAGTCTTCAAGGATTACTTGGACAATTTTGTGATAGTTTTTATCGATGATATTCTTATCTACTCGCCGAGTGAGATGGAACATGAGAACCACTTGAGGCTGATACTTTAGAGGTTACGGGAAAAGCAACTACTTGGTAAATTTAAGAAGTGTAAATTTTGGCTACCTAGCATTACTTTTCTTGGTCACGTGATTGACAAGGATGGAGTCTCAGTTGATCCTCATAAAGTTGAAGCAGTGTCTAATGGGCAAAGACCGACATCCATATCTGAAATCCGAAGTTTCTTCGGGTTAGCGGGATACTACTGCCGTTTTATCGAGAATTTTTCCAAAATTTCGTTGCCAATGACCAAGTTGATGAGGAAGGATATTACTTTTGAGTGGAGTCAAGAGTGCGAAGACAACTTTCAAGAGTTGAAGTCACAGTTGACAAGAGCACCGATCTTGACAATACCATCTGGAATTGAAGGGTTTGTGATTTATAGTGATGCGTCGCATCAGGGTTTGGGGTGTGTACTTATGCGAGGGGGTAAAGTAATTGCCTATGCTTCTAGAAAGTTGAAGATACATGAGGTTAACTATCCAACTCACGACCTTGAATTGGCCGCAGTGATCTATGCTTTGAAGATTTGGAGATACTACCTGTATGGAAAAAAATGTGAGATCTTCACGGACCACAAGAGTTTGAAATACATTTTCACCCAACGGGACTTGAACATGAGATAGCGATGATGGTTGGAGTTGATGAAGGATTACAATCTTTCGATTGAATATCATCCAGGAAAGGCTAATGTAGTAGCTGATGCATTAAGCCGGAAGACGCCAAGGACTTAGCCGATGAGCTAACTCAACAAAAAGAATTGATAAAGGAAATGGAAAGCTTAGAGTTGGATGTGATTCCAGAGACTAGTGGTGGCTTAATGATGGCAATCATAGCGCACCCAGATATTATTGATGAGATCAAGAGGGAACAGTTTCACGATGTTTACCTGTGCCAAAAGAGAGACGAGATACCTTTGAAAAAATGACCTAATTTTATGTTGGAACGAGGAACCTTAAAGCTTGGAAATCGGTTATGTGTACCGAATGTGAAGGACTTGAAAGAGAGGATTCTAGAGGAAGCACATAGCACTAGATATTCAGTTCACCCAGGAAGCAACAAAATGTATCAAAACTTACGAGAAAACTTTTGGTGGAAGGGTATAAAGCGTGAAAACACTAAGTATGTCTCAAAGTGTTTGGCATGTCAGCAGGTCAAAGTAGAGAGACAAGTACCTGCGGGATTACTACAACCATTACCCGTGTCAGAATGGAAGTGGGATGAGATCACTATGGATTTTGTTTCTGGATTTCCATGATCGCTTAATAAGAATGACAAGATTTGGGTTATAGTTGATCGATTGACAAAGTCAGCTCATTTTCTACCAATCAAGACGACTAAACCTTCAAAGTTAGCCGAGTTGTATGTGAAGGAGATTGTAAGACTACATGGGGTTCCAGCAATGATTGTATCGGATCATGATAGTAGCTTCACATCGAGATTTTGGAAAAGTCTACAAAAGGCTATAGGTATGAAGTTGAGTTTTAGTACCTGTGAACACGCGGAATTCCACCTCTTGTTTGTTTGAAATTGTTTTGAAAGTAAAAGAAAAGGTCTGTTAAAAACAGATACAGAGTCACCATTTGGTCTTTAAGGAACCAAGAAACCTAATTTTGACTCACCCAAATGGATAAAGGGCACCAGCCCTTAATAACCAAAGAACTTGGCTCAGGGTTTTGGTACGAGAGAGGAAGGAGCCTTTGTCGCGACTAAAACACCCTCAACTCGCCCCATCTTTCGATGGGTCTCAATTAGCATCCAAATAATCATCTTATACTATGTTTGGTTCGACAAATAATACTATGATAGTATATTCCATCACACAAGAATTTTGAAATGGAAGATCAAAAGATAAGATATCATTCATAAGATGTAAGCCAAATATCACACAATGCAAAAGTGAAAGACCACACAAACAAACCTAGGAAAAATTGTCTAATCACATATCAAGTAATTAAGTTTCCCTAATCTTAAGGGGACATGAATTGTTCTTGAAACAAATAAACAAAGAAATCAAAATATGCTTAGCAAACTAGTATGATGCATGTTAATCTTTGAGAAAAGAAGACCTCTTAATCCCCGGGACGGATGAGAAAGGAAGATTAGATCGAGGGGGAAGCATGAACGCGTGATCAAATTCATTCCTTATATTCTTATTAGATTAGGAGTCACAAAAGCCCCAAATTTTTGCATGGATGCAATGTATGTATCTAGAATGTGCCAAGGTTGTAGTGTGTTTTGTGTTCATGGATTCTTAGAATGACTTAGAAATCTAGAATGTGTATTAATGAATGAAGAAAATCATCATGGGATATGTAAAAATGTAGTATGAACTACTTCCTAAGACATGAGCTAATTTGGAGTGCATGTAAGCATCAAATCAAAGGATGGAAGTAAAAGTATGCTTGCTGTGAGTAGTGGACAGAACAGTAACATGATCTTTTGGAAATTGAAAAGAGGGGTTAGGAATGTTTTAAATGCATGATTTTTTATGAAAATCTTCCTTATTGTGTCTATAACATAACACAAAAAGTCAATTTTTAATAACTATCACAGATTGAGAGAAATCATATAAACAATAGAGGTTATTCAGAAACAGAGTCCGTACTGTTGACTGAAATGTTAGAAAATCTTAGAAAATGAAAACAGAACATCTAGAGGCCCATATTATACAGAAAGTTCCCTAAGACATTGAAGTTAAAGGAAAAAATAATTTGGGACTACTTGTTTTGGAAAGGTTTTTGTAAAACAAGTTGAAAGTCAACCTAGCTGTTGTGACAGCAGAGGCAGAATGTTTGGAAGGAATGTTTGGACAAAAATGGACCCCTTTCAAGTTCTTCCAAGTCAAGAAAAAAATCATGGGTGTTCTATAATGAGTTGGAAAGAATTTCCAAGTGGTCTTGCATTCATATATTGAGTATTGAACTCAAAATAATTCTTTGAAGTTGAATGACTCACTGTTTTGAAGGTTTTGAGAAAACAAGGTTTATTCCTTGAAATCAAAATGAGGGGTTTAAAAGGGGGGGTTTTGAAAACATATTTTCAATACTTAATGAAGATTATAACCACTTAGAAGGTCAACATTTGACTCACATTAAGAGCCTCCAAGATTGTTGGAGACATTGTTTTATTTTGGAAATAACCTCAAGAATACATGATGATGTATTGAGGTTGTAACCATCATCTATCAAACATGTTTTTGAGGTCAAGAGCTACTATCCATAAGGATTCACTCACCTCAAACTTCATGTCCTCATCTAGATGATGATGAACTAGTAAGTAAACAAGAAAAGAGAAAAAGAAATGAGATAAGAGGAGATGAACAACAAAGTAAGTAAGCAAGTATATAAACAATCAATAGATGATATTCAATGATGTATTGGACTTGTAGTTTGGTGTTTCACTCATATGTGGTGACATTGGACATAGAAGTAGCTTCCTCTCTCTTTAATGCTCACTAAAATGGTGGTTGGGTGTATTGAATATGAAGTAAATGGAAGTAATGAAGTAAAAACAAAGTTTAGAACCCACTCTTTTGTTTGGAAATCAAAGAAGGAAGCTTCTTTTCTCTCTACTCTAATATTATCTCTACAACTTTCTCTCTAAAACTTTTCAAAGCTTGCATTTGACACCCCCAAAATGAGAAGTCAAGGGGGGTTTATATAGGCCAGTTTGGGGGTGGTTTTGGGGTTTTAGAAGTACTCACATTGGTCCCAAACATCTGTGAACATAGAACTACGTTGTTTTGGTTTTCAATTAATCAAAATGAACCCCCAAAAGAAATTACAAAAATGTACCATTTTGGGGGAGAGTGCCACAGCGGCACTGGGCCTGTGCCGCGGCGGCGCTACTCCTCATTCGTCCAGATAATCCTTTTTAGGCCCTAGAGGTTCCAGTATTTTTGAAAAGGCCCTATTTCGTCCGAAATTCACAAAAAATGCGTACGAACTCCAAATTAAGGTTGTGATATACCGTTGGATAGGTAATGGAGTCTACTTTACATAAAAAATATTTCGGAGATAGGTCACCTTGAAAAGGTTTGCGATATTCGCAATAAAAGTCGATTTGATCGCATTTTTCACCTTCGAAAATTCATAATAAATTCGTTTTAAATCCAAAAATTATGTGCGACATACCGTTGGAAAGCTATTGACCACTAGTATCTATGAAAAATATTTTTAAAAAATGATACGGTGCTCCGGTTTCAAAGTCAATTTTTGGTCAAACTTGGGATTCCCGGGAAGTTTTGGAAACTTCTGGGAGCTCCCAAGAGTTGACGTTTTCGTTCAATTTTCTTTTAAAACTCATTTTAATGCTTTCCACATGATCTAGAATGATTCTAGAACTTTTTGGCGAATTTGGACGAATTCGGTCAAACTTGGTCAAGTCTTGGTTAAACCGGTCAACGGGGACTTTCTGGGAACTTCCGGGACTTCCGGGGGTCTCTGGGAGCTGACAATTTCATCCGTTCTTGCTTTAGAACTCATTTTATTATTTTTCTTACGATGAAGCGCATTTCCAAAACATTTGGTCCGAATCCGAGAGCGTTCGGGCTTTCAGGGGTATTTTGGTCATTCTGAGCATTTTGAGAGATAGAACTAACTTTCAGGAGTCATTTTTTGAGTCTTTTCGATCATTGTGAAGCACCAAGCTATGGGCCTCCTAAATCTGATAGCCGACAAAATGGGGTGTCTACAGTACCGCGTTTCATCCTCAGACCGTTGGACAGTCAGAACACATGATTCAGACGTTAGAGGATATGCTTCGATTGTGTGTTCTAGATTTTGGGAGTGATTGGGAGAAACATCTACCTTTGATTGAATTTGCGAATAACAACGGATTTCAATCAAGTATCGAAATGGCACCGTATGAAGCTTTGTATGACCGAAAGTGTCGATCACCAGTTTGTTGGACCGAGGTTGGAGAAAGAAAGTTGCTAGGACCTGAGCTAATATAGATGACTACCGAGAAGATAAAGTTGATTCAAGAGCGACTTAAGGTAGCGCAGAGCCATTATAAGAGCTATGCGGACTCTAAGCGACGACCTATGGTATTGGAAGTGGGCGGCAATTTTGTCTACTTGCGAGTATCGCCTTCGAAAGTCATTGCACAATTTGGAAAGAAAGGAAAGCTTAACCCGATATTTATAGGACCTTTTGATATCCTAGAGAGAATAGGATCAGTGACTTACCGATTGGCTTAGTCATCAGAGTTGGAACATGTGCACAATGTATTTCATGTATCAATGTTGAGATGTTGTATGACAGATACGAGCAAGATCATTGTACTTGAGCCGTTACAGATTCAGGGAGACTTGACTTATTTGGAACAACCAATAAAGATTCTAGATCAAAAAGAGCATGGCTTGAGAACTAAGACAATTCCAATGGTAAAAGTACTATATCGTAGTCATACGATTGAAGAGGCTACGTGGAAAAATGAGGGAGAAATGAAGAATGAGTATCCGCACTTGTCTGACGTATGTAGTATAAGTTTGGGGACAAACTTCCTTTTTGGAAGGGAGAGTTGTCACACCCATTCCAAAATTTCATAAGTTTTATCATGCATAATTGAATTTGTGAATTATCAATGTTATTTGATAATTGGATTGAGGTTGACTGTGAGTCAGCAGTAAGGTGTCAGTAAGGACACATGTAATTGGTAATCGAGATTTCATTGGCATGAGTAAATGACATTTATGTGATTTAAATGTTATTTGACGTATCTAGTATTTTATGAATAGTAAATTATACCTGTGTCGTATAATTTTTAGTAATCCTGATACTATTAGATATCATTTTGTGAATTATGGTGAGAATGTGAGTGTCACGTATAAAAGGTAGGTTGTGTAGAGATTCCACAGAATTCAGTTTTCGGACGTGATTTTGGATCCAAACGAGACTTAGTCGAAAACTTTTGTAAATTTTAGCTTTTACTTGTAAAGGCATAAAATGGACGTGTGTGACGTTTCATGAGTTAATTAGAAGTTTTGAGAACTCGTGAGGAGGTAAACGCGATTTCCGAAGAGTTTTTCTATAAATAGGCGAGGGTAAGATTTCATTTTCCACAAACATTCAAAAATATCGTTGGAAAGGAGAGAGAAAAGGAGATTTGTTGCCACGGGCTTTGCGACGACAATCGGCGACCTTTCGTCTGTAAGATTTTCTCCAGATTCTAAATTTGAACTCGTGGAGGTAAGACCTACATTTTGATACCTCTTAGGCCATGTTTGGCAAACTTTTGTAAAAACCTAATTTCTAGACTTTTGGGGAAAACCCAGTAAAACTTGTAGGAATCACTTCAAATCTGTAATTCGACGATTAATTGATCCTCTAGTCGATTCTTCAAAGTTTGAGAGAAATCACACGATGTATGAAGTTCTAACTTGTGAAATATAGAGAAATACATGTTTTAGATTTTCGACGACGAATTGTGATCCGGGCAAAATGCATGTGTTAATAGTAGGCTCGGTAGTTATGCACGCGCTTAAATGTGAAAAGCATGTCTAAATTTACTCGAGCACGTTAAGTTGTCTATGTGGGGTCAAAGGGGGGACTTATACAAATTCATGCCGGAGTAAGCTTCTCGATGTTTGAGAATTTTAGTAGCGATGGCTACTGTCCATGGTTTAAGGCTTGGACTTGCCAGGGCACTTGGGGATGTAATGGTTGTAGGCTTGGACTAGCCATTGACATCACGGTTTAAGGCTTGGACTTGCTGCTACTGGATGAAGTCGTATTTTTCTCCCTAGAGACTATTGATGTGATTTATGAGATTAAAGCATGATTTGTCATATATTGCATATGCTAGAACTTGTGCACTCAGCATATAGCTGAGCAGTGGAAGAAGAAGGACAAGAAGAAGCGTGAGGAGTGAAGCTGGTGAGGAACGCCGGGGAATCACCTTGTTCATATCTTTTGTTCTCCTTTCCTTCAACTTGTACTAAGAACTTTAAATTCGTAACATGTTTACTGTGGAATCTTGGGAGAGATTGTAGTATTGTAATCTCTAGTAAACTTTTGTAGTTATGTTTTAAATCGTTGGTATACAATCGTGTTTGTGTTGGTTTTGAATCAGAGGACTGTAGCTTGGAATGGTGCAGAGAATTGGTGTGCTGATGCAGATCAGTCGACTGGTTTCTTTTTCAGTCGACTGGATCGCTGGTTTGAACTGAACTTTGCTTTGAGATGTTAGGGGATCAGTCGACTGGATCATATATATCCAAGAACACCACTTTCTGCTAGAATAGAGTACAGTCGACTGGACAATTTCAGTCGACTGATAATTCAGGCCCCAGTCGACTGGACTCCAGTCACAGTTGACTGGACGGGCTGGTGAATTTTGAAAACCTTTCTGCTTTAGGTATTCAGTCGACTGGACCCCCGATTCGGTCGACTGGACCTTTGTTTTCTTCAAAATGTATTCTATTAGAAGTGTTCCAATTAGGAAAACTTTTTATAACTCTGATTTTAAAAGGATTTTACTTATGTTTTTCCACTGTGATTTTTACTTTAATAGAACTGGATAAGCCTTAATGGCGTGCCACGTGTCCTATTTTCGCGTGTAGTGGGATGGGTCGTGACACACTTAACCCAAACATGCTCTAACAGTCAAAAACCACAGCATTGCTTTCTGGTACCGATTTAAGTTCCTTAATTTAAATCAATATCTATGCCAGGCTTCCCTTCCCCAGTTGTCCTGTCCTTTTGAATCCATTATTCTTCTGTCTGAGGCACAGGTGAATCCCTGATACTATATACGTCGAGCTGGATTGGTTGACACAACAAGCATACCAGCATATTGTTTGTTTGGTATGGTGCACATATCTGTCAATGTCAATCAAGTAATAGAAACATCAAACATACTGGCACATTGCTTGTTTGGTGTGGTACACAAATTTGTCAATGTCAATCAAGTAATAGAATGCATTCCCACTGTATGAGGAAAACGTGAAAAATTGCCATTTTATGAGAAGAGCATTTCTGCTCATCCCATTTTGGTCATCCATTGCTCACCCAAATCTCCACTTGGTGACAAGGGTTCCATTCCATTCCCACTTTAGCCTTGTACTATCAACATAACTAAAATTGGACACATGTCACCCAATGGAGACCTGGGTGAGCAAAATGGGGTGAGAAAAAATGCTCTCTTTTATGAGCTTGTAAGGCCCGATGAAGTCCCCAAATAAGCTTTAAGTAGGTTGTTTGCTATTGCTATAAGGGCTACTCACTTTAAGGGTGTTTGGCAACATATGTTCACAAGTGCTTAAGAAAATCTAAAAACAAATTTAAACTATTTGACAACCGAGGATGCAATCCAATCACATAAAAAAATAATAAAAAAAGAGGATAAATTAGACTAACACCCCTCAACTATGACCTGTTTTCGACTCAGTACCCTAAACTATTTTATCCGATAGATTGACCCCCTCAAGTATATTTGTTTGCCACTTAGATCCCTTCTATTAGCTTATCGTCTGAAAACTTAATAGAAATACATCACTTAGATCCCTTCAATCCAATCAGAGTTTTTTTTTTATGTGCGTCTTCTCTCTCATCTCTTTATTGCTACTCCATCTTTTTTTTGTGCACGACATCTCTCTCATCTCTTTGGGCAAAATGATGCGATCCAATTTGATCACATGTGGTATGGGCAAAATGGTCCTTTCATTATTTTCATTAACAGTGTTTGAGAGTATTCAATTCACATAGATGAAGGGGTGAGGCTGTTCAATTTTTTTTTATTTAGGGGGTGTTGACAGAAATGGGTCATAGTTGAAGGAGTGGTGGTGTAATTTAACCTTAAAAAAACATGCGAGATAATTGCAGAATTTTTGATTAAAAAAAAACTGCATGAACAACTTTTTTCAAAAGCAGTTTTGTTTTTGTTTTTTCTTTTTTTTACTATTATTATTTTTTTTGTAGAAGCAAAAATTGTGCCAAACGGGCTCTCTATGTGACGTCTTTTGGGTTAATAGAATTTATGAAGAAAAAAAGGAATACTAATTTTTTTTTGGTTAAGAGAACTAGAAATAAATATGAAACACCATGAAATGAAAATTTGAATTTTGAGAGTTGCTTCCTTTTCTCTTTTTTTTTTTTAGAGTTCTCATTATGTTCTTAAAATTTTATTGCTACCGTTATTTGAAAATGAATGAAAACTAGTCGACAACCCGTGCAAATGCACAGATATTTGTCAAAATATTCTTGTGCCAGTAGATATACGTACATAATACATATATTCTTTTGTAGTTGCCTAAAAGACCTTAAGAATTATTATATTTATGACAAACACATGACCATACATATTTTTTTTTTTAATGAAAACCATGAACATTCATTGTACATAATTGAACTACTATATGTATTTTCCAATACATGAACCAAAAAATATATATGAATTAAATTGACACATTTGAATGCAAAGAGGTTTATTTGTCCAATAAAATGTAATTTAATAAGTGAAAGATAAACTTATCAAAATAAATAAATGAAAGATAAAAAGACTCTATAAGATAAATTTATTTATAAAAATGTTACAATTTGGAAAATTGAAGAGATTTTGTATTGACATATAATAAATGTGATTAATATATGTTTATATATATATATATATGTGTGTGTGTGTGTATGTGTGTGTGTGTACATATGTTATAAAGAAAACAATGAATTTATAAAAAAGAAAAAGAAATTAAGAAATGCCAAGTGGACAAAAGAATAACCCACAAAATGCCACGTGGAACATTGTGGGAAGGGTTTTGGCTTTACTCTTTATATAGATATAATAGATAGATAGATATAATCGATAGATATTGATGTGTGGCCAAAGGTCCCTAGAATGGCCAAAAATAGGAGATTAGTCCACGCGTGTTTTTCTTAATGCCAAAGGTTCTCCAATTTTCTTTGGATCAAAATTGTTCCAAAATGCTATTAACGTGAGTGTTCCTTAATTTTTGATAACAAACCAACAAAACAAATTTTTTTCCTTCTTATTTTTCAATCTTTAAATGCCATAACTTTCAAACTACAAATCTATCACGCTCCAGCGTAGCAAAATAAGGAAATTTTTCATTTCCATTTTGGACCCGTAGGTCATGACAGGTGAAGGATCGCCTGTCTTGTACTTAGCTTAACATGCAATAAAAAATAGAGTATATAAAGGAGTAGGGACGATAATAATAATAATCATTACATTTAGTAAGATCAACTTAAAAATATTACACTGTCTTAAATCTCTTAAGGCACAAACCGCCTTTATTCAAATAAAACATCATTTATTATACTTTATTACAACTTTATTAAAATATAAAATATTGTAACATCCTGCATTTTCATTTAATTATATTTTGATTTCATTGCCATATTTACTTTAATTCATATTGTCTGCTTGTATTTATTTAGCGATTCCTTAATTGGGGTCTATTTGTAAATTTTATAAATCAGGAATATTGGTGTTTTGTTTTCACAACTGGTTTTTCATAAGTCTGGTTATACCTGTGTTGAATTTCAAAACTGTATTTCAAAACGCTGAAAGTATTTATTTCTGACTCAGACAGTATTTTTATTAAACCAAAAAATTATTTCCTACGTTAAAATGAATTTTCAATATTTTTGTGGTGGTCAATGCACCGCGAAGATATCAGTTTATGTTTGAAAACTGTTCGCGCTGCGTTTGGACTCCCACAGACTGGGATTCCCCGTCAATCAGACATGACCAATGCTTTATGATCATTTAAGTCTTGCCATGATTGATTAGACCTTGTTTGGGTATGCTATTTATGTGTGTAATAACTTTGTACCATGAGTTGTTTTGCCAAACACAACAAATGGTTCCTAGACAAATTTCTTATGCCTTGTTTGGCTGTGCTTAATTGGTGTGTGTTGTGTTAAGGCCATAAGCCACATTTCCCAAACATCTAGCATTTGACCTCTATTAGTCTAAATTGCCTCTTCAATCTATGTGGAGTGTATATACGTATGTATATCAACACATACCCACCTGTGATTTTGTAATACATTAGTAATTGAGAAAAAAAAACAAATTTGCAAAGTGAATTGGAATGAACTTGGAGCCCAAGTTCTTGTAATTGGCTTCTATATATGCACTTCTCTCTCTCAATCTGTTCATTCTTACAATCTGTAAACATAGAGAGAGAGAGAGAGAGAGAGAGAGAGTTTGAGAGTTCATGTTGCTGAAAATTTTCTAAAGAGAGAGAAGCTTGAAAACTCCATAGCAAAAGCTTCATTGGGTGTTCTTATTCCTTGAACTTTCTCAACAATCTCTTTGCTCTTAATCTCAGTGAGTATTTTTAACTCACTTGGAATATAATACATGCTTGTTTACTGTGCGTATTAGTCTAATTTAAGAATCACCATTGTTGTCTTTACGTATGAACTCCATAGCTTGAAAACATGGATTTTCCAAACTTAACCAAAAATATATTTTTATAGATAATTGTGAAAGATTACATGATATATATATGCTATGTTTGAAGTATTAAATCTAAATTCATTCATAGGAGAAAGTATATTAAGATTGAAGTTTTGAAGTCTCTCTGATTTTCGTAAAATCCGAGAGCTATGGATTGATTCATGTTAAATTGATCATAGATTCGTAATCCTTGCAAAAAAACGAAGAAAATCATATATTGCAAGTAATTTTTAAATCTGGATTGAGAAATGGGTCAAAAAGACCCTTAAATTATGAAACAGGGGTGTTTTCACGAAGAAGATGAAGTTTCTGCCTGAACTCGCGTGCGCGATTGCGCGAGCACCCCTCGTGCGAGCGGCCGCGCGCACGATCTTCGTGTTTTCTGACCGTTGGAAAAGTTTTTAAAGAAATTCGAAACATGGGCATATCGCGCGAGCTGCCCACGCAAGTGACCCCTCGCGCAAGCGACCCGCGCGCGCGACCTGACAATTTTCAGTTTTTGTTTGTTTTCTGTTAAGGGACTGTTGGATTGACTTTTTAAAGGCTGTTAAGGCTCTGTTTGGGAACTTTACAAAATCAGAATCTTGTTTATTATGTTTGGATTATAAAATCGATAAACTACGACTTATTTATCCTCGTACGTACGTTGTTCTTGTTTCTAGTTGTTTACAATTCTATTTATAGTCACATGTTATTCATGTGGAGTCAGTTGTACATGCATGGTGAGTAGTGGTCAGTGTGGAAAAGAGTATGTGGTTGAGATTGTGTGTGGAAACTCCCTGGTAATTGTGTACCAAAGTCTGATGTTTTTGAGATTGCGGATAGAGTGTCTTTGAAATGTGAGGGTGACAAAACTGGACACTCCCTGGTGCCCATGGTAGCACTAAAGTGTGTGACGCCGACTTGAACATTCCCTTGTACCCATGGTAGTGCTAAAGTGTGGCCTATTGGACACTCCCTGACATGCGTGGTATGGTCAAAGTGTGAGGCATTGGACACTCCCTGGTACCCCGTACTAAAGTGTGAGGCAAACTGGACACTCCCTGGTACCCCTGTACTAAAGTGTGATCATCTTAGTATTTCAAAGATACTGGAGTGAGAGGGTGGTTGATGTGTTGTCGAGAGAAAAGAGTCGGTAAGATGAGATTGGTTGCATACACGGTCACATGTGTTATGAATTAAAGTTATTTAAATGATTATCCTTACTAATTTATGATGTAAATTCATTTATATGGTTAACCTGTTGAGTTATGAAACCGTAAAAATGGAAAATAGTAAATGAGTATGTTTTACATTCAAGCACATGTTTTTAATACTCACCAGCTTCATAAAGCTGACGGCATTGATGCGCCCTGGACATTCGTGTCTAGGCTTTTCAGGTTATGATCATGTTGGACCCTATGATTATGCGAACTGAGAACGACTACCCAAAGGAGAATTTATTATTATATGTTTTAAGTTACGAACTGGATTTATAATAAGGATAACTGTAATAGATGATAGACATTATTTTGTTTCAAGGCGGTATGTGCCTTTAAGTGATCACGTGTTGTAATAGTTATTAGTTGGAAATTTTTTGTAAGCCTTGATTGCTCTACTCTGATTTATATTAATATGATGTTCGACGTTTGGGACGGAATCAATCCTTCAAACTGTCGCGACTTATGGGTCCATAAAGGAAATTAAAAGCTTTCCATATTTTTGCTACGTTGGGGCGTGACAGGATTTAGTGGTATCAGAGCCAGGTTATATTAGAAGAGTTTAGCCAGGTTAGGGTTTACCAGTATAGACTTGATTCCATATTCTGCTAGCTTAAGCTTTGCACACCCGATGATACGACAGGAGGACAAACTCGGAACCCAAACACCTAAGATTATTTCTGTTAAGATTAGTGATGACATAATTAGTACCTTTTTGTCAGGTATAGATCCAATTCAGCCACTCTCCGTGTCAGATAGGTTTGGAGGGCATTGGGTGACTCCCGGGGCAGTAGTCCTAGCTTTCCTTAACTTATATCGCACAGCTATCGAGTAGCTTGCTTTAGTGATAGTAGAGTTGGATCTGTGGCATCAGGTCCATGTTGTGGGTATTGTTGACTTGACCCGTATTCGTTTTGAGCTTCTCTATTTTGCAGAGGCTCAGCGGCTAGTATTAGTCGAGATTGTGAGATTGGTGGGTAGTGATGCTTTCTATCTCCCCCTGGAGATCCAGATAGTGCATGCTCATCTTGCCCAGCAGGAGATGCCCCCCACCGGTAGTTCCCATTGTTGAGGATGATGATGACGATGATGCCATGCTTATCCCTATTGCTGAGGATGTTGAGGAGGGGGATGGTTTGGGTTTAGATGACTTTCGCAGCTGACCTTGATGAGAAGGTGGCTCTCGAGCTAGTTTTAGCCGAGGAGATGTCAGTTGAGGCAGATGCTCCAGTGCCTGCTTCATTGTCGACCTCTCAGGGCTATGAATTTGATGGGGTGGGCCCCTTTTATGTTCAACGATTTCGCCCAGTCGACTCGTTGGATTTGCTCATAGCTGCCTACGGAGACGATTGATGTGTTAGATATGACCTTGTACATATTAACTATATTGACTAGTAGCTCTATCTCTTTTTGCAACTGTATTTACATACATTCGAGTATAGGGCAATGACCCCGTTTTTGGCATTGACTCTTGCATGGACGATGTACGTCCTAACCCATACAGATAGGGTAGGCACTAATATGATCATACACACTTTTTGTATCTACTTGACGAGAAGTTATATATATATATATATATCAATGTTCTTTTAATATTGTTATTGTTTAAACTGATCTATATAACTGCTTCATGTCATTGCTTCATTCATGTTTCTCATTCATTTATCATTGACATGTATTTAGAATGGCTGGGAGACCAAGGAGGAACACGAATTTGATTGAAGAGGCACCTTTGGCTGCTAATCCCACAGGAATGTTTTAAGCTTTTGTCAGGTGCTTGGAGAGGATCAGTAATACGAATGAAAACCACAAGACCGTCAAACTGGGGATAAGCTGCTGGAAAGGTTCCGTGCACTAAGGCTCGAACAGTTTGCGGGTACTGCAGAGCCTTGGAAAGCTGAACAATTGTTAAGGCAAATGGACCGTATGTTCAAAGCCGTTCAGTGTAATGAAATGGATAAGAGAAGGTTAGCTACCTTCTAGTTAACCGATGCCATGCAGATTGGTGGGACTCAGTGATAGTTACTATTGGAAATGCAGTTGCTGTGGGAATGACATGGACTGCGTTCAAGGGGAGATTTCTGGAGAAATACTTCCTGTCTATCGAGAGACACAAGAGATAGAAGGAATTCATGGATTTAACTCAGGTGTGACGCCCCGCAAAAATAAGCGTATTTCCATTGAAAAATTAAATAAATCACACTTGATTCTTTAAAATAAAAATACAAAATTTCTTTAAAACTCCCAGCAGGTCCATATTCTCCACGGATCTCCTATATCATCCTTAACCTTATCTCCCTTCTAGGCTTCGGTTACCGGCACTGCCTGCATCTAAAAACCATACCGGGAAGTATACAATATGACATGAATAATAAAGGCTCAAAAGGATAATGACAATCAAATACATAGAATGACATCAAATCAATTGACAAGTCTCACAACCCAACTGCTCACACTACCCAAACGCTCATACCAATAGCATCATACCAGGTTCCTCTTGATCACATAGCAAGAGACACCTCACCTCACCTCACCCGTCTCCAGTACGTCGGTCCCTGAGGCCTGTTGGACTGTTGATAGGTGCTCCTTGCTCATGACCCTTTAGTCCCATAGCACTTAGCAATAAACACATACTCATTGATTCCAAATGAAAACACAACATAACTGCAAAAAGAGTACAAGTAGAGATAACAAAGAAATACTCCGGAGAATTTAGAAAGCATATTGTACACAACCCGGTACCTATAAATGATGTTGAGCAACTCCCAAACACTTCTCTTCTTCTTCTTCTTCTTCTAACTCGAGGTGTATGTATATCTATAATTGTGTATATATATATATATATAAATCTCTCTATGTGACTCTCTCAAGCTCTCTATGCTAGAAGTGTAGAATGTGTGTGTTTGAGAGAGTATGTGAGTGTATAAATAGCCAAGCTTCCACTTGGAGACAATGGCCTAACAATCCACTTATTAACCACTAACTTCTAATTAATGGGTAGTTTATAAGGAATATGCAAGATGATGTAAACATACACTAATGCACATATAACTCCACTAATATTAGTGTATAAATAACCAAACATAATGGCCTAACAATCTAATTATTAACCACTAACTTCTAATTAATTGGTAGTTTATAAGGAATATGCAAGATGATGTAAACATACACTAATGCACATATAACTCCACTAATATTAGTGTATAAATAACCAAACATAATGGCCTAACAATCCACTAACTTCTAATTAATTGGTAGTTTATAAGGAATATGCAAGATGATGTAAACATACACTAATGCACATATAACTCCACTAACATAATGGCCTAACAATCTAATTATTAAAAGAGAAAATATTATATTTAATTTCTAATATACTTTCTCTGCTACTGTAATCCTCGTTTTCTGCCCAAACGGTGCAGAATCTGAGAAAATTGCATTAGACGAAAAGTGTGCAGAATCGAGTTTTGCTTGGGACAGCGCGGACAGAATCTTAAATTTCCTTCGTTTTCCTAACAAAAATCTGAAAACAAAATTCTGCTACTGTTAACATTAAAAGAGAAAATATTAGATTTAATTTTAAATATGACTCGAAAAATCTTAACTTCCAACACGAATACCAAATCATTTAATCTCACGCAACTTTTCCCAAAAAAATATATTTTTAGTTCATGACTTATAAAATTGAAAAAATGACCAAAATACCCCTGTGACCAATTTTCGCTAAAATCGCACACGAAGTCTAAATCGTCAATTTAAACATGAAAACACGGGTTACTACATCAGGGGGCTAAATCGGTGCAAGAGTACACCACTCAGTTCGAAAGGCTGTCTCGGATTGCTCCCCACATGGTTGATACGGAAGAGAAGAAGATACGTAAGTATAATCAAGGGTTGACACCACAAATTTGCCGATTGACTCTCGGTCACCTAGATAAATCTTTTGAAGGACTTGTTGGCTTGACCACTGATCTGGAAGAGGACGCTCGGGTGAACTATAAGCAATTTGATTTCCGGCCACCTCAGAGGGGTAATTTTGAAAATAAGCCACCAATGTATCGTACCCAAGGGCAGAAGAGAAATTTTGAAGGAACCAAGAAACCCCAAACAAATACCTATCCAACTCAGCCCCGAGTGGGAGAAGGCGTGTTACTCAGCAACCTCGGACATCTGGCTCGTGACTGCAAGGCACCAAGGCGTGTTACTCAGCAAGGCACAGTCTGTTATAATTGGGGTGAACCTGGCCATATTAGCAAGTTCTGCACTGCTCCTAAGTAGGTGAGTTATGGTCAACAGGGTCAGACCCGCTTGAATGCTGTTATCTCTGATGCTGCTGGATATGATGAGACTGTGTATGAAGAGGGGAATTATGAAAAAGCACAGCCTGATCAGCAAGCAGTGTAAGGTACATTAACTCTGTTGAACTCCCATATTAAAATTTATTTGATACGGGTGCTGCACTTTCATTCATATCTGCTAAGACTATTCGAAGATTGGGTATCCTACTTCATCGTTTAGAGAAGACTTTGAAAGCTACCTCACCATTAGGAGCCACAATCAAGTTAGGGCATGTGTGCAAGGATTGTCCCTTACGTCTAGGAGATCGTTAATGTTAGGGATATATACTAAAAGCCATGCTTTATGTAGTTGATTTATTATTCATTTAATAAAATCAGTTAATCCATTTTTTTTATGAGAATCTGTGTGGGCAATGTTTGTATTATATTATTTATTTAATATTATGCATGTGTGTCTCTCATTCTATATAGTAGGTGGTTTGGTGTGTAGAGTTCGGCTTACATACGGAAGATCAGGCCATCAGATATTATAGAATGTAAGATTTTGGTTTACAGTCTTAGATGGGATTGGACACACCATCGGTAGGACTGCAGCATGGTGTTGTAGTAGGTTTGTCTTGACTACGAAAAACGGTATATTTTAACTCACTATGCTGGTACACTTTGTGTATTAAACGGGACTGACTTGGGGTAATTATCTTTATACTGACTTATAAGATAATTAATACCTCATGGCTATTATGAGTGCTTATGCTCTAAATCCTAAGTTAATTTGTAGACACGTACATTTGATATTTACACTTTGATCCCCAAAAGGGTGAGATCCTTAAATGGGTCAATATCTCATTGGATTGGGTGGCAATATTAATTGTGTGGTGGATATTAATTAATGATGGAATCCATGTCTCAATTTTGGGGTTGATGATATCCCCTTGAGAAAGCTTATAAGTTTTGATTATGTCAAACCCTGCAAGTGGATTTTGTATCCGACATATCAGATAAGTTAAGCAGAGGATCTCAAGGAATTTTAAGAAATTAATTAAATATGATTGTCAGTAATTATATTTAATTAATGGATATCTGTAATCTTAACATGGGGAGATAATAAGCATTTAATAACATGGAGCTCGAAATATATTTTTGAGATAAGGGTAGGAGTGCAATTATAATTCTTTAGTGGTATGAATTATAATTTATGGAAATAGGAATCTGATTCAGTTCGAATTAGGGTTTCCTAATTCCATAAGGAAGCCTATTCCTTATTGACTTCTTATGGTCCCTATCGTAGCCTATATATATATGCTGCTTTGGCTCTCTCATCAGCTAGCGTTTTTTTATATAGAGAATTATAACTCGGAATAGAAAAGAGAGTGAAAAAGAGGGATAGCAGAAAACAGAAAGGATTTCAAAAGAGCCCACACTCAGTTCGATATTCTGGCAGCGGAGGAATACGGTAGAAGATCGTGAGCTGTTATCGAGCCCGTGTTCTCGATTCGTCTACTACAGCAATCCGTTTTTGCAGTTCAAGGTAACCCTAGTTCCGCCTTTGTAGGGTTATTATAAATTTCATGAAATTTTTGCAATACCAACTTATACACATTGTCAACGGATTCTGGGAACGCAGTTTCCTAACAGTTAAATCCCTACAAGGTTAATTGTCCTATCAATGAAGAAGTTTGACGTAATCCTAGGAATGGATTGGCTCTCCCAGAACCAAGCAACATAAGATTGTGCGAGGAAGAGAATTACATTCTCCGACAATGGGAATCAACCCTTTGATTTCCAATGTAAGCCTTTAGGAGATATGTTCCTCATAAGGTGCTTAGCAAACATCGAAGTCGTCAGTACAGAGATGACAGCGTCATCTATACCTGTAGTCAAGGACTTCGAAGAAGTATTTCAAGATATCTCTGGTCTACTACCTGAGAGGAGTATAGAGTTCTGTATTGAGCTTATACCAGGTACCGCTCCGATCACCAAGGTTCCCTATAGAATGGCCCCCGCCGAACTGTCAGAATTGAAAGAACAAGTTCAATAACTCGAGAATCTGGGTTTTGTACATCCAAGTACATCGCCTTAGGGAGCACCAGTGTTATTTGTGAAGAAGAAGGATGGGATGCTTCGATTATGTATCAATTATAAAGAATTGAACTGAGTAACTATCAAGAATAAGTATCCCTTGCCTCGGATCGACGATTTGTTTGATCAACTACAGGGAGCTACAACATTCTCCATGATAGATCTACGGTCGGGATATCATCAGTTGAGGATACGGAAGGAAGTTATACCTAAGACTGCTTTCAGAACCCGATATGGTCACTATGAATTTTTGGCGATGCCGTTCGGAATGACGAATGCCCCGGCAGTGTTCATGGATCTGATGAACAGAGTGTTCAAACCTTACTTGGATCAGTTTATCATCGTCTTCATAGATGATATCTTGATCTATTCTAAGTCAGCAGAAGAACACAAGCAACACTGCGGATCACGATACAGACACTCAAGGACCACCACTTGTATACCAAGTTCAGTAAGTGTGAGTTCTGGTTGCAAGAAGTAAAATTTTTGGGACACAAGGTGTCATCTCAAAGAATTTCTGTGGATTCATCCAAGACAGATGCGGTGTCAAATTGGGTTCAACCAAGCAACCCTACGGAAGTTAGAAGTTTCCTTGGACTCTCAAGTTATTACTGGAGATTTGTCGAGGGATTCTAAAAATAGCCACACCCTTGACCGGACTGACTAAGAAAGCTCAGAAGTTTGAATGGGCAGAGAGGCATGAGTGCGCCTTTCTAGAGTTGAAAGAGAGACTCACTACCCCATACCTAAGCCAGATGATAAGTTCACTATCTTCAGTGACGCGTCATATCAAGGATTAGGGTGTGTACTTATGCAAGATGGTAGAGTTATCGCCTATAGGTCTAGACAACTGAAGCCGAATGAGTTAAACTACCCTCTTCACGATTTGGAATTGGCGACAGTGGTTTTTGCACTTAAAATTTGGAGACATTATCTCTACGGTGAAAAGTTTGATTTATTCTCCGATCACAAGAGTCTAAAATATTTGTTCACATAGAAAGAATTGAACATGAGACAACGTAGATGGATGTAGCTGATTAAAGATTGCGACTTCACGTTAGAATACCACCCTGGTAAAGCTAATGTGGTTGCTAATGCTTTAACTCAGAAAACTCGCGAAACAATTGCCTCCCTAATGATTAGAGAATGGCGAGCGTTGGAGACATTGGCTGAGTTTGACATGCAGAGTGCTGAAGAAGGAGAAGGGAAACTTTTTGGATGTCTTATCCTACAGCCTATTGTTATTGACCACATCACAAAAGCACAGAAAGAAGATGAGAAATTTCGGTCGTGGTTTATTAAGATGTCAGAAAAGGATTCGACAGGATGGAAGGTGGGAAGTGATGGAAGATACAGATGCAGAGGTAGATTATGTGTACCAGACTGTGGGGATTTGAGAGATGATATTTTGGGAGAAGCACAAAAGTCAAGATATACAGTTCACCTGGGAGGAACGAAAACATATAAGGATTTGAAGAGAAGTTTCTGGTGGGAGGGTATGAAGAAGGACGTGGCCGGATTTGTACCCAAGTGTTTGACATGTCAACAAGTCAAAGCCAAACATCAGATGCCCTCAGGATTGTTGTAACCCTTACTTATTCCAGGTTGGAAATGGGAGCACATTACCATGGATTTCGTAGTGCGATTGCCTCGGTCACAACAGAATCATGACGCCATTTGGGTAATCGTGGATCGATTGACTAAGTTGGCACATTTCATTGCTTATAGTATGACATACCCAGTAGAAAAGATGAGTCGGATGTATATATAACAAGTTGTGCGACTTCACGGTGCATGTGTGTCGATTGTGTCAGACTGCGACGCATGTTTTACCTCTGGATTTTGGAAAAGTTTGCAAGAAGCTATGGGAACCTCGCTCAAGATGAGTACCGCTTTTCACCCTCAGACAGAGGGTTAGATTGAGCGTGTTAATCAGATCATGGAGGATATGCTTAGGGCTTATGTCATCAATTTTGAAGAATCTTGGGAGACGTACTTGCCTTTGGTAGAATTTACCTACAACAATAGCTACCACACAAGTATCAGAATGGCTTCGTTCGAAGCATTGTACGGGCAACCATGTCATTCTCCTTTATATTGGGCAGAAATTGGAGACACAGAGTTTTTGGGACCAGATTTGGTCTGAAAAACCAACGAGAAGATTTCCCTAGTCAAGGAAAGGTTGAGAACCGCTCAGAGTAGGTATAAGAGTTATGTTGATCAACGCTGAAAAGATTTAGAATTCAATGTTGGAAATCATGTACTTCTTAAGGTTTCACCGAACCGAGGAGTTGTACGTTTTGGTCTCAAGAGAGGGAAGTTAGCCCCGTGTTTCATCGGACTGTTCGAGATTTTGGATCGTGTCGGGAAAGTGGCTTATCGACTAGCGCTGCCACCAAAGATGTCTGGGGTTCACAATGTGTTCCATGTGAGTATGCTGAGAAAGTACATACAAGACCCCTCGCATGTGGTAAGTTTTGACGATATTGAGACGAGTCATAACGTTTCCTATAAGGAGAGGACCGTGAGAATTCTAGATCAGAGTATCAAGAAGTTGAGAAATAAGGACATTCCGTTGGCGAAGGTTCAGTAGAATCACCATGATGAGAATGAAGCCTCGTGGGAAGTTGAAGCTGATATGAGGAAGAAGTACTCGGAGTTGTTTTATGACTAGTTAGTCTTGATTTAGGGGGCGAAATCCTGTTTAAGGGAGGAACGATGTAACAACCTGCATTTTCATTTAATTATATTTTAATTTCATTGCCATATTTAATTTAATTCATATTGTCTGCTTGTATTTATTTAACAATTCCTTAATTGGGGTCTATTTGTAAATTCTATAAATCAGGAATACTGGTGTTTTGTTTTCACAACTGGTTTTTCATAAGTCTGGTTATACTTGTGTTGAATTTCAAAGCTGTATTTCAAAACGGTGAAAGTATTTATTTCTGACTCAGACAGTATTTTTATTAAACCAGAAATTATTCCCTACGTTAAAACGAATTTTCGATATTTTTGTGGAGGTCACCACACCGCGAAGATATCAGTTTATGTTTGAAAACTATCCGCGTCGCGTTTGGACTCCCACAAACTAGGATTCCCCGTCAATCAGACATGACCAATGCTTTATGATCATTTAAGTCTTGCCATGATTAATTAGACCTTGTTTGGGTATGCTATTTATGTATGTATTAACTTTGTACCATGAGTTGTTTGCCAAACACAACAAATGGTTCTTAGAAAAATTTCTTATGCCTTGTTTGGCTGTGTTTAATTGGTGTGTGTTGTGTTAAGGCCATAAGTCATATTTTCCAAACATCTAGCATTTGACCCGTATTAGTCTAAATTGCCTCTTCAGTTTGTGTGGAGCGTATATACGTAAGTATATCAACACATACCCACCTGTGATTTTGTAATACATTAGTAATTGAGAAAAGAAAACAAATTTGTAGAGTGAATTGGAATGAACTTGGAGCCCAAGTTCTTGTAATTAGCTTCTATATATGCACTTCTCTCTCTCAATCTGTTCATTCTAATAATCTGTAAACATAGAGAGATAGAGAGAGAGAGAGAGAGAGAGAGAGAGTTTGAGAGTTCATGTTGCTGAAAATTTTCTAGAGAGAGAGAAGCTTGAAAACTCCATAGCAAAAGCTTCATTGGGTGTTCTTATTCCTTGATCTTTCCCAACAATCTCTTTGCTCTTAATCTTAGTGAGTATTTTTAACTCACTTGGAATGTAATACATGCTTGATTACTGTTCGTATTAGTCTAATTTAAGAATCACTATTGTTGTTTTTACGTATGAACTGCGTAGCTTGAAAACATGGATTTTCCTAACTTAACCAAAATCTGTTTTATAGATAATTGTGAAAGATTACATGATATATATATATATATATTATATGCTATGTTTGAAGTATTAGAGCTTGATTCATTCATAGGAAAAAGTATATTAAGATTGAAGTTTTGACGTCTCTCGGATTTTTGTAAAATCTGAGAGCTACGGATTGATACATGTTAAATTAATCGTAGATTCGTAATCCTTGCGTAAAAATGAAGAAAATCATATATTGCAAGTCCTGTTTAAATCCGCATTGAGAAATGGGTAAAAAAAAGACCCTTAAATTTTGAAATAGGAGTGTTTTCATGAAGAAGATGAAGTTTCTGCTTAAACTCGCGCGCGCGATCGCGCGAGCGACCCCTCGCGCAAGTGGCCCGCATGTGCGATCTTCGTGTTTTCTGATAGTTGGAAAAGTTTTTTAAAAAATTTGAAAAATGGGCATATCGCGCGAGCGGCCCGCGCGAACGATTACTTGCTCAAGCGGCCCGCGATCACGACATGACAGTTTTTAGTTTTTGTCTATTTTCTGTTAAGGGACTAATGGGATTGAATTTTTAAAGGCTGTTAAGGCTCTGTTTGGGAACTTTACTAAATCAGAATCCTGTTTATTATATTTGGATTATAAAAGCGATAAACTATGACTTATTTATCCTCGTACGTACGTTGTTCTTATTTCTAATTGTTTACAATTCTGTTATAGTCACATGTCATTCATGTGGAGTCAGTTGTACATGCATGGTGAGTAGTGGTCAATGTGGAAAAGAGTATGTGGTTGAGATTGTGTGTGGACACTCCCTGGTAAATGTGTACCAAAGTGTGATGTTTTTGAGATTGCGGCTATAGTGTCTTTGAAATGCGTGGGTGATAAAACTGGAAACTCCCTGGTGCCCATGGTAGTGCTAAAATGTGTGACGCCGACTTGGACATTCCCTGGCACCCATGGTAGTGCTAAAGTGTGGCCTACTGGACACTCCTCGAAATGTGTGGTATGGTCAAAGTGTGAGGCATTGGACACTCCCTGGTACCCCGTACTAAAGTGTGAGGCAAACTAGGCACTCCTTGGTACCCCTGTACTAAAAATGTGGTCATCTTAGTGTTTCAAAGATACTGGAGTGAGAGAGTGGGTTGATGTGTTGTCGAGAGAAAAGAGTCGGTAAGATGAGATTGGTTGCATACATGGTCACATGTGTTATGAATTAAAGTTATTTAAATGATTATCCTTACTACTGTATGATGTGAATTCATTTCTATGGTTAACTTGTTGAGTTATGAAACTGTAAAAATGGAAAATAGTAAATGAGTATTTTTACATTCGAGCATATGTTTTTAATACTCACCAGCTTCATAAAGCTGACAGCGTTGATGCGCCCTGGACATTTGTGTCTAGGCTTTTCAGGTTATGATCATGCTGGACCCTATGATTATGCGAACTGAGAACGACTACCCGAAGGAGAATTATTATTATATGTTTTAAGTTACGAACTGGATTTGTAATAAGGATAACTGTAATAGATGATAGATATTATTTTGTTTCAAGGCGGTATGTGCCTTTAAGTGATCACGTGCTGTAATAGTTATTAGTTGGATAATTTTTGTAAGCCTTGATTGCTATACTCTGATTTATATTAATATGTTGTTCGACGTTTGGGACGGAATCGATCCTTCAAACTGTCGCGACCTATAGGTCCATAAAGGAAATTAAACGCTTTCCATATTTATGCTTCGTCGGGGCGTGACAAATATCTCCATGACTTCTACATTCTAATTGACATAATCGTACTGCCTTGCATAGTTATCTCTAGGACATTTTAGTTGCCCAGGACAAATAAAATTCATCAGCTAATGAAAGTCGAGTGAGCATAATGAACAACACATGCAATGTATATAAAAGTACAGTAACCATTTTAATATTGTTTAGTACTTTACAATACGGTTAATCCATTATTCTAGTCGTCACATAAGAATAATAAATGAACAGTTTAAGTAATGAATAATTAAGACCGTGCATGAACAATGAAACCATCTCATCTTACTAACCCTTTTATCTTGACCACAATCTTTCGACTCATTCGGTTTACTAGAACCATTTGGCACAATGCTGTTAATTTAGAACATCACTGCCCATAAAAGCCACTTGATAGGATTACCAGACCGATGTGGCATAGGTAAAACCCATCAAGATATTCAAGGTTACAATAACCTAGATAGTATCACCGCCCATAAAAGTCGATCAATACAGATATTCATATTCATAATGTCATAACCCATTTCTCACAAACATATATGCTGAACCACTTGACCCCTTTCCAAAACATGCCATCTTGACTATGAATGTGTATGACTTATTCTCTTTGTTACCTTCTGTTTTCATTCTCTTTGTAAATACAATAAGTAGTGAGGTACACATGTTAACACAGAGAGTACTACATCTATAAGCATAAAAACAAAACTATTCTAAAACTGGTTAGCTCGAGCGCTCGGGTATCTCGAGCGCTCTTGTCTCACTCGAGCGCTCCTGCTTGGCTCAAGTGCTCCTGTCTCTCAGCATTCTCTATATCTCTATCTCTTAGAAATTTTGGAAATTTGTGTTGGATAAATTAGTATTGCAGAAATTAGTGTTGCAGAAATTAGTGTTCCCTAAATTAATGTTTCAGTCAACATTCTCTATATCTCCATCTTCTCTATATATGCCACACAATTGTCCATTCTCTCTCTCTCTCTCTCTCTCTCTCTCTCTCTCTCTCTATGAAAATCACATAAGCCATCACCCATCTCAATACGGCACCATAACATTCACCCATCTCAACGTTGGCACTGCAACATTCATGCTTTTTGCAATCACTTTTTAATAGGTATGTGTTGCATGTATTTTTTTAATCAATTTTCATCATGTTGTATTATAATTGTCTACGGTGGTTGGAAACGTGTTGGTGTGTTTTATACATGGCTTCATGGAGTGCTTTTGTGAGTAGCGGATAGAGCCTTTACGTATTACTATTGTGGTTGAATTTTTAGTTTTAATTTTTGGAGATCGTTTTGTTTTTGTTTTTGTTTTTCACTTTTTTTTAGAAGATGTTGCCAGCACACACATTGCATGTGCAAATATTGTATAATGTGGCAAACAATATAGCCAAAGTATAGGCAGTGTTATGGGCAGTAATATAACCAAAGTATAGGTAGTGTGTTGAGGCAGTGTGCATGGCGTCCAAAATATGGGCAAAATGTTTTTCAGTTTTTGTTTCTTTTTTTTTTTTCATTAAAAAAAACTCTGAAACTATTTTGAAAACTTTTTTCGATATCATTTTGTTTTTCTCTTTCTCTTCTTCTTCTTCCTCTCTCTCTCTCTCTCTCTCTCTCTCTCTCTCTCTTATTAAAGAAAACACCAAGGAGGTTGGGCAAGAATATGAAAATAAAGAAATGTGTTTTGCAGTCACAAAAACTAATTTGAAAATGTTTTGGGTCATCGATTCATTTTTCTTTATCTCTTTTTTTTTTTTAAGAAATTGACAAAGAAATTGGGCCAGAAAATGGAAATAAGGAAAACTGTTTTTCCTTTTTTTTTCAATTTTTTTTAAGATGTTGCCATGGAGGCACACACGTTGCGTGTACAAATATTGTATTATGTGGCAAATAATCTTGACAAAAAGTAGCACTATTCAGTAAATGTTATGAGTAGTGTGTTGTGGGCATTAATATTGCTGAAGTAGAGTGCAAGGACATTGGTGGAATTCAATTCATATTTTTTTTGCTATTAAAAAAAGGGTCTACCCTGCGATCTTAGTCCGTATTATGGTTTTCTTGCCCATGTTGAAGTTTCAAAGAAAGGCTAATATCCATGTCTAATGTCTGTTACACAGGAGGTGGATAGAGAGAGGAGATTTCTTAGCCAAACTACTTTAGGTACTATGAAATAGTAGATTTCTTCATTATCTAGGGTATTTATCTCTTTAATGTCTGGGTTTGTTTTTTCATTGTCTCTTAGCTCTGTAGCTCTGTGTTGTGCTTTACCGTTGTATTTGGACAATTGTAGTGAGAGTTGGGGAAAATATGCTATTGTTGGATTCTTTTGCTATTCATTTTAAATTATACTGTTCTTATGTATTACAGAATGGTGAGGGCAAACGGAAGGAGAATGTGACCAGCAATGGAAGGTTTTTTACTTTTTGTTAAATGTTGAAATCTTCCATATATCACTCAGGCAAGGGTTTCATTGATTTTCTTAAAGTAAAGTTGCATTGAAACCTTAATTGGGCAATAAATTGATTTATGGGAGACTGTTGAGTTCCTGGATTGTAAATTTGGCAATCATCGGGGATACTTTCTTCAGTTGTTTTTCTTTTTTATTATTGGCATACTATTGATTCCTTCATTCAGCGTTGTTCTCATAGATGATCCTTGAAATTGGGAAAGCTTAAAAATGGCAAAGGGCTGCAACCCCAGAGCTATATGTTTCAATGAGTTGATTAATTTTTGTATTGTAGCTTTGTTTATTTGATAATTTTTTCAGCCTCTAATTTTTAATTTGCAGTTGTTTAGTTTATTGTTTCATACAATAACTGAGTGTTTTAAGCTCTTGCTTAAAAACATTTGCTTTGGTTACATAATTAGGAAAAATTAAACGTTCGTATGTCGAAAAACTCTTGCATTGGTTAGTTTAATGTTTAGCACATTAAAGAAAGGCTTGGAGGCTTGGAACACGGAATTTTGGATCTCTTGGTTTAGAAAGACAAATGCACTTTCTTTAATGATAGTTTCCAATTTCCATTAAAAAAAAAGATGTGGAGGGTTGGAACTTTTTTTTTTTTTCTTCTACTTCCAAAGATTGTATTATGTGGGTTTGAAATGAGCTGTGGTGGTATTAATCTTATTGAGGTCATTGTCCTGCATTGGGGCATCTTTTAATGCTTGAAATTTACTTCTTTAGTTGAATGGTTCAAGAAAGGTTAAGATCATAAGTCTTCTTTTGGTTCCGGACTATTTAATCTATTGGATCTGAAATTTTGTTTTCATGCTGCTTACGAATAAATGAGTCAATGTCACTTCCTGGCATTCCATAGTTCAGTGGCTGAGTTTAATTTCGAATATTTATTTTGATTTTCTGGACCAAAACTAGTGTTTTCAGCTCATTCTCTAATTTGATTTAGGTTTGGAGATGTTGCAATTTGATTTAGGTTTCTTGATCAGATACTGAATTTGCTATTTCGATTTTTGGTCACTCTCTAATCCTACCCCCCCTCACTCTGATACTCTCTCTCTCTCTCTAACCCTATTGAATTGTCTTCTCTATTTTTTTTAAATTTTTTTTTTTTTTTTGAAGAATTTTGATTGACACTCCATTTTTTTTTTGTTAATCCAAATCTTATGTAGGAGTACTACGCTCCAAAGATGAGGAAATTGCAAACTTCTCCCTCTACAAAGATGTTCATTAATTAGTTTTGGTATGCAATAAAACCTCTCCCTCTCTCATTTTTCTCTTGAAACCCCTCTCACAGTGCAGATTTGTTTAATTTTATTTTGGGCTTTAAATATTTGAGTAGTGTGAGTATTTCTAAGTATTTGAGTTTTTGTTTTAGGGCTTCTATTTTTCTCTCTATAATCAATTTGGTTGAACTAGATTAGTTAATTTATTGATTCAATTTTTTTTCCTCTTTCTGTTTTACCTATATGTAATTTTTTTGATCGGTTTCTCTTTTACATCTGAAAAAAGGCTAGAAATCTTTATCATATTAAGATTATTTGCCTCTGACTACTTGGATGTTTTAGAGTTAGGCTTGGTTAGGCTTAAGGAATTTTTGAGTTATTGGCTTTTGGCCTAAGGGTTATTTGGATTTTAGCTTTTGTCCCAGGAATTGTATTATGAAGTAACATGTAATTAGTCACCGGCCGAACGCACGTATGGTTTGAATGGTTTGGTAGTACCTTCGGGCATCGTTGTAAGATACTATAAGTCTATAACATGCACGTGAGATGGAACCCCTAACCACCACTTTGTAATGATTGGAGATTTTGTTGAATTTTTTTTATTTAAAAAAAACTGTAAGTAAACACCACGTAGCATATCCAAGACATTGGTTATCCTACAAACTGGTTGCCTTCACGACTTGAAACTATGTCATGAAGAGGATGCTTGATGAAAGCTACTTTAGCATGCTATCCTAGGACGAAGAGATAATTCCATTCTATGGAGTGTGTCTGGGCAAACGGTCAAGTTAGTCGGATTGACATGTGGGCTCAGGGAAGACCATTCAGTAACACACCATGTTTTTGTGACTCATTAGCAGGCCTGCGACAATCGTATTTTGTTACTGATATGTCATGAGTACATTACATTGAGGTGGTACAACACTTCTTTTCACCAAGGGACTGAAAATGTTGTGTCCGGTATGGTTGAACCGTCTAAGGCATACACGAGAAGCTTCCGAGTGATGTGTCTTGTTAGTTATGGTGATGATTTGGCATTACACTCCTGTTGCTGTACTTTCTTTTCGTAAGATCGCACGTTCTATTTCTCGTATGAAAAGTTGAGAAGTTCTATTGTCTGAGAGATTGGTTTTAGTACTAGCCCTATGTGGGTGAGTGGGAGATGTAGGAAATATTGTGGGTTATACGGGCACCCATATGTTGTTGGACCGGGTCCAAAGAGGCCTTGCTTAGGCACCAAACTTTGGGTTTTGGAGTCCTAAGCCCAGTACGGTTTGTGTGCCTATATATACATATATATCACACAAATCTCTCTCTCTTCCTAATGTTCTTAGGCAGCCTCCTCTCCCTCTCTCTCTCTCTACGGTTTTCTCTCTCTAAGGCCATCACCAATGTTGCCTTGGGATTTAGCGCGTGATTGTCATGGGGATTGCTCCAGTAGCGTCTTCTACGACCTATACGAAGCACAAGATGGTACACGGAGGCTCGAAGGAGCAGTTGAATGTGGGGTTTCTTGTCGGGCTCGTAACAACGCCGAACATCGATTCTTCGGACTATATTCCACTAGGTAAGTGACGTAAACCCGACTCCATGCTTGTGTATGTTTTATCTACATTTAAAAAAAAAGTGACAATGCAAATTGCTAAGCCACCATTGTTCCAATCATACCCTTAATTTATATCACAGCAAACTGACATTCTTAAGTGCTCCAAGTTCTTTCTAGTAGAAGTAGTGCCAACTTTGTTGGCTAATTAATTTAGATCACAAAAAATTGACTACACTGCTAATACACCAAATTTTTTGATAAATAAGCCACTATCTTTCTTAATTGCAAGGAATATAAGTATTTTTCCAATTTCACAAATCCTCGGTAAAAGTTGGCACTTGGTAATAACTAGAAGACTAGAATACAAAAACATAGAGAAAAAGCATTCATTAGTAAGAAAATGCTAAAAAGCAAGGATGGATCTAGGGGGCAAGCACCAACTTTGGGATTCAAAATTTGAAAAGATATTAACATTCCTACTCATACAAATATATATATATATACACACACGTAACATATGGATATATAACATAGTTGAAGATCACGTAATAAGTACTAATACATTTACGTTTGTTACTATTATTCATGGACAAAATATAGTGGTAGGAGGGACTGACACGACTGGCACCACTGTCGAGTTTGCCATTGCCAACATAGTAGAAGAGTCCCACATCCAAAAACTCTTATAAACTTAACTGCGGTGATGAAAGAGTCTCTACGGTTACACCCAGCTCTCCCACTCTTGGTCCCACACGGCCCAAGCGAGACAAGTATAGTCGGAGGTTATACAATCCCAAAGGGTTCTCCTATTTTTGTGAACGTTTGGGCTATTCATAGAGACCCTTCAATTTGGGAGAACCCGTTGGAGTTCGATCTAGAGAGGTTTCTGAATGGAAAATGGGATTACACTGGAAATGACTTTAATTATTTCCTGTTCGGTTTAGGGATCGGAGAAGAATTTGTCTGGGGATTCCGAAGGCTAGGAGGATGTTCATATACTCTCTTGCCTCTCTTTTGCATTCTTTTGAGTGGAAATTGGCCAAGGGAGAGGAATTGGATTTATCAGCAAAGTTTGGGTTGGTGTTGAAGAAGAAATTACCTCTAGTGGCTAATCCAGCACCAAGGTTATCCAATCCATCACTATATGAGTGAGCTTGTGGATCGTCGGCCGTATGGGTCGGTGGGCAGCACCTTTATGGTGTTGATAACACATCAACTTTTTAATTTATTCCGATTTTTATAAAAAGGTAAAAACTTAAATATATTGTGATGTCAACACCACAAGTGTTAGCCGCACCCCATTTGCGGTTGAGGATCCATACTTATATATATGAGTGAATTCTGTGGAGGACAATGAATTATTTTTAGAGTAATGCTATGTTTATCTTAATCCCAAATACCCATCTCAAATGATGTGGCAGTAGGTCTACTGACAATATTGATAGGGGCCACTTCAACATCATCTAATCAAAATTCAGTGAGCCCACTACTATATCATTTGAAATGAGAATTTGAAATTATGATTTGGAAAACATAGCATTACTCTTGTTTTTAATCTCATGTGCTATTAATGTTAGGCTATTTTATATGCATACTGCATTGTATTGTGGGTTGACATAACTTTCTCATTTGATTAAAGGCCATTTGCTGATTGGGTCCATGAGGAACAAGTTTTATCAAAAATGCCTGAAGGGTGTTTGGTGAGGGGAGGTTTTTCTCTATTATCAAGTGTTTGGTGAGGGGAGGTTTTCTGTTATCAATCTTTAGTTACGAAAGGTTGTTTTTTAAGTGGACTCGATAACAATTACAAGTTAGGTCAAAGATGGAGCTCTTTGTATGGTGTCTCACGGGCAAATCATTGATGATATAAATAACATGTTTCGGTGTTTTGAGGAGGTTGTGATCCATTATGCTAACAGAAAATGTAATGTTGTTGCTCACAATTTAGCAAAATTTAGTTTATCGATCGAGGACAAATCTGTTTGGTATAACACATGACCTCCTTGTACTCTAAATTTTGTCCTGTCGGACAAAATACTACTCCCTCCGTCCCATAATAAGTGTTCACTTCTATTTTGCACATTGTATAAGAAAGTTGTATTATATTAGTTTTTTTGGTTCATTAAAGGGCCACTTTCCCATTTTATCCTTAGATGTGATGGGTGTTTAACTTTTTGCTTGTTTTGAGACTACAAATAAATGCTACTTTGTCTTTATTATAAGGGTAGTTTTGAAAAATAAGTAAAAGCTATATGCTAATTTAGGAAAGTTGACACTTATTGTGGGACATCCAAAAAAAAAAATGTAAACACTTATTATGGAACGGAGGGAGTATAATGTTTCCTCTTTTCTTCTAAAAAAAAAAGTTATCTTACTGTTTCCATTGGGTACCAAAATATTCTAAGAATTAAACCATCCCAAGAAGGCCACAAACAAAACTTACATGTCATATGATCATATGTATCTTTTTTTAATTGAAGCAAGCAAAATTTTTAGGGTAAAAAGCATTTTGCCCCCTCAAACTATACACGCTTTTGCAATTTGCACCCCAAACTTTTAAAAGTTGCAATGTCCCCCCTGAACTATCTTCAGGGTAGCAATGTCCCTCCTGAACTTCAAAAAGTTGAAATGTCCCCCCTAAACTATTGTCTGTGTTGCAATGTCCCCCCTGAACTATCTTTCGTGTTGCAATGTCAACCCTGCCATCACATTCCGTCAAAAAATGTGATATAATTTGCTCGTGTGGGACGCACATGCTAAATTTCAAAGGCATTTATGACATTTTACTGTCCCCGTCTAAATTAACAATCATAAAACTTAGGGCAAATTACAGTCTAGTCCATCAAACTATATACATGTTTTCAATTAGATCCATAAACTATTTTTTTTTTCAATTGGGTTCTTGAACTTCAAAAATTCATTCAATCAGACCCAAATTCTGACACTGTTAGCTTAAATTATTAGAAATTGTCACGTATGTTGCGTGTAATGCTTACTTGTTACATGCTAGGTTAAGAAAAAACATGGAAGATTGTGAATAGTACAAAAAATCGCATTCAATCATATCCAAAATCACGTTTAATCAAATTTGAAAACACATTCGACTAGATCCAAAATTGCATTCAATCATACCAAAAATCGCATAATTTTTTAGCCATTCACAATCTCCCGTATTTGTCTTAACCTAACATGTGACAGGTAAGCATTACGCGCAACGTAAGTGACAATATCTAATAATTTAAGCTAACAGTGTCAGAATTTGGGTCTGATTGAATGATATTTTGAAGTTCAAGGACCCAATTGAAAAAAAAAATTAGTTTATGGACCCAATTAAAAACAGGTGTATAGTATGATGGACTAAAGTGTAATTTTCCCTAATATTTATTATTGTTAATTTAGATGGGGATAGTAAAATGTCATAAATGCCTTTAAAATTTAGCAGGTGCGTCCCACACGAGCAAATTCCATCACATTTCTTGACAGAATGTGATGGCAGGGTTGACATTGTAACACAAAAGATAGTTCATGGGGGACATTGCAACACAGACGATAGTTCAAGGGGGACATTTCAACTTTTTGAAGTTCAGGGGGACATTGCAATCCTGAAGATAGTTCAGGGGGGACATTACACCTTTTTAAAATTCGGAGTGTAAATTACAAAAACGTGTATAGTTTCAGGGGGCAAAATGCCTTTTACCCAAATTTTTATTAATAATAATATAGATAAAAGATTCCATGCGACACAACCTCCTCAAAACGTAGGAGCATCCCAGCCAAGATTTGAGACGGCACCATGAGGAAACGCCGTACAAGCACCGCTGGCAAATGAATTACCGGCACTTTTTTTCCCATTTATCGATGCGTATTAAGTGATGTCTTTTCCCAGATTTCTTGTAACTTAAAGTAATAAAGTAATAAACCTTACAGCTAGTTACATGCCAAATTATGCATTAAGTTGTCAATTTTTTAAACAATTGGAAAGAAATAATTGTTTGAAGGGTAATGTTACCGACACAACATATTGTATAATATAAAGTACATTAAGGTTTTAAATGCTTGTACAATGTGTTGTATAAATGGTGCATTAAAAAGTATAAAAAATTTAAACAGTACAACATTTAAAGCTTTGTCGTACTTTGTGTTGTGCAATGTGTTGTATCTGTAGCATTACTCTAGTTTTTTTTTTTTTTGGAATACGAGGACAAATCCCCATGTCTGTCCTCCGCGACTTCGGGATCGATACCTATTGTCGATTTTATCGGATTAGAACAAGGGGCAAACCCCGGCACGTGCACCGACCCCACAACACACGCACTAGGTAAATCAGGGAGGCAAGCTAGCGGTAGGATCTGAACCCACACCAAGCTGGACATTTTTAAAGTCCATCTTGAGATTCATCCCTCCAACTAGCTTACACAACCCCTGGGGGATTTCGAACCCTTAACCTCCGTTTAGAAGGCCAAAGGCCCTGACCAAATCCTTAATATTTACCCATGAGGAGTTTCGAACACAAGACCAAAAATGTATAACACTCCTGTCTTAGTCCGCCTCCCCACTTGGACTACCAAGGATTTGGTTAGCATTACTCAAGTTTTCAGTCAACCAAATGACGGTTTTCAATTTTGGAGATCGGAGTCAAAAGAAGGGACGTTTCCAAACACAAGTACGACATTGGAGAAATTATCCAGCGTGCCCGTCACCCCAACACTTTTTTTTTTTTTTGGTTTTTTGCACAATAAAACTCATGCGAGAGTTATAAAATACTCAAATCACAGTGAGTGTCAAATACATGAGATAATTTCTCCTCCTTATGGGCCTGGAGGCATTGTTGGGTGAATCTTCTTTGCCCTATTCATGAACATGCTTGACATATAATTTTTGCTCACACACACAGGAGTTTTTCTTTATCCTTTTTGAAGACTATTGATCTAACTAAGTATTTGAGAGCATTTTTATTCGTCCCATTTTGGTGATTTATTGTCCATTCAAGTCTTTATTGGGTGACATGTATCCCATTCTATTTCCATTTTGTCACTGTATTATTAACATAATTACTAAAATTGGATTTACTGAAATTCGATGTGACCAATTTCAATAATTATGTTAATATTACAAGAGCAAAATGAGAATAAAATGAGACACATATCTCCTAGTGAAAGCTTGGGTGAGCAATGGATAAGTAAAATAAGGTGAGCCAAAATGCTCTCTTTGAATTTATATACCCCTTTGTAACATTCAGAGTTAAGATTTACCTCTAGCTTGCAAATGATAAGCAAAAAACATACATAACTAGAAAATTATGAACCCAAAACAAGTATATAGGACAGTTGATCCATAAGTTCACAACCTACACAAGCATGACAATACACACATTATTACACATATAAAAATATGTCATCTGTATCTATAATTCTTTGCTTCACTCATACTGTGCTGGATTGGACAACCTTGGTGTTGGAATAGCCACAAGAGGTAATTTCTTCTTCAACACAATCCCAAACTTCTCCGATAAATCCAATTCCTCTCCCTCGGCCAATTTCCACTCAAAAGAATGCAAAAGCGAAGCAAGCGAGAACATAAACATCCTCTCAGCCATTGCAATCCCTGCACAAATTCTTCTCCCCGACCCAAACGGGAAATAATTGAAATCGTTTCCACTATAATCCCATTTTCCATTCAAGAACCTCTCTGGATCGAACTCCAACGGGTTTTCCCAAATCGAAGGGTCCCTGTGAATAGCCCAAACGTTCACAAAAACACGAGAACCCTTTGGGATTGTGTAACCTCCTACTTTGCAAGTCTCGCTCGGGCTGTGTGGGACTAAGAGTGGGAGAGCTGGGTGTAACCGTAGAGACTCTTTCATTACTGCATATAAGTACGGGAGTTTTTGGATGTGGGACTCTTCTACAATATTGTCTTTGCCGATTACTGAATCTAATTCCTGTTGTATTTTCCCCATTACGATTGGTCTGTTCATAATCTCGGCCATGGTGAACTCGACCGAGTTGGAGGTCGTGTCTGTGCCACCCACCACCATGTCCTGTCCAAAAATCACATATGTATGTGTATGTAGATATATGAGGATATGAAATACAAGAGTTTAATATGCTGCTGCAAAATGCAGTCCTTGATTAGGGAAAGATCATAACTACTACTCTCAATCAATATTCAATACACATGTTAATGATCATATATGCGAAACGTTTGAATAAATGTTGACTACTTGATGATATTGAGTACCCTTTGAATTGGTCGTGGCTTTTGCATTGAGGCGGAAGTAGAAGTCAAAATCATAGGGGCACGAAAGGGATTATAGAAAAACTACTAACACCAATAATCTGCTAGCTATGAAGTACGGACACGGACACGGACACACGAATACAATACGACACGGACACGGACACATCGACGCGACAAAACCCCAAAAAAATTGTATGTCGACACTTCAGGAAAAGTGTCCGTGTAGTGTCGTGTCTATGTGTCGGACATGATACCACACGTGACACGTTATCTTCGTAGAAGTGTCGGTGCTTCCTAGTCTGCTATTCGAATCACATTTTGGCTGAAGCATATCTGGACCTGCTTCAGCCGAAAAAGAACATTTGGGGCTCCAAGTGCTTGTTAAAAGTTATCCAAACAAGCTAATAAATGCGTTTTGGGTCCCAGAAACAGATTTAGAAAGTGATTACAAAAACATACCCTAAATCACTCCAAGAAAAGATTGTGTTCTTCTCAATGGCTTTGTTAATCTAATAAGTCATAGCACATTGATGTGAAGCTGCTCAATCATTAATCTTTCGTTTTCCTATCCCTGGCATCATGAATGTGTTATGAAGCTTTGAATTAAACAATGTATTTGTCTACTCATGAGATTGTAGTTATAAAATCCCAAGTTCGTATCTGACAATTAAGTCTATTATAATTATAGGCTAAAAACAGCCAAACTTATTATTCTCTCTACCTAATTACGATTTTTTTTCTTGCCAATAAATGCTTTTTCTCTCTTTTTGTTTTGGGGAAAATGAGAAACCAATTTTTTTTTTTTTTTTGTTTCATATGTGATCAATACACAAGATCTTAAGATGAGATATACTAGATAATTTTAAGCATAATTTTCTGCATAACTGTCATGCTTGCAAATAGCATAAAACTATCACAATGAATAAGAGTAATGCTACGTTCCAAATTTGTATCCTAAATTCAATCCCCAACAATGTTAGTGTAGTCCAATGTAAACTCGGACATCTTGAGTTTGACTTTTTTGTTGGGCAACTGCAGAGCCAATAATTTATATTTATGATGAGCTAAATAACAATTGAATTAAGCTATTACATTTACTCTTTCTTTTTTTCTTTTTTTTTTTTCCCAAAATTACGCTCTAGATACTAGTGGCTTATGGGCGGTTGACAAATGGGTTATTCGTCATCTAAAAAAAAGGCCAATTACACTTTACCCCCTCGTACTATACACGTATTTTTAATTGGGTACATGAACTTTTTTTTTTTAGCAATTGGGTACATGAACTTTCATCCATTTTCTAACGCCATTAGTTTAAACTAATGGAATTGCCCAGAATTGTCATTTTTTTGCAATTGGGTACATGAACTTTCATCCCTTTTCCAATCAGATCCATTCGCTAACCGCGTGAGATTTTGTTGGATGGAATTGCCCACGTGTCCTTCTCCCAAATTTTGACTATTTTTTATAAACCCCTTTACTACTTTTCAACATCAAAAGGAGGGCAAACCCCATCGCTGGAATAGAAAAATGGCTAATTTGGAAACTCATTTTTTGATTTTATATGTCAAAAACAAATAATTTTATCTATTGACAAACAAATAATATTGAGCTAAACAAAATAAGGCTGCAACGTATATTTTTTTTGTGAAATTTCGAAGCCTATTGCGTTGATCTCGAACAAATACTTAAAATAAAAAAAATCATCCCAAAATGTCAAAAGATAAGAAAATTAGGATTGTTTAGCTCAATATTATCTGTTTATTAATAGATAAAATCATCTGTTTTGACAGATAAAATGAAAAAAAGAGATTCCAATTTAACCATTTTTGGAGGAAGGACACTTGGACAATTCTGTCCAACAAAATCTCACGCTGTTGGCGAATGGATTTGATTGGAAAGAGAATAAAAATTCATGTACCCAATGGCAAAAAAAGGACAATTCTAGGCAATTCCGTTAGTTTTAAACTAACGACGTTATCAATTGGATCTGATTGGAAAGGAGATGAAAGTTCATATATCCAATTGCAAAAAAAAAAAAAAAAATTATGTATCCAATTGAAAACACGTATATAGTATGAGGGGTAAAGTGCAATTAGGCCAAAAAAAAATAAGAAGAAAAAGGAATATGGCCTCGCAATAGATACAAATTTTGAACTATCTAAATGACTATATTATTGTAGAACTGTGCGGCTAGGACACATTACAAATATGACTAAGATGACATTTGTGTGACTGAAATGATGACTAGGAGAAGGTATTTTACATTTTTCCCCCACCCATGGGGTGTCAAACTAACCCAAATAAAAACTATCCTTTCTCTTCTCACGTCTCATCCATGGTCCCTCCTCCTCCTCCACCCATGGCCCCTCCACCACCTACGGCCTCCGCCACCCTCAAGATCTATGGAAGAAACTTCAAGGAATCAAGAGACTCATCTAATTATAGCATTATAATTAGATAGGAAGAGATATAACAGTGTGTAAGCGAATCGACCGAACCGATAAATTTGGTTTGGTTTTCAAAATATTTCATATAGTGTAAAAATCGAATTGAACCAAAATTTTATTCTACATCAAGTCGAACCAAACTGATTAATTTAACTTAAAATTACACCAAATCGAACCGTACCGTTTGCATCCCCGTATAACCAAAAAAAAATAATCTAAACAAAAAAACAAAAAATAAGGCTGTTAAAGAAGATAAACATACCATCAATAAGGCTTTGAGGTGTGTCATGGTAAGAGGAGTTTTGGCATCTCCTTCATCTTTTAGCTTCAATAGAAACTGCAAAAAGTCTTTACTCTTTGTCCCACCAACCATTTTCAGTCTTTGATCAATCATCACATCAAAAATTCCATCAAATCTCTTAGCCAACCCTTTCATTTGTTTCCGAACACCCTGTAAATCAAACCTGGCCAAACCCGGATAAAAATCCGATATATTGGGCTTACCCAATAACTCCGTCATCTTCGCCACTATTACCCGGAACTCCGACCCGAGACTAGCCCTGTCCGACCCGGTGACCGTACCGCCCCATAACATGTTGGTAATCACATTAAGTACAGTAAAAAACATCTGTTCACCGACGTTGACGGGTGACCCGACCTGATTGTAAAAATACCCGATTGTGTTCCGGATCTCGCGGCGGCGGAGCGCGTAGACGGAGTCGAGAGTAGCGGTGCTTAGCATTTCTCTTACGCAGACCTTCCTTAACATGCGCCACTCGGGTCCGTATGGGGTCCATACTATGTCGGAGCCGCCGTACGTCGCCTCTCTGCCGGCGACCGGAACGTCCCGGTTGGAGAAAACAGTGTCATGGTCTTTGAGAACCTCACGCGCCGCCGCCGGAGATGAGACCACGACACCCACTTTTTTTCCGAGCCAGAGAGTGAAGATCGGACCGTGGGTCCGAGCCAGGGTGGCAAAATAGATGTGGAGTTCTGGGTCCAGAAATGGGAGGTTTCCGACCAGTGGAAGGCCAATTGGGCCCGGCGGCAATGGTGGGTCCCACTTTTTGGTGAAAACCCACGAATACCAAGAGATTGCGAGGGCTAGGAGGGCCAGCGTGAGGAGTACGCGCGCGAGATCATCATATTCGTTGTTGCTCTGCCACCACCATGACCAAGCTTGAGAAGTCAAATTGCTCAATTTCTCAATCATGATATGGGTTGCGGAGGAGATGAGAAATTAGTGATTGGATGGCAAAGGTTATAAGTAGAGGCATGTTATGACTTGTGGGTAATATATATATATATCTACTCTATATAATAAGAAGACAGCCACATTTAGCAAGCACGTCAAAAAATATGAACTTTCTCTTTTGCCCTTCACTATATCATAATTACTCATATATCTATCTATACATCGTAAGGATATATTGATTTGTGTGAGGGTATATTTGTCATTTTGGACAAATAATTACATTCAAGTCAGCTTTTGAAATTTTATTTAATATAATAATGAGGTTTTAATCAACAATTTTGTGTCTAATTACATCTGGGTCAACAATTTTTGGGAGATTTATTATTAACTTCAAAAAAAGTCAACAAAAGTGGCTATTTTGGTGGCTATTTAGAAATTGGTCACTAATATTTACAAATTGATCAACTTCTTCTCTCAAATGAGGTTTCAATCAACAATTTGTGTCTAATTACATTTGGATCAATAATTTTTGAGATATTTATTATTCACTTCATAAAAAGTCAAAAAAAAGTGGCTATTTTAGTGGTTATTTAGGAATTGGTCACTAATATTTCCAATTTGCTCAACTTCTTCTCTCAAATTTAGGATTCATATATTGTACTATGTGTAATTGCATTTAGGTCAGCAAGTTTTGGGATATTTATTATTCACTTTAAAAAAAATTAAAAAGTGGCTATTTTAGTGGGTATTTAGGAATTGGTCACTAATTTTACATTTTGGTCAACTTCTTCTCTAAAAATTAAGTTTGGTATATCAAAAATGTCAAATAAAGTGGTTATTTTAGTAGCTATTATGAATTGATCACTAATATTTACATTTTGGTCAACTTCTTCCCTCAAATTCAGGATTTATAGATTGTATTCGAATATTAATTAAGGCCTACAAACACATTCATGCCATTTTTTTTTAGAGGAAATACCCTACTTGTGTCATCTATTTTTAGTGACGCTTTATTAGTTACCTTTACTACTCACGTATAAGATAGTCATAATTATCAACTTCTTCCGTCAGAAGAGTTTTAGATTAAATAGTTACATTTACAATTTCCTATTTAACTGTTTTAACATCTTATTACCTCTAATGTCAAGATTAATACACAATATATCTAGGAATACAAACTCACTAGTATATATATATATATATATTGTCAGGATCATAAGTGATTTGATTCGAGTGAGCTTATTCAGTGAACTGATATTTAAGTTTTAAAATAACATGTGGGCTGCTCCTTTGACCCGCGAGCTCCTTTGACCCGCGGGTTCTTTTAGACTTAATAGTCAATTCGCTGAGTACGTTCACTCGACTCAGTTCACTTAAGATCCCCTCCCTGTATATATATATATATATATGCCTAATTGTACTTTACCCCCTCGCACTATACACGTGTTTTCAGTTGGGTACATAAACTTTTTTTTTTTTGCAATTGGGTACATGAACTTTCACCCCATTTCCAATCAGATCCAATTGATAACGCAGTTAGTTTAAACTAACGGAACTGCCTAGAATTGTCCTTTTTTTGCAATTGGGTACATTAACTTTTATCTTCTTTCCAATCAGATCCATTCGCCAACGACGTGAGATTTTGTTGGACAGAATTGCCCAAGTGTCCTTCCTCCAAAAATGGTTAAATCGGAATCTTTTTTTTTTTCATTTTATCTGCCAAAACACATGATTTTATCTATTAACAAACAAATAATATTGAGCTAAACAATCCTAATTTTCTTATCTTTTGGCATTTTGGGATGAATTTTTTTTTTTCAAGTATTTGTTTGAAATCAACGCAATAGGCTTCGAAATTTCACAAAAAAAATATACGTTGCAGCCTTATTTTGTTTAGCTCAATATTATTTGTTTGTCAATAGATAAAATTATTTGTTTTTGACATATTAAATCAAAAAATGAGTTTCCAAATTAGCCATTTTTCTGTTCCAGCGATAGAGTTTTCTCTCCTTTTGATGTCGAAAAGTAGTAAAGGGGTTTATAAAAAATGGTCAAAATTTGGAAGAAGGACATGTGGGCAATTCCATCCAACAAAATCTCATGCCGTTAGCGAATGGATCTGATTGGAAAAAGGGATGAAAGTTCATGTACCCAATTGCAAAAAAAGGACAATTCTGGGCAATTCCGTTAGTTTTAAACTAACGGCGTTATCAATTGGATCTGATTAGAAAGGGGATGAAAGTTCATGTACCCAATTGCAAAAAAAAAAGTTTATGTACCCAATTAAAAACACGTGTATAATACGAGAGGGTAAAGTGCAATTAGGCCTCTCTCTCTCTATATATATATATAATTTAGTATTTGACTTCATAACAAGTACAAAATTACTTAAAAAGGGTAAATTATAATTTTGCACCCTTAAAGTTTTGGTTGTTTAGCATTTTAAATTTTAAAGTTTCAAATGTGGCATTTTAGTTTCTAAAGTTCACAACTACAGCAAATAATTCTAATTAGTCATTTAGTGATAAAATATTTCGCTATTAAAAGTAAAAATGTCCTTGCAAAATGTTTTTGAGGGATTAATTTGCGACTCATTTGAAACTTTTTAGAATCTAAAATGTCAAACCACCCAAACTTCAAAGGCAGACCTACTTAAAAACTTATGGGATGAGGTTTTGTTTACTTTTTTTTTTAAATCTTTTAATGGTAGTGGTATTGTACGAGAACATAAGTGTCGGACACGAGTAGGGAAGAGTGATGGGGTTAGAATCCTAATATGATTGTGGCATGAAGTATCTTTTTATCGACTGGACTAAGTTGTTGTTTGTTCAAAACTTGTGGGATGATTATAGCCTAAGAAATTAGTTCCTAGAATTAAATCTATTTTTTCCCCTTTTTAAAAGCAAACATGCACATTATGTAAGGACAAATTTATAAATTAGACTTTTTGGTCTTAAGTTTAAACCTTTTTTTTTTTTTTTCGCAGAAAGCCCTATCAATATAAATTTATAACATAAAGATTTGATTTGATTAGGTTTCACTAACCAAGAATTTTTGGCAAAATTAAAAATGGATTGTCCTTTAAACTTAAATATTCCAATTAGAGGATTTTTTTTTACAAATTTCCAATTTTTATTTGACTTTCATAGGAGTAAATTAGTTGCTATAAGGGATATTAGGTGATAGACCCCTCAATATTAGGTATATTAGCCAAATAGTATTTGGCCAATTTTTTTTTTTAAATAAGTCGCTCGCTACTTTTTCAATTTAGTGAAAACCCCTTCGCTACATTTGCAATTTAGCGAAAACCCTATTTTTTGAGCAAAAAGTGACTAACTTAGTATTATCTATCACCTTCAAACCATCATAACTTACTCGTTTTTTTTTTTTAGCCTTTTTGGGTAATTTTTTTTTTTTAATTTCATATATTTGGTAGAAATCTAAACATTGGACTTGAAAAAAACGAGTGAGTTATAATACTTTAAAGTTGGATAGATAATATTGCGTTTGCCATTTTTCTATTCTAGTGAGGGACTTTTCACCAAATTTAAAAAGTAGCAAAGGACTTTATAAAAAAATGTCCAAATCGTGTAGATTTATAACCAAATATCCCTAGTTACAAAACTCAAGAAATGTATGTATTATTATGTAAATTTTTATACCACAAGAAAAAGTCATTGTATTGCTATACCCACAACTTTTTTCACAATTATATATTTTAACCCTTAATTTTAGTAGACCCTGAGGATCTCACATGAGTTCTAATTAAAAATTAGGGGGAATTATTGGAAAATCCTACAAGTAACCCTCGTAAGTTTAAAACTCCAATTGGTTGGACCATTTTCTAAAAAGGACAAAAGAAATCTAAACTAGTGCTCACACGGTATAAATGCAAGCACTATAGAAAATCCCACGTGACTCCAACGCCTCATGCGCGCCTCTCCTTGGTTCAGCCACTCACACCGTGTGAGTGGCTGTACCATATGAAATCCATTTCGAAAAAGTTTTTTAAAACTTTAAAGTCCCATAACTTTTGATCTACAACTCTGTTTTTTACAAATTTTATACCGTTGGAACCGTGTCGACGAGAGCTACAAAACTAGTACCATTGTTGATATGTTTTGAGCAAAAAAAAAATTCACATTTTACCTGTCTTGTTCAGTTGTTCCTATAAAACTTAAATTTTCACTTGATATTTGTGTACGCGTTCAGTGACATAGCGTTCAGTGACATTTCACTGACTTTCATGTATGTCAGGTAAAATTCACTAGAAGTAATTGACTAGATTTTAAAGTTTAATTTGATTATTAATTTGTTAAAAAGTCTCTTAAATGCAAAGTTAAGTAAAATTTCACTTAATGTTCATGTATGAGTTAAGCGAAATTTCACTAAATATTCATATATGCATGGTGAAATTTCGATTCTTCTTCTTCTTCTTCTTCTTCTTCTTCTTCTGTTTCTTTTTTTTTTTTTTTTTTTTTTTTTTTTTTTTTTTGCATATTAAACAATGCATATTTTGTTAAAAGAAGCAAATTTCACAATCAATTATAAAATACCAATGTTCAACCAAAACAAGTGTAGGAGTTCTTGTTCAAATTCGTCCTTTGTTTTTTCTTCTCAAAATATACAAATTTCATGTTTTTACATACATAAATAATAAGTGAAATTTCACTTGATATACATAAAATATTAAGTGAAATTTCACGCAAAACATGAAAAATTTCATATTTTTACATACATAAATAATAAGTAAAATTTCACTTGATATACATAAAATGTTAAGTGAAATTTCACTTAATACATGAAAAATATTAAAAGCTCTCTCCAAAAAAGCCCTAAGTTCAATTTTTGCAAAGCTCATAAACTAATTACCAAATGAAATAATATGAAATTGTGCTTTGAAAAAAGAGAAGCACCAAAATGGGGGCCAAACTAAGCCTTAATGAGGTATCAATGGCTTTATTGCAATTCGTCTTTTTTAAATTTTTTATACATATAAATTTGGCATACATAAATATTAAGTGAAATTAAAATTCACTAAACTCGTACATGTTTTCTTCCTAAAAAACATGAAGTTAAACTTAACATTCGCGTACTCGTTCAGTGAGATTTCACTTAGTAGATTAAGTGAAAATTCACTAACTATCCCAAAAGTCACTAGAAGTAACTCTCTAGAGTTTAAGGTCTAATTTGATACTTAATTTGCTAAAAAGTCCCTCAAGTGTCAATTTAAGTAAAATTTCACTTAATATTCATATATAAGTTCAGCGAAATTTCACTTAACATTTATGTATGTAAAAACATGAAATTTCACTCTATCTTTTTTTTTTTTTTTTTCTTTCATATTAAACGATGCATATTTCGTTTAAAAAAAAAATCAAATTTCACAAATTAATTATAAAGCATAGTTTTTCGACCCAAACAAATGCAAAATTCTTGTGAAATTTCACTAAAACTCTTATTAAGAACAAAGTGAACATTTGTTTTTTTTTTTCTTACAATATATCAACTTGACATACGTGAATATTACGTGAAAATTCAATAACCCATACACGAATATTATGTGAAAATTATATTAGGTTCGTCTGGAACATACTATGTAAAAATAAGAATATTTTTCTTTTGCTCAAAAGGTATCAACAATGGTACTAGTTTTGTAGCTCTCGTCGACACGGTTCCAACGGTATAAAATTTGTATGAAACAGAATTGTAGATCAAAAGTTATGGAGGTTTAAAGGTTAAAAAAATATTTTTGAAATGGATATCATATGGTACAGCCACTCACACGATGTGAGTGACTGAAAGAAAATGCGGGCGCAAGAGGGCTGGGGGGACGTGCTGGATTTTCTATAGTGCATGCACTTGTACTGTGTGAGCACTGGATTAGATTTCTTTTGTCCTTTTTAGAAAATGATCAAACCAATTGGAGTTTAAAACTTTTGAGAGTTAGTTGAGAGGTTTTTTAACAATTATCTATAAAAATTATGGGTTTAACATTTTTGAACTTAAAAACTTATCTAGTAGGACGAAGACAAAAAAAAAGGAAAATTTTTCCATCACTAGAATATGGCTAGAGCATCTTTGGCCTTTCTGCATTTGTCGCTTCTCTCCCTAAAACTACACATATATGTACTTGTCATTTTCCCACATTCCCTTTCTTTCTTTATTTCTTTCTTTGTTTTTTTGTTTGAATTGATGGTATGATATACTACGTAACAAAGAGATGTTTTCGAGACGTCTATTTGCGGTAGTTTCGAGAGGTTTGTTTTGCGGTAGTGTGCTAATATGCAAAACTACAGCTATAGGTGATTAGGGAATTTTAAAAGTTAGAGATGACTATTCAAAAAGGAAATTTTTTTTTATTTAGAGATAACTACTCTGACTTTTCTCGAGGTTAGGTCTAATTACACGGAGTTCGATTTTCAGTGATTTTCATAATTATTCTGACCTTCTTTGAGTTTAATATTTAGGTAACACTTTCTCCCTCTATTACCAAAATGTCAGAATCCCTAGCAAAAAAATGCTTATGTCATCAAATAATTATGTTATTATTTCATAAATGACTTAACATTTCTCTAAAATTTACTCTCACCCCACTCAAAATTATGTCAAATAATACGGACCTCCCTTGTATTTTTATTTTATTTTTAAAATTACACTGATCAATTTAAAATTTAAAAAGACAAATATACCCATTTAAATAATAGATTGAAACAAAACATCTATTTTTATATACTCTTTAATCTTCTAAAAGTAATGATGCAACCCCAATCAAGCAAAATTAAGCCTCAATAACAATCCTAATCAAAAAAATTCTAGTCCCAATCACAAAACCCCAATTAAATAAATATCTGAGAATAGCAGCTATGTAGTTTTTGTTTCTCTGTACAAAAACTCAACTCGAACCACATGTCATGTATACATATATGAATACAACAGTCACATTTTCTAAATTGTAGGTGTAGTAAACATAAGCACGAGTATTTTGACAAAACGTAATGTAAAAATTATTAGTTTTTTTGGTCAACTCCTTGTTGGCTAACAGAGGGGAGGTGAGTGTTATACAACTAGAAACCTCAAAATAGATCTATGTAATTAGATTTTAGCTCAAGGGAGATGAGTCTAATGTATCCAATTGAGGATAAGCTTCTATTTTCATTTAAGTTTTAACGGCGTTAGTCTCTTGCTACGAAGAAGAAAGGTTAGTGCAATTATGAAAATTACAGGGGAGGTGTAATTAGACCTAACCTCGAGAGAGGTTAGAGTAGTGATCCCTAAAATTAAAATAAATCCGCTTGCATAATCAAACTCTGCAACTCAATTGTAGAAAAAGTATCAGTCAATTGTGAAATTTGTGATTGGCCAAAAGCTCCTTAGACAACTTTTGATTAACTAATGTTTACAATTGAATGTTTACAATTGAATTGCAAAAGCACCCTAGATCAAAATCCTCATTTTGGGGTAGGCTCGGGAGGCTCCGACAGCATGAGACGACTCAGATGAGTGACATGTATAATGAACGCAGAAGCCCACTACGGTACACCAAAGTGGTTTTGGTGTACCAACACCATTTGTTTCCAGTAGGGAACATTTGTTCCATGATAGATTGTTCCGTGATAGGAAATATTTGTTCTAAAGTGGTCTACGTAGAATAAATATTTCCTATTATGGAACATATATTTCCTACCCAAAATCACTTTGGTGTACACACACAAAAACCACCTTGGTGTACTAAAGTTTGTTCCATGAACAAAACACATAATCTTTGACAAATAAGGTATTTCATTTAAATTTGTGGATTCTAAATTGGTCGGCAGTTCAACTTAAGTTTATGTCTTGACACGTATATATATTTGTGTATTAAATGTAAGTAGCATGTAACCTGCGCGATGCACGAGTACACTGCTTTTTATCATTTTTTTGTAAAGTATGAAAAATTGCACAATTAGTTGAAGATTACGTATCACACAATAATAAATTTCTCCAAATTTTAACTCATATTATCTAAAAGATAAATTTATGACTACCAAGTGTCAAAGTGTCAAACGGTGTAAAACAAAGAATGGCAAAGCAAAAATACTGGGGCATTGTTCAATGAAGCACAAGCATAATGTCACCAAAGATCCATTTTATTACACCATCACTACCATCAAGAGTTGGAAAGAAACTAATTAGAAAGATAAATAAAATGCAGTAGTTACTTGCTCTGCTTCTTAGATGCTACTTCTTAAGCATAACAAGTGGTCGATGGAAAGGACTAAGTTGTGTTTATTTGTTTTAATGTTTATAATACTGCTATTCCCAAATCTCCCTCTCTGTGATAAAATCTACAGAGTTCCTCGCATGATTAGTTTCCTTTTTCCCTTGCTTAATGATCCCATTACCATTCCATCTTCCTGATAATCGTTTACAGCTGACAGAGCTTTGATTCCAAATATCCCTATCATGCCTCTAACAAAAAAAGCGTGCAAAATAACTATTACTCCCTCCGTCCCATAATAAGTGTCTACATTTTCTTTTTTGGGATGGGGTTCTTTAGATTTCAGTCCTTTATTGTATCCGTATCTAGAAATTGATCCATTCTATAAGTCAACTTAAAAATTGGCCCCTCATCTATTTTGAGGACCAAAATACCCCTACTCCTATTAATCAGGTTTTGAAATTCAAAGCCCAAATTTATTATATATATACATATATAGAAAGAGAGAGAATTAAAAGAGAAAATTTAATAAATGCACAACTCCCATAAATTAGGATTTTTAAATTCAAAATCCTGATTTGTAATACATATATATATATATATATATATAGAGAGAGAGAGAGAGAGAGAGAGAGAGAGAGAGAGAGAATTAACAAAGAAATTATATTATTACAGTGAGAAATTTCTCACATTTTTTAACGTATTGGATGAGAAATTTCTCACCAAATAAAACAAATTTCTCACCTTTTTTTTTTTTTTTATTTTTTTATGTTACAGTGAGAAATTACTAAATTTTTTCTAACCAAATTAAAACAAATTACTCACCTTTCAAAACTCAAAAGTTAAAATTCACACTTTGTGAGATCAACGATTCAGAACAACAGACCACCATATATATATATACTAGTAATAACCCGTGCCCGTGGGCACGTAGAAAAAAAAAGGAAGAAAAAAGAAAAGAAAATGCAATACTTTAAAAATTCAAATCTTTTGTGTAAAATTATACCAGTCATTCAAACTCACATGCTATTTATGTGAAGACATAGATTTCATGGACACATCAATATACTACCAGTTCAGTATTGAATTATCTCTACCAATTTTTTAATATGAGTCTAACATGAACTCAAATGGTGGCTATGCCACTTTTTAGTATTGAATTAGGAAAATACTAAAAATTCACAGTGCCAAAAAAAATACTAAACATGGTGAAAATACTAAAAAATAATTCAAAGCACAGTAAAATTCACATATACCACTTTTTAATATTGCTAATCTTGCTTTGAATTTTACTTAACATAGTACATTTTAGACTCATAGTTTTATGGTGGCTATGCCAATTTTTTAATCAGATCCAAACTATGAGTACATGTTAGAATATGTGCTTAGATTTAAAAGGTGGCAATGCCACTTTTTATCAATGAAAACTATAATACGGGACCACATTTAAAAAAAAAAAAAAAAATGTAGAACCGGACCACCTTCAACAAAAACAAATAATAAAATTAAAGTTAGCGAATACAGAACTTGACGGAAAAAATTAAGGGAAGAAATTACTTAAACGGGGTTTGTTTCCAAGAGAATAAAAAAATTACCTTTGCAAGAAGGATGTATAAGAAAAAAGAAAAGAAAAAAAAAAAAGAAAAAGAGAAGGAGAAGGTATTCAACTCACTATGCTTAATATTAATTATGGCTGCGGAGAGGCCCACTACTGAGATGTGAAAACCTGTAAGAAAAAAAATAGAGAGAGAACAAATCAGCCCTTGGATGGTGTATATCTATGCACAGTGTTAAAAAAAAAAGGTAAGTGTGAACACTTACATTCGCGCATACACACACATGCACACACACACACACAGAAACACCCCCGCACACAGCTAGACGCACACATGCACAGTTCCACGTGCATAGTCGCACACACATAAACTCACACACATGCACGCACACACAGAAACACCCCCACACACAGAAACGCACACATGCACAGTTCAACGCACACACAAAACACGCACACACAGAGACGCATACATGCACAGTTCCACACACAAACACACAAACACCCACACACCTCACACACAGAGACGCACACAAACACACAAACACCCACACACATCCAAGAACGCATGTGAGAGAGAGAGAGAGAGAGAGAGAGAGAGAGAGAGAGAGAGAGAGAGAGAGAGAGGGTACCTTGAAAGTGACTGCCAATCAGTGAACTGCACCAATCAGTGAGTTGAAAATGAGAAGGGGCTGGAGAAGAAGGGAGAGAGAGAGAGAGAGAGAGAGAGAGAGAGAGAGAGAGAGAGAGAGAAATCAGTGAACCGCACCAATTTGACTATATCATTCAAATATATCTTATTTGAATTTAGAAAGATATTTAAAGAATTTTAATGATTATTGGGACACATTGCACACATTACGCCCAGTCATTGAAAAAGGATTTGAAATACAAATTCAAAACAGCATTACGCCCAGTTCAAATGCAAAGTTAAACTCATGACACAAATGCAAAGAATTCTTAAGAATCAAAATTGATATGATAATGTTGGCAAGGAGATGGTTTTTCATGGCTAAAATTATTACCGAAAAAATATTGGGAAAACTTTTTTTTTTCAACTGCATGTCATTCATGATAGAATTTACCTAATTTTTTTGGCTACTTCTAAATTTGGTACTTATAAAAGAATTTACCTAATTTTTTTTGGCTACTTCTAAATTTAATTAATAATAATAATAATAATAATAATAATAATAATAATGTTACAACTATGGTTTGGTAAAGTGACAAAACCATATTCTAAAGAATTGATATGATAAGTGACAGAAATATACGGAGTATATGAGAAGTGACAGAAACCATATTGGTAATGTGTTCAAAGTGTAAATAGGGATAAAGAAAGAAATAAAAAAAAAATTTAAAAGAAGGTCAAAATATACGGAGTATATGTTCACATATACCATATATATAGCTTGAGGTGATTCTCTCTCTTAACCAATTAAGGGATCTTTTTTTGAATTGAAATGAGATTGGGTTAGGTGAGAGGGACTATTGTGAGGGTGAGAGTTTTAGAAATTGGGTGAGATTTGGTGGACTAACGATCCTAGGGTTGAAAATATCTAAACTTGCCTCAATGGCTCGGATTGAAACTTGCTAATTTGGGAGGGACCCACACCGCTCTAACTTATTATATAGATACACGAAATATATACACAGATATCTTCACAAAGGGGAGAGATTCAGAATATATACATATTTACGGTAACATGGATTTGATGAGAAAATTTCTCACAAATAATATATATATATTCTCACTGAGCATGAATGAGAAATTATATATATTATGGTGAGAAATTCTCACTCAAAGACTAGGAACATCAAACCCTTATTGTGTAACAGAGGGGAAAACTGAGAAGATTGATAATTAATTACCTTGCTTGCATGAATAATCAAAATCCACTTTAGAAAACCAACTACAACTAGTCATCAAACTCAAATCTTACCAACAAAAAAAAATTAAATCCTATATTTCTGTAACAAAATCTTTCCAAAGTGGTGAGAAATTCTCACTATTATCACATATCTGAAAATCCAATTACTTTAACTCGAAAATTCACAATCCAAACCTCATGAGCAGCCTTGTAAATAGTGTCGACAATGTGTTTGAATAAGGGCATGAGAGGGAGAGATCGGACGATCCATACTCCATTAGCGAACGAGAAGGTGTTGAGCGAACACGAGTGCGACGAGGTCGGAAGACAAGGCGTTGAACTCGTCGTTGGAACTGGACTTGAGGAAAGAAAGCAACTGGTCCAGAGTCGGGCCATTGGACCCAGAGGCGATCAAGGAGAGAACGACATGGATCGATAAGGTAGAGAAATCTAGATTCAAATCCTTCGCCTCGTTTAACAGTACATGCTTTAATCCCAGATAATGTGGTCGCTTGAGGCCTCATCTGCACCATTTTTCTTCTCCTCTCTCATTGTTGATCTTCAAGTTTATTGACGTTGACATTGAAGCCTTGAAGTTTCTCTCTCAAGATTGTTAAACTTGGAAATCTGTGTTCCGTTTCTCTCTCTGTAGAAAAACTCAAAATAATGATAAATTACTTAGTCACACAAGAATTTTGAAAAAAACAAAAAACTTACTATAACCAAATCCCATGTATCAAGCAATTATCTTGTTTTAAGGAATTTAATACATACACGTTTCCTTTAATAATTGATCTGTTATTATATGCATATATATATATATATATCTACACATATAATTAAACATATTATGAGGGTATATTAGTACGAAAATAATCACTGATTTTGGGGAAAAGGACTAATCATTAATTAGCATTGGTAGCAATGGACTAATTGTAACTTTGAAAAGTCAAATGGGCTAATTTCACCTTTGACCTATTATGAGGGACTAAACCTTATATTTCTATATAATAAAGACAAAGTAGCATTTATTTGTGACCTCAAAACAAGCAAAAAGTCAAACACCCATCACATCTAAGGGCAAAATTGAAAAGTGACCATTTAATGAACCAAAAAAACTAAAATAATATAACTTTCTTAAATAATGTGCAAAATAGAAATGGACACTTATTATGGGACGGATGGATTATTATTATTATTATTATTATTATTATTATTATTATTATTATTATTATTATTATTATTATTATTATTATTATTATCGTGAGTCTAGATATATTGTTGACCAAACTCATTCCTCCTACTATGTAAAATAGTTCTACATTGACTCAAAGTTTCAACTATTAAACATTGGGCAATGCTATGGGCACTAACAAAATCCACTAACACTTACTAACACACTCTATCTATCTCCTAGTGGTACTGCGGGGTCCACTGCGGACCCCACGGTGCCACTAGGAGAGAGATAGAGTGTGTTAGTAAGTGTTAGTGAATTTTGTTAGTGCCCCAAATATTACTCTTAAACATTTTGAAACAGGAATTAACTTTCTCTACATTGACTCATGTAGCATCAGTGATAATACTATAACTTTGCCTACCAACCTTTTTCATGGAAAGAAGCTCCATGTCCCCAGTAAGTAAAACATTGACCATTTTAATGTAGATATGGTGTAGCTGAGTTGTATAGGCAAGAAAGAGCCTATGCATGGTTAATGAATTCTCTAGTCCAATTAGTTAATCTAAGACTCTAAATTACCATGCTTTTAAATAAAGTTAATTCTAAAAGCTCTTAAACCAACATATCTTCATAATGCCACTCATAAGGTAAATGTGTAGGAGGGAAAAAAAATTATTCAGTAATTTATCAAAACTACTCTGCTATAAAATATGCAAAAGTTTCCACAGAATTAGTCATATTTTTGTGGATATAGCAAAAGTTTCTGTAAGCAAAAGAACAATAAGAAGTAAATATAAGTAGATTTACTTGTATTGCGGGTCATTGATGGAGGTCTCATTGAGTCACTGGACAGAAACAGAAAATACTAGTAGTTTTTGGAAAGAAAGTAGAGAAGGAACCAAACAAAAACCTTAGATATTCTACCCTTCAAGAACATCTAGCAGATTCAAGGTAAAGCCACTATGAAAAAAAATACTTATTCTTATTTACTATTTTTTCCTCTTCCACCAAAATTGGTATAGCAGAAATTTTTTTTAGTGGTATCATTCTATAATCTAAGACTACGTATGTGACGCCCCGCAAAAATAAGCGTATTTTCATTGAAAAATTAAATAAATCACACTTGATTCTTTAAAATAAAAATACAAAATTTCTTTAAAACTCCCAGCAGGTCCATAATCTCCACGGATCTCCTATATCATCCTTAACCTTATCTCCCTTCTAGGCTTCGGTTACCGGCACTGCCTGCATCTAAAAACCATACCGGGAAGTATACAATATGACATGAATAATAAAGGCTCAAAAGGATAATGACAATCAAATACATAGAATGACATCAAATCAATTGACCAGTCTCACAACTCAACTGCTCACACTACCCAAACGCTCATACCAATAGCATCATACCATGTTCCTCTTGGTCACATAGCAAGAGACACCTCACCTCACCTCACCCGTCTCCAGTACGTCGGTCCCTGAGGCCTGTTGGACTGTTGGTAGGTGCTCCTTGCTCATGACCCTTTAGTCCCATAGCACTTAGCAATAAACACATACTCATTGATTCCAAATGAAAACACAACATAACTGCAAAAGAGCACAAGTAGAGATAACAAAGAAATACTCCGGAGAATTTAGAAAGCATATTGTACACAACCCGGTACCTATAAATGATGTTGAGCAACTCCCAAACACTTCTCTTCTTCTTCTTCTTCTTCTAACTCGAGGTGTATGTATATCTATAATTGTGTATATAAATCTCTCTCTATGTGACTCTCTCAAGCTCTCTATGCTAGAAGTGTAGAATGTGTGTGTTTGAGAGAGTATTTGAGTGTATAAATAGCTAAGCTTCCACTTGGAGACAATGGCCTAACAATCCACTTATTAACCACTAACTTATAATTAATGGGTAGTTTATAAGGAATATGCAAGATGATGTAAACATACACTAATGCACCTATAACTCCACTAATATTAGTGTATAAATAACCAAACATAATGGCCTAACAACCTAATTATTAACCACTAACTTCTAATTAATGGGTAGTTTATAAGGAATATGCAAGATGATGTAAACATACACTAATGCACCTATAACTCCACTAATATTAGTGTATAAATAACCAAGCATAATGGCCTAACAACCCACTATCTTCTAATTAATTGGTAGTTTATAAGGAATATGCAAGATGATGTAAACATACACTAAAACTGCTACTGTAATCCTCATTTTCTGCCCAAACGGTGCAGAATCTGAGAAAATTGCATTAGACGAAAAGTGTGCAGAATCGAGTTTTGCTTGGGACAACGCGGGCAGAACCTTAAATTTCCTTCGTTTTCCTAACAAAAATCTGAAAACAAAATTCTGCTACTGTTAAAATTAAAAGAGAAAATATTAGATTTAATATGACTCGAAAAAATCTTAACTTCCAACACGAATACCAAATCATTTAATCTCACGCAGCTTTTCCCAAAAAAATATATTTTTAGTTCATGACTTATAAAATTGAAAAAATGACCAAAATACCCCTGTGACCAATTTTCGCTAAAATCGCACACAAAGTCTAAATCGTCAATTTAAACATGAAAACACGGGTTACTACAACGTACGTCACAAACTATAAGTGTAGTAGCATGTAAATGACACCACTAAATTTGGTTATACTACACTTACCCATTTGGTTGAATACATTAACTGATTGGGAAATAGAACGGGTCTTTTTTGTTTTTAAACCTCATCAAATTACAAATTTTACACCTCTTACCTTTTTTTTTATTATTTATTTATTTATTTTTATTTATTTCTTATAGTGGTGTCAAGTTAGGCCACTAAGACACATGTTTGACATCTAAAGATATATGGAACTTTTAGACTGTTGTATGATTGTAAGGGACCAGTGTACCAATTTTGGAAGCTGGGGTGAGGTATAATAGGGTAATTTTTTCTAAAATGTGTCCATGAAGTGATTTTTGTGAATAGCTTTTACATAGGCAAGTGATTCAATTTCCCGAAGCTGTCAAATATATTAGAGTTAGCTATTAGAGTTAGTTTTATTTAGCTTTAGGGTAATTTAGTCTTTTACTTTATTTAGGGTATTACTGTATACCTAGATATACTATTATTGTCTCTTCGTTTTCTATTGTATTCATTCATTCAGATTTCATGTTATGAGAAACTCTAGTACTATTTTCTCTTTTCCCTTTGTTGTTCTCTTAATTGTTTGATATATTCACATGGTATCAGAGCAGGTTTGAATCTCATTCACATTCGTCGCGGATTGGATTTGTTTTTGGATATCGCACTGATTCGCGATTGTTTTTGGATCTGTCACTGATTCTGGTTAATTCGTCCTTTTTTTTGGGATCTGTTTTTGATTTTGGTTCGTTTGTTTTGTGTTATTTAATTGCTTCGTTTTCGTAATGGCTACTGAAAGAGATGATTCGCTTCAAGCGATTAGTGTTAAACTCGATGGAAAGAATTTTGTATATTGGAATTATGTGATGAAAAGTTTTCTGAAGGGGAAGAAGATGTAGGGTTATATCAATGGGGATTTTAGTAAACCTAAGAATAAAAAGGCTAATAAATTTGCAGAATTGCTAGATGTTTGGGAAAACAAACAATTCAAAAATCATTACTTGGATCAACAACTCCGTTGCTCCCTCGATAGGTATGCAATTGGCAAATTAAAGTTTGAATATGCAAAGGAGGTGTGAGATCATTTGGCTAAATTATTTACACAGTCCAATTTTGCGAAAACAGGTACCAATTAGAGTGTGATAGTCGTGCCCTTGAACAAAAAAATTTGAGTATTCAGAAATTCTATTATATAATAACAAATCTTTGGGATTAGTTGGATCACATGGAGTCGCCCGAATTGCAGGCGTTTGCACCATATATCGCTAGTAAGGAGGAGCAACGTTTGGTTCAGATTTTGATGGCTCTACGTGATGATTTTGTGGGCCTTCGTAGGTCCATTCTCCATTGTAGCCCACTTCCGTCAGTTGATTCTATTGTCCATGAGTTAGTAGCCGAGGACAAACATCTCAAGATTCAGTCTAGAAAGGGAATTCTCCCCGCCTCTAGTACTCCATCTGTTTTAGCAGCCTCTTTCGGCCACCATCCAACAATCAGAATAAGCCTTACTGAAGAGTTGGTAGTAATGTATGCAGCTACTGTAAGGAGAAGGGTCATTGGAAGACTTAGTACCCTAGGTTGGGTCTAGCAAACCAGCCTAACAGCAGCAACCAACCCTCATATAGTCGACCACCACAACAGCAGCAACCTCGACCTTCTCATTGGAAATCTGACAACCAATCTCAGCAGATTCGTATAGGCCTCCACAACCTGATGTCATACCCGCTCCTGCGGTATTTATTTATATCATTTTAGCATGCTTATGGTTGTGTTAATTAGCATGTGTGAAGTGAGTGATGACTCACTAGCTGTTGGAGGGTGTCTTTTGAGAACCCAGTATTTGGCCTTAAAGGCAGTTCGGAAGGTGTCAAGAGAGGACACGGGAACATGGAAAGGCATGTTGCATTGGCATAGCTAAATGACATTTATGTGATTTAAATGTTATTTGACTTACTGGCATTTTGATGAATAGTAAATTTACCTGCGTAGAGTAAATTCTGATAATCTTGATACTGTTAGATATCATTTTGAGAACTGTGGTGAGAACGTGAGCGATCGTTGTATAAAAAGGTAGGATGTGTAGAGATTCTACAGAATTTGGTTTTTGGACATAATTTTGGATCCAAACAAGACTTAATCGAAAACTTTTATAATTTATAGTTTTCATTCGTGAAGTTATAAAATGGACGTGTAAGACGTTTCGAGGAATAATTAGAAGTTTTGAGAACTCACGGGGAGGTAAACGTAATTTCCGAGAATTTTGTCTATATATAGAAGTTCCAAGATATTTCTTCATTACAACTTTTCTAATTTCAAAATCAAAAGGGAGATTTGGGGGTTTTGGGAGCTTAGAGCTTGCAGACGCAAATCGACGGACTTCTGCCCGTTTGTATTCAACCAAAATTCGTATTTGAACTCCCCAAGGTAAGGGCTACGTTTTGATAGTCTTTAGGCCATGTTTGACTAAGTTTTTATAAATTTCTAAATCTAGGAATTTGGGGAAAACACGTGTAAACTTGTAGGTTTCGCGTAGGATCAGAGATTTGGTGTTTAATCGGGCTTCTAGTCGTTCCCTCAAAGTTATACGACGATAGCTCGAGGTATGAATTTCTAGCCTATGTTATATAGGTGAAATACATGTTTTAGATTTCGATGACGAAATTGTGATCCGGGCAAAATCCATGTGTTAATCTTAGGCCCGTTAATTATGCACGCGCTTAAATGTGAAAAGCATGTTAAATTTTACGCGAACACGTATATGTGTTAAATGAGTATGTTTATGTGCCTATGTGGGTTAAAGGGGGATTTGTGCTAATTCACCGTGAGGCGTCCTCTCGAAGGGGGAGGATTAGCAGTGACGACGGTCACTTGCCGATAAAGGCATTATGTGACATGTCGAAGGGGCATGGGTCATGGTTGAGTCGAAAGACTTTGGATCGGTGAAGGTGCACTTATTCCCTAGAGACCATTAGTTATGTGTTATGATGAGATTAAAGCATGATTTGTCATATATGCATATGTTAGAAATTATGCACTCAGCATATAGCTGAGCAATGGAGATTTACTCCATTGCAGGTACGAAGAAAGGAAAGATGGAATGCGAGGAATGAGGCCGTTGGGGATCAATCGGAGGAATTGGTGTATAGAACATTTTTGTAACCGAATTATAGAAGCTCTGTATTATTTTTGGATTGATGTAATATTCTTTTGAAAGCCTTTTTAAGTTGGTTGGAAGCGACTTGGAATCTTGAGTTCGCGTCTTGATGTTTAACAAGTCGAATTTCGTGTTTTATAAATTGTTGAAGTACTTATGAGATTTTGATCCAAACGAACCCTCAACTTAATTAGTTAACGTTTTCCAAACTTAGGAAAGTTGTTATACTTGTCCTTATAACATTGGTAAAGTTTGCTAAGAATTGGATTATGTTTGAAGGGTTGCAACGGGTGAAGGTTGGGTGATGCCTTAGCAAAATTCTGCAGCTTTGGGCAGGATTCTGCTAAAGGGTCATTCGACCGGTCGAAGGGGGTTGTTCGACCGGTCGAAATACCCTCTGCCAGAATTTTTAAACCCATTCTTCCAATGTTCGGAACAACTTCTAACTAGGCATGGGGGTACCCTTGGGGACCCTTTGACCTATGAAACTGTTACTTTTGAAAACGAAACTCGTTAAGGCGTGTTTGGACACGTGTTTAATATAACCTTTGAAAAACTAATTGGAAGTTGGTTATTTTGGAGCAAAAACTTTTATTAAGGTTATTTTGGAAACTTTAATCATCGTTGGTAAGCCTTGATGGCGTGCCACGTAACCTAGATTCATATGTATGGATCCGGGGCGTGACACCTAACACTGTAGCAGTTGTACCACCATCAGACTCATTTGGACCCGGTTCCCCTTCCCCATCCACTCCGTCCATGGCCTCCCTTACTTAGTAATTTCATAAGTTCTTTGCCACACAACCACATGCATGGCCACCTCTTGTCACACCCGTCCCGAAAAAAGTACATTTAGTTTCAAACACATAATTGATTACTAGAATTGTTAATGTTGATTAATAATTGAGGTGGTATTGACGTGAGTCAACGGATGGTGTCAAGTGAGGACACGACAATCCAACATCAATGAGGCATTCGTATAAGTAAATGACATTTATGTGCATTAAATGTTATTTGAATTTATCTGATATATGTGAATAATAATTTTACCTGTGTACGTAATTTCTGATAATGTTGACCTTGATTTAGATCACTTTGAACATTGTAGTGATAACATAAGTGGTACATTGCATAAAAGGTAGGTTATCTAGAAATTCCACGAAATTAATTTTGGAATGTAATTACGAAGCCCAAACAGAAATTAGACAAAAACTTTGATAAATTATAGTTTTCACTCATGAAGCAATGAATTGGACGTTTAAGACATTTTGGGAGATAATTGAAAGTTTTCCATAAATATCTCAAAAACACTTTGGGAGCAAAAATGGAGATTTATTCCTCCGACCTTCTCAACGCGAATCAATGGACTTATGCCCGTTTGTTTTTCTCTAAATTTCATATTCAGATTGCTCGAGGTAAGAGCTATGTTTTGATACCTCTTAGGCCATGTATGGCAAACTTTTACGAAAATTCTAATTCTAGAAATTTGGGAAAAACATATATATATATATATACTTGTAGGAATCACTTGAGTATGGAGATTCGATGTTTAATCGGTCCCCTAATACTTCCCTCAAAGTCATAGGACGTTTGCACGAGGTATAAATTCTTGACTTGTGACATATAAGGAATTTTGGATGTTTTAGATATTATGTATGAAATTGTGATTCAGGCAAAACTCATGCGTTAACTTAGGCCCGTTAAATTCAACGAGTATGTATGAATAGCATGTTTGTATGACTATATGAGTATGCTAAATGATTATGTGGGTCAAAAGAGAGGTTGGTGTAATTTCATGCTGGGACACACCTCTCGATGTTTGAGAGTTTTAGTAGCGACGGCTACTTGCTTGGAGCAGTTGGATCTTGGCTAGCCATTGGCATCGTGGTTTAAGATTTAAGACTTGTCGATATACTGGATGAATGCGTATCTCTCTCCCTAGAGACTAGTTGACGTGTTTTAGATGTTTAAAGCATGAATTGCCTCATATGCATTTGTTTAGACTTCCTCCATTGCAGGTGATAAGAGGAAAGAAAAGAAAAAACAAGAAGAGTGAGGCCGATGGGACGACGGGGCTATCCTTGTACATGTTTTTGTTTTCATTCCAATGCTGTAATAACAAATTTCTAAGTAACTAGACCTATGTTTTGTCCTAACTTGATAACCTCAGCATGGATATGTTTGGTTGTAATCGGTAGTAAAACTCTTGTATTTATGTTTTGAATATGTTGTTTGTACAATGAGGACCACTTTGGAGTGGATTGGGATAACCATAGTTTGAAATTCTGCAGAATGTGTTAATTTAGGAAAACCCAGTCGACTGGGTCCTCAACAAAGGCGACTGAATTGTGTTTCAGAATGGAAGGTTATGCTTGAATAGGGTACCAGTCGATCGGACAAGTGCCAGTCGACTAGGATTTGGATGCCACAGTCGATTGGGCCCTCGACACAGTCGACTGAATTAGGCTGCTGATATATTTTAAGCTTTGAGATTCAAAGCAATCGACTGGGTCCCCGACACAGTCGACTGGATTGATGTTTTCAAAATGGATTGTTTCTGGAGGTGTGTTCAATTGAGCAAAACTTTTTATAACTCTGATGTTATGGTTTTACTTAGGTTTTCTGCTGTCATTTACTTTAATTGAATTGGATGAGCCTTCGTGGCGTGCCACATATCCTATTTTTGCCCATAGCAGGATGGGTCGTGACACCTCTTCACTAGGTATGTCTTCAGGTATATCCTCAGGTATTTGGGTCTTAGGCTCTGGAGCTTCTAATCATATGTCACCTGACTTGTTGTCTTTTGCTTCCTAATGTCCTGCTTCCTCCTTGCCTGTTATGACTGCTAATGGTACTCCCATGCCATTAATAGGTGTTGGGTTTGTTGTCACACCTCATGTATCTCTCTCTAGTGTCTACCACATTCCCAAACTTACTATGAATCTTGTTGCTATTGGTCAACTTTGTGATGCAGGTTACTTAGTCTCTTTTTCTTATACTTGTGGATATCGCAATTTTCATACCCACAGCTTTTGTTTAAAACCTTTTTCAAATCGAAATTAAAAAACGATGAGTTGCCACTTAATTTTTTAAAAGGAAAATTAAGAAACTATTTTTAAAGGAAACCGATCTTTTTTTAAATCAGAGATTAACTAGGTCTGGGAATTATGGAATGAGAAAGGAAGGAGTCCGACGGACTAAAACACCCTCTCTTATCCTATCTCGCAATAGGCCACTACTCAACATCCTTTTAATCAAACTATTAATCTAAGCATGCTCTCAACTAATACATAGATATAAATATACATTACACAAGCATGTCGAAATGGTGTAAAATTGCTAAAGACAAAATATCATTCAAAATCAAGTAGTTCATTTAGCAAGCAATATGATATGCAAAATAGAAAACTAGAGAGCCTACCCGGGGTCTAGCTGCAAATATTTAAATGTGCAATGCATACAAAAGTTGAAATCTTAATAAAAAGGTCTCTAATCACATATACATATAAGACAAGTTTTAATTCTAATGTGTCGCACATGAGGTCGAAAAAATCAATGAAATTAAGGAATAATTAGACTAATGAAGAGTCAAGAGATCATACCTCATCGGCACTACAAAACAAAGGTCAGTCCACATAATATACAAGATATAAAGTCAGATGATAATCCTAGGTCTCTAGCTTAAATCTATCAAATACAGTTATATCTAAAGCAACGAATCCTAATTACAAGCATCGATCCACATGAATGAATGTATACATGAATAAGAATAAATTATGAAATACTCATTGAATTAGATCATCTAAACTTTGATTTCAAGCATTACTAGTCATTATTGAGACATGGTTTAAACCTTAACTCATGAAAATACCATTTGAGCCATTATTTGCAAAGTTTACCAAATCTGTCACAACATTCTAAAAATTCCAGAGAGCAGACTTGGACTTTAAGAATTTGAAAAGCATACTTCCAATGGTTTGATCTTTAATGATTTTTGTTCACAAAGTGCCTTTGTGAGTCTAGTTTCTAACCATAAAGAAAATCAAAGTTCCAACAGCTAGATCTCTGGGAATCAAACAAACACTAGACATCACTCAGGAATTTCTAACTCTCTGTCCAAAAGTTTTGTATGATTTTCTAAAAATAGTAAAAAATTCAGAATTGATATAATCTTTTTTTTTTGGCAAGTGGGGGGGGGGGGGGGACTTTTTAACACATTAAACTATATGGAAAAAAATAATTTGAAGTCAAAAATGCTTGGTTAAGGCTTTGATTTACTAATTTAAAAAGAGAAATGTTTGGTACACACACTTTTTGACACACTTTTTGACACACTATGCTTTAAACACATGTACCTTGTGCTGTTTGAATTTTTCACACTTTTCTATGCACCACTTACACAACACAGGGTACATGCATTTAAAGCTGTATGCCAAAAAGTGTGTCAAAAGGTGTGTGTATGTAGCACTACTCATTTAAAAAAGGTATTACTGTTCTGCAGGAATTCTAGACAGATTATTGTTGCTTCACAAAACTCATGACCAAACCACTCTAAACATGAGATCTCAATAAAGCAAAATTTGTAGTGGTAAAACTTTGTGTTATTGCCACTTTCCAGTTGGTTTCATTCAATTTCAATAGTCCATTAGTTAACTAAAAATCCTTGATCAAAGCTGGTCATTGAATTCACTCCACCATTTGTAAAGTTCAACTTTGTTTGTTAATCCCAACTACTAAACCATGAAGTTGGGCTTAATCCAAACTACTTCTCCTACCACTTGATGGTCATTGGAGGCTAAGGATGCTTAAACTTGTGGATTTTAATGAAGTATAAAAAAAACTTTATAAAATCCCAAGACAAAGAATCTAAACTATGGAGATGGGCTTAGACTCAAACTACTTCTTCTACCATTTGATGGTCATTGGAGACTAAGGACTCTTATACTTATAGATTTTAATGAAGTATGAAGAAACTTTATAAAATCCCAAGACAAAGAATCTAAACCATAGAGATAGGCTTAGACTCAAACTACTTCTCCTACCATTTGATGGTCATTGGAGACTAACGACTCTTATACTTATGGATTTTGATGAAGTATGAGGAAACTTCATAAAATCTCAAAATAATGAATTCAAACTATGGGTAAAAGTTTAGACTCATTGACTCAATATACTAATATCAACCTTAATTCTCTAATAAATCATGAGTTTATAAGAGTACTAAGGGTTTTAAGTACAAAGATTCAAGTAAGACATTGAAAGTCTTATGAATCTTAAGAAATAAACATAATCAAAAGAAAAGAAACCAAAGTTCTACTTCAAGATTTATTTAAGCTTTAAACCCAAATCTATTTTGATCCAAACCAATGAAATGCAAGTTCAATCACAATATTAGTGGTGTGTGGTGAAATGAGATGGGAAGAGAGTTTTTGAAAATGTGGAAAGATCTTAAGAGAATCTAAATATTGTGATTGAACTACTAAATAAACTAATTATCCTTGAGTTTACCTCTAATAATCCTCAACTCCTTGGTTGCTTTAAGACCTTCCAAATGATGATCAAGCTCTTCTTCTAGCTCTTTCTTCTAACTCTATTACTCTCTTAATTTAGAAAGTTTTTTTTAGGAGGAATCAATATGGGGATCCTAACATTCTAAATTTCAACTCCTTTTGTAATGGGATGTACACCTTCCTTATATAGGCAGATTTTGGAGGGGTATTCTAGCCATTTCATGGGCAAAACCCTAATTCTGAGCGTCCTTTTTGAAGGTACAGAATGTGCTATTTCATAGCTGGTAGTTACAAAAATGCGACACACGCTAACTGCCGTTGCGGCACTCAATGTTTTCCGTGCGACATTTTCTGAGTGCCGGAACGACATTTAATGACTGTCGCAGAACACTCCACGGACTGCTGTCTTTTGAGAAAATTCCATTTTCACGACATTTGGTGAAATTCGCGGCATTTATAGAATGCCGTACGGCACTCTAGAGATTGCCGTACGACAACCCGTGGCTGTCGCAACCATCACCATGTGCCGTTTTCCTCTATTTTCCTTTTTCTTCTCTCTTCCCTTTTGTCTTGAATTGAAAAAGCCTTTTGGAGAGCTTGAATCACCTTTGGAAGTCCTAGATTAGTCGGGCGTTTTTCATCATCGAATCTTAGAGGTAATACTCCCCTAGCTAAATTCGGCGTTTGGTCAAAATCGGGGTCTCTATAATACTTTTTATCATGTGCAGGATCCGTTGTCTCAGATGCTAATTGGGATACGCCGTAGGCAAGGGGGATTATACATCTTGGACAAGCTCAATGTACCAGTGGTTACAGCTTATAGTGTTGACTTGTCATCCTTTTATTTGAGTTCATCTTCATCTAGTTTTTATTTATGGCATTCTCGCATTGGTCATATTTAAACCTCTTGTTTAAAATATTTATCTTCTACAAGAAAATTAGGAGATTTACAAACTCATGACATTTTTTTATTGTAGTAGTTGTAAACTGGCAAAATTTTCAGCTTTACCTTTTAATAGAAGTATTTCTTATTCTCTTGCACCATTTGATTTAGTTCATTCTGATGTGTGGGGACCCTCTCCTATTACTATAAGAGGGGGGTTTCGATATTATGTATCATTTAGTGATGATTACACTAGTTACTATTGGGTTTATCTTATGAAATGTCGTTCATATTTCTTTGATATTTACAATACCTTTCATACTTTTGTCAAAACTCAACATTCTGCTGTCATAAAATATTTTAGATGTAATTTAGGTGGAGAGTATACCTATCATAAATTTTGTGAGTTTCTTGCTTTAGATGGAACTATTCACCAGTCCTCTTGTACCGACACTCTTGAACAAAATGGTATTGCTGAAAGAAAACATCAGCAGATTATTGAAACAGCTTGCTCTCTTTTGTTATCTGCATATGTCCTTAGTATTTTTGGGGAGAGGCTGTCCTTATTGCTATCATCTGATTTATAAAATTCCGTCCTCTCACTATTTAGGTCTACCACCTTTTGAAAAATTGTATGGGGGCATGCTCCTGATTATTCTTCCTTAAAGATGTTTGGTTGTACTTGTTTTGTCCTTCGACCTTATACAGAGCGTACCAAATTATCACCAAAGTCTGCTATTTGTTTTTTTCTAGGTTATGGTGAGGGTCAGAAGGGATATCGTTGCTTTGACCCAATTATAAACTATATGTCTCTCGCCATGTTGTGTTTCTAAAGCACATACCCTTCTTGTCTATTCATGATAATCATCATGAGTTGATTAAATATGATCTTATCCTTCTTGACCCATTCTCGAATGATACCAATAGTATGTCCTCTCGAGCCCTATGCACCACTGATATTATCTCACCTCATGGTTCTACTTCTGCTGATACTGGTACCTTGCCGCCTGATGCTACCTCCCTTCCAGAGGCTACCCAAGGACCTACTGAGGTTGTGGAACCTCCTCGCTATCCTCCTCGTACTCGTAAGTTCACTCAATCACCTGATTTTGTTTATTCTTATTGTTCAGATTCTTTTGTTTCCTTTTTAGCTTTAGTTCATGATATTTCTGAGCCTCTGTCCTATAAAGAGGCAATTCTTGATCTTCTTTTGTAATAGGCTATGGCAGAGGAACTCTCTGCATTGTATAAGATAGACACTTAGAGTTTGGTTCCCTTACCTTTTGGTAAGAGCGCTTTTGGTTCTCGTTGGGTTTATAAAATCAAAACTAAGTCAGATGGGTCTGTTGAGCAGTACAAAGCAAGATTGGTTGCCAAGGGTTTTTCCTATAGTATGGTATGGATTATGAGGAGACTTTTGCTCTTATTGCTAAAATGACTACTGTTCATACTCTTATTGCAGTTGCTTCTGTTTGTCAGTGGCATATAACTCATATGGATGTTAAAAATGCTTTCTTGAATGGAGACCTCCAAGAAGAGGTTTGTGTGGTTCCTCCTCCGAGTGTTCCTCATGGTCCTGGTGAAGTTTGTAGGCTTAAGAAAGCCTAATATGGTCTTAAATAGGCCCCTCAAGCTTGGTTTGAGAAGTTTTTTACTGTGATTACCTCATTTAGGTTTTTCCCGAGTGAGTATGATTCAGCTCTCTTTATCAGGTGTACCATTGCTGGTCGTATTATGCTTTCTTTGTATGTTGATGACATGATTATTACTGGTGATGATGTTGATAGGATTGCAGTGTTGAAGTCTGAATTAGCTCGTTGTTTTGAAATGAAGGACTTAGGTCCACTACATTATTTTTTGGGGATTGAAGTAGCCTCATCTCCAAAAGGTTATCTTCTTTCTCAGTCTAAGTATACATGTGACATTCTTGAGCATGCTCGCCTCACTAATAATAAGATTGTTGATACCCCTTTGGAGCTTAATGTTTGCCTTTCCCCTTCTGATGGTGTTCCATTGCCTCGTATTATAGTTGGTAGCTTAGTTTATCTTACTATTACTCGTTCGGATATTGCTCATGTTATTCATGTTGTTAGTCAGTTTGTTACTCTCCTTACTACAGTTCATTGGGCTACTGTTCATCGTATTTTGAGGTACTTGTGGGGCACTCGGTTTCAAAGTCTTTTACTCTTGTCATCTTCTTCCTTGGAGCTACGTGCATACTCTGATGCTAATTGGGCTGATGATCTTATAGATCGCAAGTCTGTTACTGGATTTTGTATATTTTTATGTGATTCACTCATTTCTTGGAAGAGCAAGAAGCAAGATATTGTTGCCGTGTCTTCCTCAGAAGCTGAGTATCATGCTATGGCTTCGACTACTCATGAGGTTGTTTGGTTACGTCGGCTACTTATAGATATGGGTGTCCCTCTTCCTCGCCCTTCAACTATGTATTGTGATAATAAGAGTGCTATTCATGTTGCTTACAATTCAGTTTTCACGAGAGGACCAAGCATATAGAGATTGATTATCACATTACTCATCATCACCTTAAGCATGGAGCTATCACTTCGCCTTTTGTTTCTTCTTCCGCACAGATTGCTAATTTGTTTACAAAGTCACATCTGATTCAGCATTTTTCATTTTTTTATTTGGCAAACTCTCTATGCTTCTAGTTGTAGTATCGTGAGTTTGAGGGGGGGGGGAGGTATTAGAGTTAGCTCTTAGAGTTAGTTTTATTTAGCTTTAGGGTAGTTTAGTCTTTTACTTTATTTAGGGTAATACTGTATACCTAGATATACTATTATTGTCTCTTCTTTTTCTATTGTATTCATTCATTCAGATTTCATGTTATGAGAAACTATAGTTCTCTTTTCACTTTTCCCTTTGTTATTCTCTTGATTGTTTGATATATTCACATAATGTAGTATCATTTTCCAGGCTAAAAGTAAAATGATAAAGATAAGGACGCAAGAAACTACATTACACGTACATATATTATTGTGGGGGGAATAAATGTATCAAATCACGAACTCCATAAAGTACAAATTTTGTTACTTTCTTGAGAGTCCTCAATTTAGACAGGAACAAAAGTTACAAAACTCAACACCCCCAAGACCTTGAACACAATCAATAGATCAAACATCTAATGTGCCAAAAAAAACCATACAAAACAACCCTAAATGCAAATCCCAAATCCCCCAAACAACACGAAAGGGTAAAAAATACAGGGCAATAATCAAAGATACAATAGTTCAACTAAAGCAAGGAAGAACTCTCTTCTGAATTTTGAAATCACCTATTACAGAGATACAATCTTCAAGATATTTGGTATTGCTACGGTAGAAGCTGTAGCTATGGTAAATGGATTTATAAAAGGAGCAAACACTTGAAGCAATGTCTTCTCATCTCCCCAAACGGTAAACGTTTGGCTGCCCATGGGTCAACTAGAACCCCCTAAAATTAGAGCCATTTGAAAGGGTGAGAAACTAATAAAACTTCTTGAACGCACTGAGGACACTTGGATGTCTGGGTCTTCAATTAGAGAAATGTATTGAATATAGAGAGGGAATTGTCTTCAATACAAAGAATGTTAGAGAGAGAAGGGTAAAAGGCTCGAGTATGAGAGAGAGAAAGATAGGTGGTTTTTATTTAGAGGAGAGGAAATCAGAGACGCTTCAATGCATACACACGGGAGGACCAAGGTTTTAATTTCTTCTGTCACATGGCACCCCCACAGTACTCATAGGGGAACACTATCCGCTTTTAGTATTTTAGATAGATAGATAGATAGATGTATAAATGTGATCGTATAACATTATGATTACCAATCATAACTGTCAGAGAAAATATCCTACATGAAATAAATATGGGCTTATCTATGACTATGTATATATGTTGGGGCAGTTTAAACTTTTAGGTTGGATACAAAGTATCCTCATGGTACATAGCTCACTTCCAACCTTTTAAAAAGGAGTAGTTAAGGTTTACTCCATTTTAGAGTATTTTTTAAGCATTATGTCCAACAAGAATAATACTTTAGCGAAAGGTCCCCCTCACACATAACAGTTGGATAAAAATTCTGACGAATTGTGAAATTTCACCAACCTTTTGTCAGATTTTTGTTTAGGATGGTTTAGCTCTCACAAAAGACTTGGGTTGAAGGACTTTTTATCAAAAATAAAAAGTTTTTCATTGAATCCTGCAACCAATAATTTTCCTAACGAGAGACTTAACACTAAATTTCTATTAAGTAAAAGAAGAAGAAGAAGAAAGAATTAGCTTATACCCCACGAAAACAGACTAAAAAAAGGGATGTACATGACAAGAGATGCACGTGGCAGACCCAAGAAGAGGTTGCACGTGAAGATGGGAGGTGTGTTAGAGAAATTGTCTCACACTAGAGTTAGCTATAGGCTTATAGCTATGGGTGTATATATACGAGCTGAACCGAGCTGATCATGAGCTTTTTAAGGTATTGCAAACTCTTTCATGAGCCTTAATTTCAGTGATCGCGAGCCTTTTTCACAAGCTTTTTCACGAGCCCTTTAAAACTATATACTTTATTAATCTATATAATACGTTAGGGTTGTGGTTCCTTCCTTTTTAATCTAACTTTCAATCTCAACCGTTGAGACAAGAGTGAATGTTTTAATCTATTGGATGGTTTGTCCCACAAAAATTTTGTTAAACCCTAATTCATAGGATCGTCTCACACTCATTCTTGATTTGGTGAAATCCAGAATTAACACTAAGCCTTTTTTTTTTTTTAATATAATACTAAGCCTTTACATCACTTTTTAATCCCCCCCCCCTCTCTCTCTCTCTCTCTCTCTCTCTCTCTCTCACATCCATAAAACTTACAATTTTAAAATTTAAATAACCCAGCAAATTTTAAACTCATCCATATCCCATACAAACACGTTCCTTATCACTCAAATATCTCATGCAAATCACTCCAAAATATTTTGGAAAGTTAAATACACACATACACTCCGGTGGAAAATTATTATGATTATGGAAGTATATATTTAACTTTTTGTGTGTGTGTGTGTGTGTATTTTTATATACAGCAGCATATATCTCTCTCACTCTCTCTCTCTCTCTCTCTCTCTCTTCCCCACAAATTTGACAATTGCATTCATCTTATTAGTTTTTAACACTCATATCTTGAGATTTCATTTTCATTGCTTATTTGTTTTAGTGTGTTCTAATTTGGTGGTGATTGATTGCTTATTGGCTTTGTGTTGTGATTTTGGTCTACTCTTCATGGGAGTATGTCACGACCCATCCCGCTAATGTGCGGAAATAGGACACGTGGCACGCCACCAAAGCTCATCCAATTCTACTAAAGTAAAATAGCAGCGGAAAACACAAGTAAAATCCTTTAAAATCAGGGTTATAAAAAGTTTTGCCCAATTGAAATTGTTTCGAAAAGAATCAAGTTGAGAAATAGAGGTCCAATCAACTGATCGGGGGTCCAGTCGACTAAAGACCTGAAGTAAAAAGTAAGAAAAATTTCCCAGCCCTGTCCAGTCGACTATGACTAGGGTCCAGTCAACTGGGGCCTCAAATTTTCAGACAACTGGTGCCTTGTCCAATTGACTAGGCACTATGCATGTAGAATGTAGTGTTTTCGTACAGGAAACAGTTGATTGAAATCATTCTCCAGTCAACTGATGTCTTTGAAATAGAAGGTATTTCTCTGGAACACAGGGGGTCCAGTGGACTTAAACAGGGTCCAGTCGACTGAAACAGGGTCCAGTCGACTGTTTCTTAGCACAAATGCCCAACTCTGCAGCATTTCAACCCAAGGATTTCCTAATCAATTCCCAACATCAACACAATTATACTCTGTGATTCAACACATAAATATGTAAGCTTTTACTAAGGATTACAAGTACTAATCCATTCCATAACAAGATTCAATTACAACATTCCACTAATACCAATTCTTATTACATGTTTGGAATGAAAAACAAAAGTATGTACAAAACATTCCCCGACATTCCTCGGCCTCACTCCTCACGCTTCTTCTTTCCTCGCCTCTTATCACCTGCAATGGAGTAAATCTCCACTGCTCAGCTGTATGCTGAGTGCACAATTCTAAATGTATGCTTATATGACAATTCATGATTTAATCATCTAAGACACATAGATATAGTCCCTAGGGTGAGTGGTACGCATTCATCCGGTAAATGAAACTGATGCCGTGGAAGGCACACCTCTCCCACACATCCCGTACACTGGTTTGACCTTCCTCCATACCAGGTACCGTGTCCTGGTTGGGCCTTCCTCCATACCATACACAACCACAATCAATTCATCAGATCCTCCAGGTTCGAGAAACTTACAACCCCAGATGAAATTGCACCAAACCCCCCTTTGACCCAAGTAGACACATAATATGCTCACATAAATAGTTATACATGCTTTTAACGCAGTTTCACGTGCATAATTAACTGGCCTAATTAATACATGAATTTTTCCTGGATCCAAAATATCAAAGTCAATAGTTAAAACATGAAAATCTCATATATTGCATAGATTTAGAATTCATTTCTCGTGCGATCTCTCCAAAACTTTGAAGGATCGACTAGAGGCCCGAATAAACGTCGGATCTCGGATTATACGCGATTCCTACAAGTTTTACTAGGTTTTCCCCAAATTCCTAGAAATTAGATTTTCAAAAAATTGGCCAAACGCGGCCTAAAAAGCATCAAAACGAAGGTCTTACCTTGAGAAGTTCAAATCTAAAATCTGGCAAAAATCTGACGGACGAATGGTCGTCGATCGACGTCGTAAAGTCGTAGCCACCAAATCTCCTTTTTCTCTCTCCTCTCTAGATATTTTTAGAAAGTTGTGAGAAATGAAAATCTCATCCTTTCTATTTATAGACACAACTTTTGTAAATTGTGTCTACCTCCCCACGAGTTTCCAAAACTCCTAATCACCCCACAAAATGTCTTAAACGTCTACTTTATTATTTTACGAGTGAAAACTAAAATTTACAAAAGTTTCCGACTAAGTTCCGTTTGGGTCCAAAATAAGGATTCAAAATTAAATTCCATGAAATCTCTACACAACCTACTTTTTAAGCAGTGCAACACTCACGTTCTTACTACAGTTCTCAAAATGATATAATTCAATATAAAAAATTACCAGAAATCATACAACACATTTATATTCACTATCCATCCAAATACCAGATAAAGTCAAATAACATCTAAATCACATAAATGTCATTTAATCATGCCCATAAAAAAATTAACTTTCAAGTTCCCGTGTCTTCTCTGACACCTCATCGTTGACTCACAGTCAACTCTAGCTCAATTTATTAATGACCAATAATAATTTCACAAAATCTCAAATCATGCACTTTAAAACTATGAAATTCTGGAACGGATGTGACAACTCTCCCCTCCAAAAAGGAAGTTTGTCCATAAACTTATACCTCGTCAGTCAAAAAGATAGGGATATTCGTTCCTCATTTCTTCTTCCTTCTCACACATAGCTTCCTCGACTGCATGACTACGTCATAGCACTTTCACCATTGGTATCGTTTTCGTTTGCAATACTTGCTCCTTTCTATCTAAGATCTCTACCGGTTGCTCCATATAAGTCAAGTCTTCCTAAATTTGCAACGGTTCTGGTACTATGATCTTACTCATATTTGACATACAACGTCTCAACATTGATACATAGAATACATTATGCACATGCTCCAACTCTGATGTTAAGGCTAATCGATAGGCCACTGATCCTACTCTTTCTAGGATCTCAAAAGGTCCTACAAATCTCGGATTGAGTTTTCCCTCTTTCTGAACCGAACAATGCCTTTCGAAGGCGATACTCGCAAGTATACAAAGTCACCTACTTCGAACGTCATCGGCCGTCGTTTAGAGTTCGCATAGCTCTTATATCGGCTCTGAGCTGTCTTGAGTCACTCTTGGATCAGCTTTATCTTCTCAGTAGTCACCATGTATTAGCTCAGTTCCTAGTAACTTTCTTTTTCCAACCTCAGTTCAACAAACCGGTAATCGACACTTATGGCCATACAAAGCTTCATACGGTGCCATTCCAATACTCGATTGAAATCCATTATTATAAGCAAATTCAATAAATGGTAAGTGTTTATCCCAATCACTCCCAAAGTCTAGTACATACAATTGAAGCATATCCTCTAACATCTGAATCATGCATTCTGATTGCCCGTCGGTCTGAGGATGAAATGCGGTACTGAAACTCAACTTCGTACCCATAGCCTTTTGCAAACTTTCCCAAAACCTTGATGTAAAACTACTATCGCGATCCGATACTATTACTGTTGGGATCCTGTGTAGTCTCACAATCTCTTTCACATATAACTCTGCTAGTCTAGATGGCTTAGTCGTCTTGATCGGTAGAAAATGAGCCGATTTCGTCAATCGATCCACTATGACCCAAATCTTATAGTTCTTGTTAGTCGAGCGTGGAAATCTCAAAACAAAATCCATCTTGATCTCATCTTATTTCCACTCTAACACAGGTAATGGCTATAATAATCCTGCAGGTACTTGTCTTTCTGCTTTGACCTGTTGACATGCCAAACACTCTGAAACATACCTAGAAATTTCAAGTTTCATACCCTTCCACCAAAAGTTTTCTCGCAAGTTACGATACATCATATTACTTCCTGGGTGTACTGAGTATCTAGTACTATGCGCTTCCTCTAGAATTACAACTGATTTCCAAGTTATAACGTTCCTTGCTCTAATACAAAACTAGGTCGGTTTCCCAAAGATATCCCATCTCTCATCTTACATAGATAGACGTCGTTAAACTGTTCCTTCTTAATCTCATCCATAATATCTAGGTGTGCTATGATCGCCATCATCAAGCCACCATTGGTGTCTGGGATCACATCCAATTCTAGACGTTCCATCTCCTTTACCAATTCCTTTTGTTGAGTTAGCTCGTCGGCTAAATTCCTTTTCATCTTCCGGCTTAACGCATCGACTACTACGTTAGCCTTCCCCGGATGATACTCAATCGAAAGATCATAATCCTTCATTAACTCCAACCATCTTCTTTGTCTCATATTCAAATCTCATTGAGTGAAAATATATTTCAAACTTTTGTGGTTCGTGAATATTTCACACTTTTTCCCATACAAATAGTGTCGCCAAATCTTCAAAGCATAGATTACTGCAGCTAGTTCAAGATCATGACTCGGATAGTTAACTTCATGTGTCTTTAACTGTCTAGAAGCACAAATAATTACTTTACCACCTTGCATAAGTATACATCCTAAACCCTGATGTGACGCATCTCTATAAATCACAAATCCTTCAGTTCCAGATGGTATCGTCAATATAGGTGCTCTCGTCAACCACGTCTTCAACTCTTGAAAACTGTCTTCACACTCTTGACTCCATTCAAAAGTAATACCCTTCCTCATCAACTTTGTCATAGGTAATGATAGCTTGGAGAAATTCTCAATGAATCAACGGTAGTATCCTGCTAATCCTAAGAAACTTCAGATCTCGGATACGGACGTCGGCCTCTGCCAATTAGTTACGGCTTCCACCTTGTGAGGATCAATTGAAACTCTATTCTTGTTAATCATGTGACCAAGAAAAGTAATGCTTAGTAGCCAGAATTCACACTTCTTAAATTTTCCAAATAGTTGCTTCTCCTGCAATCTCTGAAGTATAAATCTTAAATGATTCTTATGCTCTAGCTCACTTGGCGAGTAGACAAGGATATCATCGATGAACACTATCACAAAATCATCTAAGTAGTCCTTAAAGACTCAGTTCATAAGATCCATAAATGCGGCTGGTGCATTTGTAACTCCAAATGACATAACTAAGAATTCATAGTGTCCGTAGCGCGTTCTGAAAGCTGTTTTCTCTACATCTTCTGCTTTCACTTTTAACAGATGATAACCCAATCTCAAATCTATTTTTGAAAATACTTGTGCTCCACGCAGTTGATCAAATAGGTCATCAATCCTTGGCAACGGATACTTGTTCTTGATTGTCAACTTGTTTAATTCTTGGTACTCAAAACACATACGTATTGAACCATCTTTTTTTTTCACAAACAACACTGGAGCTCCCCACGGTGATATGCTAGGTCGAATGAAACCTTTGTTAAGTAATTCTTTTAGTTGGATTTTCAATTCCTTCAACTCTATAGGTGCCATTCTATATTGTGCTTTCGATATGGGTCTTGCGTCTGGCATTATCTCAACGGTGAACTCAATTTCCCTCTCAATCAGCACGTCTGGTAAATCATCTGGAAATATGTCTGAATATTCTCGCACTATCGGAATATCCTCTACTTTCAATTCGGTCACCGAAGTATCAAGTACTGAGCATAGGAATCCCTGACATCCCTTTTTCAATAACTTACCCACTCAGATAGCTGAAACCAAGTACGGCGGTGATGTAACTCCACTTCCTTAAAAACAAAAGTCCCCATATACCGGTGATCAAAAATTAACTTCTTTCCCTTCACAGTCTATAGTAGCTTGGTTAAGAGCTAACCAATCCATTCCTAGTATCACATTGAAATGGGTCACAACAATCAGTATAAGGTCTACGGTTATCAACTTCTCACCTATCTTGATCTCACAGCCTTTATATATCGTAGACGTCACTACTGGTTTACTAAGCGGCATGGAAATGGATAATTCATACCCTAGCGATGCGTACTTAACATTCAAATGTTCAACAAAATCATGCGATACAAATGAATGAGTAGATCCCGAATCAACGAGTATGCGTGCTAAGTGTGAACATACGAGCACCATACCTGAGACCACTGTATCAGTAGTAGACACATCTCTAGGCTTCATTTGAAAAGGTCTCCCCTCATGCTGTTCTATCTCTGGTCTCCTCTCAATTGACTGCTGAGGCTTAGCACCACTGGAAGCCATAGAACTCGCTCCTTATTAGGATCACTTCCTCGGACAATCCTTTGCTCGATGTCCCAAAGTACCACAACCAAAACACTTGAGTTGTGGATAGGATGCAGAACTTGCACTATTTTTCCCTCTAGTCTTACCCTGGGAGTTAGTCAGAAAACATCGGCCGATGTGTGGTCGATTGTAGAGCGAACACATTGGTATGTTACTGGGTGTTTTTTGAGAATCACTCCAACTAGAACCAGAACCTCATGAAAACGACCTCTTAAAAGATCCACTCTGGTATCAGTCACTACCCTCATAACCTCGCTTGCCTTGTTGATTCTGCCTCGATTTTCCCCATCCACTTTCCACCACCAGTGTTGTTTGTTGCACTGCACCAACGGTTGAGTGTCCATATGGTTCCACTCTTAGACGAATATTCTCCCTCAACCCTGCTTCAAATTTCCTTGCTCTAACCGCCTCCTCTGGCATTGAATCCTTACCGAGTCTTAATAATGCATTATACTTGGAAGTATACTCGGTTACGGTCATGTCTCCCTGCTTAGGGTTATCAAATTCCCTCTTCTTCGCGTTGTGGGCAGCCCATGGAAAGAATCGGCAATTGAACTCTGCCTTGAATCTCTCCCAAGTTATCGGTGCCCCTTGGTCCAACACATTGACCCACCAATTCTGGGCTTCACCCTTCAACACATCAATTGCATTTTCTATCTTTAGCGTATCGGACATTAGAATAGTATTAAATATCCTTTCCATATCCATAACCCAATGCTCTGCCAGTGTCGTGTCAAAAGTCCCATGAAATTTTGTTGGCTTCTTTCGAGTAAATTGTTCTGACATAGATCTCATACCTCTATTTGCATGTACTACAACTATTGGTTCTACTTCAATTGGAGGTAATCGTTCTACTATGTTCCGTATCATGTCCCCCATATTTCCCATCATTTTTGCCATTTCATTCATACGGCGGGTATGCGGTGATAATTCTCGATCACCCATGGTTATAACTCCTGTAAGTCTCGATGCGTAAACACAATGAATGTACAATAATATCGATAACATGTATGTACAACAACATACATATGCATCAAACATCTCTACCATGTATGAATGCACTCTAGAACATGTGACAATTCCCTCAACACTCCACTCGTCGTCGAACGTTCCCAAAGGTTTGTTACCTTTTGTTTTGATACCAATAAAGGTCACGACCCATCCCGTTAATGTGCAGAAATAGGACATGTGGCACGTCACCAAGGCTCATCCAATTGTATTAAAGTAAAATAGCAGCAGAAAACACAAGTAAAATCCTTTAAAATCAGAGTTATAAAAAGTTTTGCCCAACTGAAATTGTTTCGAAAAGAATCCACTTGAGAAACAGAGGTCCAGTCGACTGATCGGGGGTCCAGTCGATTGAAGACCTAAAGCAGAAAGTAAAAAAAATTTCCCAGCCCTATCCAGTCGACTGTGACTGGGGTCCAGTTGACTGTGACTGGGGTCCAGTCGACTGGGGCCTCAAATTTTCAGTCGACTTGTGCCTTGTCAAATCAACTGGGCACTATGCATGCAGAATGTGGTGTTTTCGTACAGGAAACAGTCGACTGAAATCACCCTCCAGTCAATTGAAGCCTTTGAAACAGAAAGTATTTCTCTGGAACACAGGGGGTTCAGTCGACTAAAATAGGGTCCAGTCGACTGTTTCTTGGCAGAAATGCCCAACTCTGCAGCATTTCAACCCAAGGATTTCCTAATCAATTCCCAACATCAATATGATTATACTCTGCGATTCAACACATAAATATGTAAGCGTTTACTAAGGATCACAAGTCCTAATCCATTCCATAACAAGATTCGATTACAACATTCCACTAATACCAATTCTTTTTATATGTTTGGAATGAAAAACAAAAGTATGTACAAAACATTCCCCGACATTCCTCGGCCTCACTCCTTACGCTTCTTCTTTCCTCGCCTCTTATCACCTGCAATGGAGTAAATCTCCACTGCTCGACTATATGCTGAGTGCACAATTCTAAAAGTTTGCTTATATGACAATTCATGGTTTAAGCATCTAAGACACATAGATATAGTCTCTAGGGTGAGTGGTACGCATTCATCCGGTAAATGAAACTGATGCCGTGGAAGGCACACCTATCCCACGCATCCCGTACATTGGTTCGGCCTTCCTCCATACCAGGTACCGTGTCCTAGTTGGGCCTTCCTCCATATTAGACACAACCACAATCAATTCATCAAATCCTCCAGGTTCGAGGAGCTTACAACCCCGGATGAAATTGCACCAAATCCCCCTTTGACTCAAGTAGATACTTAGCATGCTCACATAAACAGTTATACATGCTTTTAACGCAGTTTCACGTGCATAATTAACGGGCCTAATTAATACATGAATTTCGCCCGGATCCAAAATATCAAAGTCGATAGTTAAAACATGAAAATCTCATATATTTCATAGATCTAGAATTCATACCTCGTGCGATCTCTCCGAAACTTTGAAGGATCGACCATAGGCCCGAATAAACGTCGGATCTCGGATTATACACGATTCCTATAAGTTTTACTTGATTTTCTCCAAATTCCTAGAAATTAAATTTTCGAAAAAGTTGGCCAAACACGGCCTAAGAAGCATCAAAATGAAGGTCTTACCTCGAGGAGTTCAAATCTAAAATTTGGCAAAAATCTGACGGACGAACGGTCGTCGATCGGCGTCGTAAAGTCGTAGCCACCAAATCTCCTTTTTCTCTCTCCTTTCTAGATATTTTTAGAAAGTTGTGAGAAATGAAAATCTCATCCTTTCTATTTATAGACACAACTTTCGTAAATTGTGTCTACCTCCCCACGAGTTTCCAAAACTCTTAATCACCCCACGAAACGTTTTAAACGTTTACTTTATTATTTCACGAGTGAAAACTAAAATTTACAAAAGTTTCTGACTAAGTTCCGTTTGGGTCCAAAATAAGGATTCAAAACTAAATTCTGTGAAATCTCTACACAACCTACTTTTTAAGCAACGCAACACTCACGTTCTCACTACAATTCTCAAAATGATATAATTCAATATAAAAAAGTTATCAGAAATCATACAACACAGGTATAAACACTATCTATCCAAATCCCAGATAAAGTCAAATAACTTCTAAATCACAAAAATTTCATTTAATCATGCCCATGCAAAAATTAACTTTCAAGTTCTCGTGTCTTCTATGTCCACTAATAATTTCACAAAACCTCAAATCATGAACTTTAAAACTATGAAATTCTGGAATGAATGTGACAGAGTATGCTCAAGGCAGAGCAAAATTTTGCAAAATTTGTAATTTTATCCTATAAATTTGTAATAATTATACGTATTACATATATTTGGCCCCTACAATTGAATGAATTGGATAGGTATGTTTATTGTAAAGTTTTGAAATTAACTTAAATATTGGCCCCTTCAATATAATAATTTTTACATAATGGCCATGCTAATATACATATTGTAATACTAATTGTAACCTAACCCATCATTAACCATTAGTGGAGTTATAAATTCCAAATAAAGAGAAGATCTAAGATTGATCAATTCTAATCTAACTCATCCTAAATATTTGGTCCAACACTTTTTTCTCCCACTAATCAGTTTAGCCCAAAACCAAATTGATTTAACACCAATCCAAGCTTTATGAATTCTAGTATGTGATCAGACTTTATTATAAAAAAAAAAGTGACAATATATACAAATAGACCTAAAAATGTATAAATATGCCCCCAAAACCCGTTTTAGCCCTTTTATGAGCAAACATAGGGACCATGTACTCGGCCCACAGGTGTTCCTAGCTCTGCCCCTTATTGCTTAAGGTTTTAGTTTTTTACAATGCATATATGATCTTTGCTAAAATGGCTATTTCTCTGTCTATTTCTCTCCCTCCCTCTTCTTCATTTTTATTTGACTTTTTAAACTTTTCATTGAAACCTGATAGTATACTTTTTTCTGGCATCCTCCTTAAATGGCCTAGCTACATATTGTTACTATCTGAGCGAACATTGTACGTTTTGTTTTTTTACTCTGAGGACTAGGGGTGTAAGCAAACCAATCGAACCGATCAGTTCAGTTCGGTTCGGTTCGGTCGGTTTTCAAAAAGTTCATGCAGCGTAAAAATCGAATTGGACAAAAAATTTACACTAAATCGAACTGAACCAAACTGAACTGAAACTAAACCTGATCGATTTGCTTGAAAATTGGATCAAACGGAACCATTTTCACCCCTACTGAGGGCGATGAAGGAAATTTGGTTCTTTCAGAAAGTCTATGTGAAAACTTTAGTTCTTTTGAGAATTTTAATTTACCTTTTAACCATATTTTCTTTGTCCTTCCCATTTTTTGCCCTTACTAACCAAATAAATAAAAGGATACAGCTCTATTTTACCTTTTATTTCTAATCACTAAATCAATGAACCAAACGGACCCATAAGATAAGTTAGAGAGCATTTTATTCTTCTTGATAAAATCTTTCCAGGTTGTGTCTGGGCAGCTCTCCTGCTCTTTCTTCGCAATACACAATGCTTACACTGTCATCTATAGATTTATCAGAATTGCAGGGAATTGTTTGTCATGTTAATTGTTGTTCTTTCCATGCAAGAGGTTTCCACATACTATTCGAATTTGAAAATCAGATCGAGTTGAATGAAGACATTGAAAAATATGAAGGGACAATTATACGTCGAGGATAGTGAATTTTTTAAGTATTGCATTTTTTCTTCTTCTTCTTCTTCTTCTTATTTCATGCCCATGGGCACAAGTTATTACTAGTAGATATATATAGAGATGTCAGTATACAAGCCATTTATCTAGCCTATTTACGAGGTTTTTCATTATCTCTTTAAAATTATATAATTTTATAATAGACATATATATAAAGGTAAGTATATAAACTCTTTATCGAGCCTATTAACAGCTTTTTCACAAGCCAGAATCAATCATGTTCAACAAAACCAAACAAAAATATATTTTGGGCCTTGGACCTTCTTTACTTCTAAAACTCAAACCCAAGCCTAAAGCATGGTGTGACATATATCCCACATTACTAATTTACAAGACATTTCCACACCTTATATGTCACGCCCCAGAATGGCAAAAATAGAGAAAAATAAATTTCCTTTTTGGGTCCAAAGGTAGCGACTGGTGAAGTCACATGGTTGTACACACTACGCAATACTAAGCAACAATAAGTAAAAGATATAACAAGAATGAAATCTAGGTTCTAGTTAAGACATAACTAAATGTCAAAATGAGGTTACTAACTATTACACATCAGAGTAAAATAAAACACAGCGGAAGTACAATTGTGAAGGCAACATAGCCTGATTACAAAAGGTCTGGAAAGTAGTAAAGATAAGTAACTATAGTCTAGCCTAATCTTCAATTGGCGTAGAGATAGTCCTTGGTGTAGTAGTCCTCTTCTGTCTGACCTCCTTCGGGGTAGTCCTTTGTAGGGTCATCGTCACCGGCATAGTAGTCCTCGCCTGTTGGTCCTTCACCTGTATAGACATGACCAGGGTGCGCTGGAACATAAAAATGTCCAGCTGCATAAACGCCGCCAGCTTAATGAAGGCTGAGTGAATTAGATACTAACAAGGTATCAACTATTGAAGTTATAACAAGATGTAAACGATAACCATTAAGTTCAGTGAGGGTACCTCATTCAATCAAACCGATGATCCGATTACTAACATCTTACTCATTTTAAGACCGACAATACATTGTGATAGAAGAATAGACTCGATAGTAGTTCATTCTTAAGGATGCACCATTGCTCCGTCCACCGCTTTTAAGAACATATGCACAATCCAATGCATGTCATGGATACCATGTCAGTCCATCCCCAGCTTTAAAGAACATATGCCCAGTTTACCGCACTATAGGGATATAACGCTTTAAGCAATAGTACATCATTCTATGCTATAACTTAGCGACGTCTACCAGTGATCACGGTCCACCGCAATCATAGACACCTTTGTCTGTCTACCACTTTTAAGAACATATGATTAGATCATCTGGCTATCTTTGGGCAAATGGTCCGGTCCACCGCAAGTCACAAACACCTTCGTTTGTCTACCGCTTTTAAGAACATATGATCGACCAAAGCCCGCCCACGCAAGATTTCTGAATCTTAACAAACCTACTTAAGTTCAACTCTAACATTGATACATGACAATCACAATGTGGCCTGACTACTTTGAATGAAATGAATGATAACTCCAAAGGATTTGCAACTATAACGTTATCTAATGTCACAACCATTATCCGTTAATATCGTCGTTACTACTGATCGGGAGAGAACAAATCCTATTTATACGCCTTATCGCGCGTTTGTTAGTACCTTTTTATCTTGTTTTTGTATATTTTTACTTCGTTTTCTATTTTCTGACAGGTTTTGGAAGAAATCAAGAAAACCAAGTTAAATGGGATGAAAAAGTAGAGCAAAAGAAGCAAGAAAAAGTCCTTCGCGCACGCAGACCGCTCGCGCGAAACCCAAGAAATCGCTTGCACGATCCGCTCGTGCGAGATCCCAATATTGCGCTCGCGTGGCCCGCGCGCGCGATATGTGTAAAAATGGAACTTGCGTATTTCAGTATACTGATGATTTCTACGCGAAAGAAACTGCCTAATTACGTCCAGATTGCAAAATAAAGCATTTTCAGTGCGTTTCGGGTTAGGAAAGCTTCCAAAAACTTGTTATAAATCTATATATACCCTATTTTACTTCAATTAAAGGGTTGCCAATTATTATACACATAAGATACAAACACACTTTCAGCCATTGAAGGGGGAAAAGCAAGGAGAAGAAGAAGAAGACCAAGGATTCCCATGGCCTCCTCCATCAACCTCTTGCTGTTCATCAATTCTATGGACAACTAAACTCTAAATCTAGGGTTTCAATGAAACCCTAGCCAAGTAATAGGGTTTTATTTATGTTTTTATTTTAGTTTTATTATGTATGGATGATGATTACATGTTTAGAGGATTTTTATAAATAAATCGTACTTTTATTGATTAAATCATTACTTTCAAAGTTTACTCTTGTCTTGGATCTATTTTGATGGTAGTGTGCTCAATGATCTATGCTTGTTTAGATTATTTACATGTAATGGTGCTTAAATTGAATTGTGCTATCAAGTATCCGAATAGTTCATGCCTAGATTAGACGGATTATACCACAACCCTAGTTTAGTGTGGGATAATTCGTGCTAACCGAAGATGGATTATGTTGGTGCTTGAACCATAGTTATTTTCTTGACGGAGGAATTGGGCTTGTAGCTACAATTCCCCATTATCATCCAACTTAATAATCTAAGTGAATGCATAAATATTCATATTATGAAGCTAGTGGTGGATTTGCAATCCTAGGTTCCTTTAAACATATTTATAAACACACTTTTAAATTGCTTTCATAATTTAGATTTAATTTCCTTAGTTTCAGTAATTTAATTAAAATCAAAGGAAAATCTCGTTTTAATAATTAATTAGATTTAGGTTTTAAAATTAAGAGTTGTAGTAATTCAATCTCTGTGGGTTCGACCTTTGCTTTCACTACTACAAATCCTTAGAAAAGTAAAGTACACTTTTTTATATCTTGATTCTGACAAGATCAATTTTTGGCGCCGTTGCCGAGGATTGCATTACTACCTTTAGTTTTAGAATCTTAGTTTAGTTAATTCATAAATATTAGATTAGGTTTTCTTTTTCTTATTTTTTTTTCATTCTATTTTGAGTCACTAACCTTTCTTTTTATTTTGTAGTTTCTCGAGTCGTCAAAATTCTAACGTTTCTGGGAGGAATAGCTTAGCACATCAAAGGAGCTTACGCGGAAAAAAAAATATAAATAAAATAAAATAAATTGCTTCTTTTGAAACTCGCTTTAAACCACTGTAAGTCAGGGCGCTGTGACGCACTATTTGCATTAGTTTAGGAGTGATTGTTCACGTGCATTAGCTAAGAAACACGGGGCGCTGGGCTTGACGCGGTCATTGCATTACAGGATAATATTCATGCATCATAGTAGTACTGTGTGCTTGCTTGTTGTCTTACTTGCGTGATTATTTTTTTTTATCTGAGTCAGTTTTTAGTTTAATTTAGTTTTATTTCTAAGTTTATGTTTGGTACCCGTTCAAGTAAACCTGAGTTACATTTTATCGATCTTGAACTTGAACGTACTTTAAGAGTTAGTAAGTCCGCGACCCAAGCTTCTAGAGCTAGGTTGCAAGACGACGAATCAACGCCGATTCCATCGTCGTTGTTTGAAGTTGAAATTCAAAGTACCCTTAAACGGTTAAGGAGAACTCGAATGATTAAAATCGAACCGATTAAAATGGCTGATGGAAACAATGGAAATAATATGAATAATCTTAATATACCGCCACCTCCTCTGCTTAAAGATTACTTTATTCCTACAACTTACACGCCACAAGTAGGTATCGAATTATCGGAGGCGACGGCATCTTATTTTGAGATAAAGTCGTCTACCATCTTGCTACTTCCTTCTTTCCATGGCCGTTTAAATGAAGATCCATATCAACACTTAGGAGATTTTTAAGATATATGCTCTACTTTAAAAATCCAAAATTTCACTGATGATGAATTAAAACTGCGTCTCTTTCCATTCTCTTTAACAGACAAAGTGAAGCATTGGCTTCAATCACTTGAGCCGAACACTATAAAAACATGGGAAGCATTACGTACCGCATTTTTACAAAAGTTTTTCCCTATTATGCGTACTAATCAAATAAGAAAATCGATAACAAATTTTGTGATGCAAGATGGGGAAACACTTTATGACATAGGGGAAAATTTTTAAGAATTATTACGCTCGTGTCCACATCATCAGGTTCCTAAGTGGCAGCTGGTACAGGTTTTCTACGAGGGACTTATTCCCTCTGTCCGTAATACCGTCTATGCCATTTGTGCAGGTACCTTCCTACACAAAAGCGCCGATGAGGCCTGGAAAATATTTGAAACACTGAGTGAGAATTCGATGCATCAGGCTGTGTCGGCACGTTCTGAGGGGTACCTTCGACCTAAGCGAGAGGTAAAGTTTGAGTCAAGTCAATCAATTGAAATACAAGAATTAAATAGAAAACTTGACCAACTTATGAGGATGGGAATTAGGTCCAATCCACCTTCTTCAGAAGTATGTGCATTATGTTCTGAACCGTCACATAATATCTTTGCATGTCCTTCTGCATCTCAATATCCGGAATTTGTTGAGCAACACGTTAATTCTATGCAACAATTCTCACGGAATAATTATAATTCTATGTCGAACAATTTTTCTAATACTTATCGACCCCAATATCAACAAAGTCAATACCAACACCCACCTCCTATTCCTAACCCTTCAAGGGATAACGCTTTTGAGGCTACGGTGTTGGCATCCCTTAAAAACATAGAAACTCAAGTCCAAGAACAAGCACAAATAGTGCACTCTCATACACAATCCATTGCGAAGCTTGAATCCCAAATGGGACAAATAGCTACTACGGTGAGTCGTAGAAACGAGGGGAAGTTGCCTGCCCAAACTGTTCAAAACCCTAAGGGACAATACGAAAAGGGGGGGTCGAGTGAGAGCGTGAACGTTGTTTCGACTATGACGACTATTAAAGAAGAGAAAGTTGTTGAAATTCCGGATACGAGTGAGAGAAATATAAATAATAACTCAAATAAGGAGGGTGAGGAAACAAATAGGAATAAGAAAGATAAAGAACCGGTCCCAACGAATTATATTCCGAGAATGCCATATCCCCCAAACGTTAAGGAACCGTCAAATTTTTCTAAGAAAAATTCGAAAACGGAAGATATACTCGAGGTGTTCAAACAAGTAAAAATTAATATTCCATTCCTCGATGCTATAAAACAAATTCCCGCTTACGCTAAATGTCTTAAAGACCTATGCACTCAAAAGCGTAAATTGCGTAGTCATACTCCTAAAAAGGTCTTCCTCACTGAAAAAGGAAGTTCTATTTTTCAACACTCACCTCCAAAGTATAAGGATCCTGGTACGCCGACTATTTCATGTGTCATAGGTGACAATGTTATCCATAGGGCTCTCCTTGACTTAGGAGCTAGTGTGAACCTCTTACCTTACCACGTTTATAAACAACTAGGACTAGGTGAACTTAAGCATATGGCCGCGACTATTCAATTAGCGGATCGTTCCGTCAAAGTACCTAGAGGGATCATCGAGGACGTCCTTGTTAAAGTTGATCAATGCTTTTATCCCGTTGATTTTATGGTCCTTGATAATGAACCCGTGCTAGATTCTAAGAAACACACTCCTGTCATCTTAGGTCGTCCATTCTTAGCCACCGCTAATGCGCCTGTCAATTGTCGAACGGGGGTGATGAAAGTGTCGTTCGGGAATCTGAACTTAAAATTAAACATTTTTAACGCTGTTGATCAACCTCCCAAAGACGATGATTACCAATATATGGAAGGTAGTGAGGTCAGAAGAACTGCTGAACTTAATAAAGAAAAAATATGAGTGAGTGAAATAATATAGTGAGTAATGAGAGAATGAATGCAAATAACCTAGACCCCAAAGATGAATTTACTCAAAAGGTAAGAAATCGATTCGAATATAATTCGGGAGAACCGTTGGTTGAATTAATCCAAAGCGACATTATTTCTGCTTACTACCGAGCTCTTCCTGATATCTTAAGAGGTTCACAGTCCGAGTTACGGCCTCCTTGAATCTTGAGCTAGAATGGTCTAGTTGAAGACGTAAAAGATAGCGCTTCTTGGGAGGCAACCCAAGCTTTAATTCGTTTATTTTAATGATTTTTGGTCGTTTTTGGGTCATTTTGAGTCTGTTTTTGAGTTTTCTGGACAGGTTTGGGGGTCGGAATAAATTTATTTTAAACTAGTATACATTATAATAAAGAAAAAGAGGAAAAGACCAAAGTCGCGCGCGACCCGCTTGCGCGACATGTCGCTCGCGCGGCCCGCTCGCGCGAGATTCTCCCATAGACAAAAATTTTCAAGTTTTTTATTTTATTTTATATATATAGCCTCAGTATCTATTCGCGCTTGAATTCACGCGCGCGAGAGGTCCGCTCGCACGGCTCGCTCGTGCGAGCTTGTGCCTTAGAAACTTTTCTGAAAAAAATAAAAAATAGGCTTCAGTATTACCTCGCGGAGGGATTCGCGCAAGCGAGGGTCGCTCGCGCGGTCCGCTCGCGCGAGGTGGGGATTTTCCACTTTTTCTTATTGTTCTTTTACATTCTGTTTCCCAAACTTGGTCCGGTGTTTTTATTTGTTCTGTTCATTATTTTCATAGTTTCGTTTATGTTTGTGTTTTTTTTTAATTATTTTCATTAAGTATTTTACTTCTAGTTAGTTTTTATTTCTATTTTTATTAATTTAAAAATAAAAAGAGAAACATAATATAAATAAATAAATAACAAAAAGGAAAAAAAAAACATGTGTAATATAAATTAACTTTTATTATTTATTTGTTTGTTTAATTTTCTTTTGTTAAGTATTAACAGGTGAAATAGTGCTCCGTTTGGAGTAATTGAACTTTGATTCCATATTATTATACGTTCACCTGTTTGTGATTGCCGAGATCGAGGTATTAGCGTTCCTTCTTTACGTACTTTCCTTTCTTTCGTTTTATTGTTTCATTGGGGACAATGAAAGGTTTAGGTTTGGGGGTATGCACACGCATGCACATTATACTGCAATTTTTCAAATTTTTCAAAAAAATTTCGATACTTGTGCTTAAATAAATGATGTTACCGACGTTTTTGCAATATAAATTTGATACTTCTTGTTATAGTACTTAGATTGTTATAGAATGGTAAACAAGAGAATATGTGATTAAACAGTTGCTGAAGTCATGATATGATGATTTAGGTTATGTATCGTTCGAATCGTAGTTTTATATCATAAATTTGCACACAAACCTATGCACTGCACGTAGTCGCTTGAATACATGTCTGATATGAACTATAATATAATTCGGATTTCTAGATAACACAAGGTGGAGACTAGACCCGGTGAGGTTTTGAGCCTATCTTTTCTTTTTAGAGGGTTATAAATACATTGTGTTTGTTGAATTTCATTGGAATAGCGCATTAACTTGTTGTTTAGTCTTATTATTCTTGTTTTGGTTGATAGTCAAGTTAAAATATTTGTTATCATGCTAAATAATCTTCCGTCGTAAACGTTGAAAAATCGTATCACCCTAGGACATGATTTTAGGCCTTCTTTGTTTTCCACCCTTTTGACCTTTGTCCTATCCAGTTAAATGAAAAATTTCCTTAGTTCGCCCTTTGAGCCGTTAAAATGTCATTTTTCTTTAATTACCATTATCCTGTTTTTGCTCCAATTTGGCCAACTTGGAGTTCACCTCTGAAAGATTGATCAACTTTTAGTGGTGTTAAGGCGATGTGTGATTGAGAAGAAGAAGAAAATAAGATGATGTTTGGGGTGGTTGCCTTGGTATTCAATGAATATTTGCTTCAAAAGCAACGAAAAGGAAAGGAAAAGATTGAAAGAAAAAATAAAGAAGAAGAAGGTTGATAAAAAAAAAAAAAGAAAATAAATAAATTATATGAAAAGGAGGAGAATGAAAAGATGAAAGTTGGTGGAAGAGACGAATGAAAGAAATCGAACATGCCTTACAATGCCATTCTAAAACTACCTAATGAATCATTTCTATCCTTTTTCATTACCTGAGCCACATTACAACCTTTGAAAAGTCCTATTTGATCCTAGGAAACATGGTTTGGATATGAAAATGATGGGAGGGGGATTAAAACATGGTAATGATTAATTTTTCTTGATTGTTGGCATCCTATCCATGAGACTATTGTTCTTTCGTGTCATGCGACCTTTTCGAGTCATATGTGAGCATTTCTCGTTTTGAAAACATATTTCCTTTACTCACATATTTTAGAAAAATTACACCTGTTTCTGAGTGTTTCATTTTAGAGTGTAATTAACATTGTGAGATTCGTAGTCGAGACATAGTTAATTGGTTATCCGAGTTATATTCTAAGTTCATGACATGCGCGTGTTCATTTGACTACCATATCACACACATGCAATTTTATGAGAAACTCTATTGATTTATAGATGCATGTGCTTGGGATTGTTTTTCATGACGTAGGTAGACGTTTGATTCCGTTTCTTCTTGTTCGTTATTCTATTTCAAATCTTTGTTCTATGATAAGGAGTATTGAATATTATGTTCTTTGTTTTAGTAAAACTTTTTAAATATACAAGTTAATAAAGATGGTTGTGGGTAACTTGCTGACGAGAACCCTCACGAGACTTTACTCGTCCGACTAGGGACACCTAGGGGTTTAAAAGGCTTGTTGCATATGCTAAATGCAATCGTGATCCATGCGAAAATAGAATAGATTTTTATTTTATTAGTAATTTTATTTTTCTTTTCGTTTTGCTCGAGGACTAGCAAAATGTAGGTTTGGGGGTGTGATCGGGAGAGAACAAATTCTATTTATACACCTTAACGCGCGTTTGTTAGTACCTTTTAATCTTGTTTTTGTATATTTTTACTTCGTATTCTATTTTCTGACAGGTTTTGGAAGAAATCAAGTAAACCAAGTTAAATGGGGTGAAAAAGCAGAGCAAAAGAAGCAAGAAAAAGCCCTTCGCGCGCGCGGACCGCTCGCGCGAAACCCAGGAAATCGCTTGCGCAATCCGCTCGCGCAAGATCCCAATATCGCGCTTGCGTGGCCCGCGCGCGCGACATGTGTAAAAATGGAACTTGCGTATTTCAGTATACTGATGATTTCTACGCGAAAAAAACTGCCTAATTACGTCCAGATTGCAAAATAAAGCAGTTTCAGTGTGTTTCGGGTTAGGAAAGCTTCCAAAAACTTGTTATAAATCTATATATACCCTATTTTACTTCAATTAAAGGGTTGCCAATTATTATACACATAAGATACAACCACACTTTCAGCCATTGAAGGGGGAAAAGCAAGGAGAAGAAGAAGAAGACCAAGGATTCCCATGGCCTCCTCCATCAACCTCTTGTTCATCAATTCTATGGACAACTAAACTCTAGATCTAGGGTTTCAATGAAACCCTAGCCAAATAATAGGGTTTTATTTATGTTTTTATTTTAGTTTTATTATGTATGGATGATGATTACATGTTTAGAGGATTTTTATAAATAAATCGTACTTTTATTGATTAAATCATTACTTTCAAAGTTTACTCTTGTCTTAGATCTATTTTGATGGTAGTGTGCTCAATGATCTATGCTTGTTTAGATTATTTACATGTAATGGTGCTTAAATTGAATTGTGCTATCAAGTATCCGAATAGTCCATGCCTAGATTAGACGGATTATACCACAACCCTAGTTTAGTGTGGGATAATTCGTGCTAACCGAAGATGGATTATGTTGGTGTTTGAACCATAGTTATTTTCTTGACGGAGGAATTGGGCTTGTAGCTACAATTCCCCATTATCATCCAACTTAATAATCTAATTGAATGCATAAATATTCATATTATGAAGCTAGTGGTGGATTTGCAATCCTAGGTTCCTTTAAACATATTTATAAACACACTTTTAAATTGCTTTCATAATTTAGATTTAATTTCCTTAGTTTCAGTAATTTAATTAAAATCAAAGGAAAATCTCGTTTTAATAATTAATTAGATTTAGGTTTTAAAATTAAGAGTCGTAGTAATTCAATCTCTGTGGGTTCGACCTTTGCTTTCACTACTACAAATCCTTAGAAAAGTAAAGTACACTTTTTTATATCTTGATTCTGACAGGATCAACTACGATCCTATAACGCATTAACTCATTATCACGTCTGTATTACAACAATAAAGCATGCTGGGAATACTGAATAGTAAATAAATAACTAAACAGTTATGATATAATTGGGACAGGGGTCCAATCGATTGGTATAAAAATAGTAACAATCGATTGGGAAAAAGTCCAATCGATTGGATAACATGCCAATCGATTGCTAATATTGGCAATCGATTGGGATATTAATCGATTAGGAAAAGTCCAATCGATTGGGACTTCGTCTTCTTCACAGTGAAGACAGTCCAACATGTATAAAACGGGACAAACATGATTTCAGCTTCATTTCTTCATTTAGACATGTTCTAACATCAATTAAATATTACCAAGTGAGTTTAGAACTCACCTTAGGTCACAAATGGGTGTTTGGGAATGTGTATTTGAAGCTTAGAGCTTCAATGGTGGCTCGTCTCTCTCTCCTCTGTCTTCTCTCTTCTTCTCTGTCTTCTCTCTTCTTCTTTCTTTTTTTCTTCTCCTAGCCTTCTTCTTCTTCTTCTGTCACAGTCCATCTCTGTGTGTGTGTGAGTGTATGGATATATATATATATGTGTGTGTGTATCTATATTTATATATATAGTAATGTAGAAGAGATGCAACTTGGTGTTTAGCAAAATAATTGACATGCCATATGGTATTGATATAGATATACACATATATACAGTATCCTAACAAAACCTATCATGATTCTCAGTCACCATAGTCCCACGTTTTTCCCTCCTATATTGTTCTTACATTCAAAAACAAAATTCTAAAATGTAAAACCACCCACGTCTCCTCAACCGCCACACCCACGTCTCGATCGACTTTTTAACTCATGCATCTACCTCACTCAAGCCTCTCTCTCTCTCTCTCTCTCTCTCTCTCTCTCTCTCAAATCATAGCCATTTTTTCTTGCCAAGGCCATACTCATATATTTGCGAAGGAAAGAATGAGACGGGTCTAAGGAAAGGTCGATAGAGGTTGAAGATTGTGTTTTTTGTTATAGACATTGCTGCCATGGTTGCTTCTCATGCATGCTGTTGAGTTTCCGTTTTCGTTTTTGTTGCTTAGAGTACCGACAGATCAGTACGAATTCTTCAAGGTGAAATTCTTTTGCAAATTATGATTCTTTGATCTATTTCTATTCAAAATTTCCATTATATATTTTCTTTAATCAAATCTTATGAATTCTTCAAGGTGCCATGAACCTGCTGCGCATGATTAGACTACATTGATTTTGGATCACATATACAGAACCATATTAACAATAATCATCTTTTTTTAAACACTTGTGCATAGCACGGGCCAACAAAAATTTTCAGTTTCATAATAGCCTATTTAATATGCATGATCATGTCCTATAATATGTTAGGTACATGGCTGATGTAGCTGAAAAGCAATTGGATGCTGCTGCTTTAAATGTGGGCTATACATGATGTGGTACATTAATTATGGGATTTCAGCAATTAGGCTTAACGTTTGTCACTGACTTTATATAAATAGTTACTATTTAGTTTGTTCTTTTATTGGTAGGATCACTATACTGTGTGTTGTAAATTTTTGTATTTTTCTTTAATCTAAATTAACATTAAGATTATTCTCCGCAATAAGTTGTAGATCCATTAAGCTTATGAATACACAATATTTACCAAATTTAGTGTGTTGCGCATGCACTACTGTGATCGACCACGAGGTAGACAATTCATTGTACTTTTTTAAACAACTTTTGACAGCAAAAAATACAGTCCTTTCTATATAACAAGACATAACAACTTATTAGTAATTAATTTTTTGAAAAAAATTAATAATCCCGTGCATAGCACGGGTCAACGCTAGTATAGATATGTGTGAGTGTATATATGTATAACCACACACACAACCCTCCCTCTCTCTCTTTCTGATTTCTGAAAACAGAAATATGCCCAAAATGGGCTAGTATATATAGATGGGAAGTGTTCACTTGGCCTTTCCTCAACCAAGGCAAGTGAATCTGCCCAGCTGCTGCCAATCGATTGGCATAAACAGCAATCGATTGATATTAGGTATAAATGCTCCAATCGATTGGTAAAAGTGGCAATTGATTGGTAAACTTGCCGATCGATTGGCATTCAAATTATACCAAAAGCAGGGGAAAACTCATACAAGTATTACAAGAAGCATACAAGGTTTTATTTATATAATACATTACAAAAATACAGGGTATTACATTATATATATGTATTTTCCTCTCATAATCAAGCAAGCTTGTGTTGGGGAAATGAACTCCCATGCGCACGTAGGGGAGGGTGCAAATCTGGATTCCAACCGTCCGATTTAGCTTGAAAATCATGACTTGTGTGCATCCTGTGGATACGAATGCGGCTAGCATAGTATTACTTTTTTGTGACCGTTGGAGAGCTGAGCACATGTTAAAATTATTTTATAAACTCTCTATGACTTTTGAGAGGGGATTAACTCCTTTGTGATTGTTGGGGGGGAATTCAATGGAGTTTCATCTCCTGTTGTGCTACCTCCTAGTTCATTATATATATATATATATATATATCTGGGTTAGCTTGGGCATTAGATATATTTCCTTCCAGATTATTCTTCTTCCTTTGTAGTTCTAAAATACAGTTTCTGAAAAATCACTTCACTTCTTTTGGAGCAATTTTGAGCACTCAAGTATTCTTCCAATTTAAATGCATGTTTGGAAGAGTTTGATTGCTTAATCTTGAAGAACATAGCACCATATTGAGACCTTCTGCGTCGAGTCAGAGACTCTGAGTGGGTAGAATTATTCTTAAGGGCAACGCAACTGTTGAACACCTCAATAAAAACTCTGTCACGCCCATCCCAAAAAATCATAGTTTTAAAATACATATTTGAATTTTGAAAAGTGTCAATGTTAATTGATAATTGTGAATGGAGTTGACGTGGTCAACGGTGGTGTGTCAGTTGAGGACACAATAATCAACGAAGTCATAATGCATTGACATGAAGAAATGACATTTATATGATTTTAAATGTTAATTGACTTTACCTGATTTTCATGAATAGTAATTATACCTATGTAGTATAATTTCTGGTAGTTTTGATCTGGTTTTAGACCATTATGAATACTGTGGTGAGAACGTGAGTGATACGTTGCTTAAAATGTAGGTAGTCTAGAGATTCCACGAAATTAGTTTCACAACGTGATTTTTGGACCCAAATGGAACCTAGACGAAAACTTTTATAAATTTTAGTTTTAACTCGTGAAGTTATAAAATGGACGTGTGCGACGTTTCAAGAGTTAATTAGAAGTTTTGAGAACTCGTGGGAGGTAAATGTAATTTCTGAGAGTCGTGCTTATAGATAGTGGTGGATGAGATTTTCATTTTATCCACAAATTCAAAATATCTAGAGGAGGAGAGAGAAAGGGAGATTTATTGCCACGACCTTGTCGACGACAAACAACGACCATTCGTCTGCCAGTTTTTCACCAGATTTCGTATTTGGACTCCCCGAGGTAAGAGCTTCATTTTAATACCTTTTAGGCCTCATTTGGCAAAGTTTTTCCAAAAAGCTAATTTTAAGATATTAGGAAAAACATGTCTATACTTTTAGGAATCGCTTGAGATCGGAGATCCGTCGTTTATTTGGTCTCCTAGTACTTCTCCTAAAATTTGAGAGTTATATCTCGAGGTATGAATTCTGAACCTTTGTAATATAGACAATTTTGGATGTTTTAGATATTTTTTATGAATTGTGATCTGGGCAAAATTCCTGTGTTAAAGTAGGCCCGTTAATTTTAGCGAGTACATATTGAAAAGCATGGTGATATGGTTATGTGAGTATGCTAAATGTCTATGTGGGTCAAAGGGGAGTTTGGTATAATTTCACGCTGGTGCACGCCTCTCGATGTTTGAGAGTTTATAGTAGTGATGAATACTCACTTGGGGTGAGAAGTGGCAAACCAGAGCAGTTGGATACAATGGTTGAGTGATTCTTGGCTAACCTTTGGCATCGCGGTTTAAATTATGTGATTTAGATGTTTAAAGCATGAATTGTCCATATAAATTTGTTTAGAATTGTACACTCAGTATATAGCTGAGCAATGGAGACTTCCTCCATTGTAGGTGATAAGAAGAAAGGCAAGAAAAATCGTAAGGAGTGAGGCTGAGGAATGCCGGGGAAACCTCACCTTGTTTATATTTTTGTTACTCCGAACTTGTAATAAGAACTTGAATTCGTAATATGTTGTAACCGAATCTTAAGTTGGATTAGTACTTGTAACGCTAGTGATTACTCTGGTAATTATGGTTTAAATCATTGTAATATGGTCGAGTTATGTTGGAAATTGATTGGAGAACCCTTGGTTATTGTGATGTGATGCAGAATTGTGCAGTTCAGGGAGGGATCAGTCGACTGACCCGTGTTTCAGTCTACTGGACCCCTGTAATTTGGAAAGTTTCCTTCAATTTTCACAGGCATCAGTCAACTAAAGGGAGACCATCAGTCGACTGGTTTCCGCACGAAAACACCACATTCTGCATGCATAGTGCCCAGTCGACCAGACCAAGCTCGTCGATTGAAAAATTGAGGGCCCAGTCGACTAAGACCCCGATACAGTTGACTGGACCGGGTTGTAGAACTTTTTATACTTTCTGCTTCTGGTCTCCAGTAGACTGGACCCTAGATCAGTTGACTGGACTTCTAGATTTCAAAATGGATTCTTTTGGAAGTGTTTTCAATTGGGAAAAACTTTTTATGACTCTGACTTTAATGAATTTTATTTATGTTTTTTGCTGAAATTTTACTTTATTAGAACTGGATAAGCCTTGATGACGTGCCACATGTCCTATTTCCGCGCGTAGCAGGATGGGTCATGACACACTCATAACAATATCCTCTTTATTTCCAACATTTATCGAGCCGAGTCACAAGCCATTGTTCAGCAGCTCGACTCGTTTACACCCCTGTTTATAGCTAAATATACATATTGGACCTTTTTTTATTGAAAAAGGATATATGTTGGGCCTCAACATATACATATATATATATATATAGCCATAGAGTGATCCAACGTGCATATCTAGCTAGAGGTAACCCCTATCAAGTGGAGAAGCCCAACATGTATATCTTGTCATAGTTACCTCGTATTTATTTTCTTTTCTCTTTTAAATTATACCCCATATTTATTTCATGTGGGGCATTTTCTTTAACAGGAAACATGACTTGACAATGAATTAGGGATTTGCCTACAGGCAGGATCGCTCAACAACGACTCATGGCTTAGCTCGATAATAGCTCAACTCGGCTCGGCTCGGCTCGGCTCGTATAATAAACAAGCCAAGCTCGAGCTTGAATATAAAGCTCGTTTAATAAACTAGCCAAGCTTGAGCATGCATGGGCTCTGCTCGCTAAGGCCCGCGAACAGTTTGATTAAGGCTCGAATAGTAGGCTCGTGAACAATCTCTTTAATAGGTTGGATAAGTGTTTGTTTAATTATATATGTATATGATAATTATAAAAATATAATATATATATATATATGTATAATGTAAAGTATTTAAAATTGAAAGAATATTATATATGTATGATAATTATAAAAATATAATATATGTATAATGCAAAGTATTTAAAATTGAAAGAGTATTGACATATTATAATGTACACAGTCCTAAATTCATGTGCCAATCAATTGTTTTAGGCAAAAAAAATATATATATATATATATATGTCAATTGTCAAGCAATGAGCTTGGTATGTAGATTTTGGCTGGCAACTTAAACTTGCTACTAGGGGTGTACATGAGTTGAGCCGCTCAACAAGGGCTCGCGATTCGTCTCAATAATAAACGAGCCAAGCTCAAGCTTGAGCAGGATGCCAACTCTCAAAGCTAGGTTCAAATTCAAAAAGCTCGGCTCGAGTACATCTCTACCTACTGTAGATACCCCATTTTGTCGGCTATCAGAATTAGGAGACCCATAGCTTGGTGGTTCACAATGATCGAAAAAAGACTCAAAAGGACTCCTGGAAGTCAGTTCTACCTCTCAGAATGCTCAGAATGACCAAAATGCCCCTGAAAGCCCGAAAGCTCCCAGATTTGGTCCCAAAGTTCTGGAAACATGCTATGTCATGAGAAAAGTAAAAAAATGAGCCTTTAAGTAAAATCGGATGAAATCGTCAACTCCCAGAGACCCCCGGAAGTCCCGGAAGTTCCCAGAAAGTCCCTATTAACCGGTTTGACCAAGGTTTGACCAAGTTTGACCAAGTTTGACCAAAATTGTCCGAATTCTCCAGAATCGTTCTAAATCACAAGAAAAGTATTAATGAGTTCTAAAAGAAAATCGAGCGAAAACGTCGGCTCCTGGGAACTCCCGGAGATTTCCAAGACTTCCCGGGAAACCCAGGTTTGACCAGTTTGACCAGAATTTGACTTTAAATATGGGGCAGCGTAACAATTTTCAAATATTTTTCATGGATACAAGAGGTCAATAGCTTTCCAACGGTATATCTCACATAATTTTCGAATTTAAAACGAGTCTATTATGAATTTCCGAAGGCGAAAAAGGTGATCAAATCGACTTTTATCACAAATACCACAAAACTTTTCAAAGTGACCTATCCCCAAACTATTTTTTATATAAATTAGACTCCATTACCTTTCCAACGGTATATCACAACCTCAATTTGGAGTTCGTATGCACTCTCTGTGAATTTCTGACGAAATAGGGCCTTTTCGCGAATACCGGAACCTCGGGGGGGCCTAAAAGGGATTATCCAGATGATTGAGGAGCAGCGCCGCCGCGGCACTGGTCCAGTGCTGCCGCGGCACTCTCCTCCAGAACAGTGTGTTTTTGTAATTTCTTTTGGGGGTCCATTTTGATTAATTAAAAACCAAAACGACATAGTTTTATGTTTTCAGATGTTTGGGACCAATGGGAACACTTCTAAAACCCCAAATCACCCCAAATTGGCCTATTTAAACCCCCCATTGCTCTTCATTTTAGGGGGGCCAAGTGTAAAAGCTTAAAAAGTTGTAGAGAAGAAGAGAGAAAAGGAGCTTCCTCCTACTATTTTGCTATAGAAAGTGAGTTTTAATCTTGTGTTCTTCCATTACCTCTCTTATACTTCACATTCCAAACACCCCCAATCACCATTCTTGAGCATTCTTGAGTTAGGAAGCTACTTCCATGTCCAAATGTCAAAATCTATGAGTGAAACACCAAGCTACAAGTCCAAAATCACATTGATTAACATCTATTGATTGTTATTTACTTGCTTGTTCATATTATGTTCATCTCTTCTTACCTCATTTCTTTTTGATTTTCTTTATTTACTTACTAGTTCATCATTATCTAAATGATGACATGAAGTTTGAGATGAGTGAATCCTTATGAATAGTAGCTCTTGACCTCAAAAACATGTTTGATAGATGATGATCATAACTTCAATACTTTCAAGGTATTCTTGAAGTTATGTTCAAAATAAAATAAATCTCTCCAACAATCTTGGAGGTTCTTGATGATGAGTTTGAGATTGGCATATCAAGTGGCTATAACCTTCATTGAGTATTGAAAATATGCTCTCAAAATATCTACTTCAAAACCCCTTTTAAAACCCCCCTCATTTTAATCTCAAGAAAGAAAACTCGAGTTTTTTTTTCCAAAGTTTTCAAAATAGTGAGTCAAAACAGTGAGTAATCTGAGTTCAAAGATTTTTCTAGAACTCGATACTCAATGTATGGATGAAAGGCCACTTGGAAAGTCTTCCTAACTCATCATAGGACACCCATGATTTTTGGTTTGACTTGGAAGTGCTTGAAAATGGTCCATTTGGACCCAAACATTCCTTCCAGACATTCTGTCTCTGCTGTCACAACAGCTTAGTTAACTTCCAACTTCTTTTTCAGAAAACTTTTCCAAAAGGGGTGGTCCCAACTTATTTTTCCCTTAAACGTCAATGTCTTAGGGAACTTTCTGAATAAAATGGGCCCCTAGATCATTTGTTTTCATTTTCTAAGATTTTTCAACATTTCAGTCGACAGTACGGACTCTGTTTCTGAGTGACCTTCATTGTTTATACGATTTCTCTCAATCTGTGATAGTTATTAAAGATTGGCTATTTGGGTTGTATTCTAGACACAATAAGGAAGATCTGTATAAACAATCATGCATTGAAAACATTCCTAACCCCTCTTTTCCATTTTCACAAGATCATGTTACTATTCTGTCCACTATTCACAACAAGCACATTTTAACTTTCATTCTTTAATTTGATGCTTATATGCACTCCAAATTAGCTCATGTCTTAGGAAGTAGTTCATACTACATGTGTACATATCCCATGATGATTTCATTCATTCATTCATACACAATCTAGACTTCTAAGTCATTCTAGGAATCCATGAACACAAAGCACACTACAACCTTGGCACATTCTAGATACATACATTGCATTCATGCAAGATTTGGGGTTTTTGTAACTCCTAATCTAAGAAGATTATAAGGAAATGAATTTGATCACACGTTCATGCTTCCCCTCGATCTAATCATCCTTTCTCATCCGTCCCGGGGATTGAGAGATCTTCTTTTCTCAAAGATTAAACTGCATCATTCTAGCTTGCTAAGCATAGTTTGATTTCTTTATTTGTTTGTTTCAATAACAATTCATGTCCCCTTAGACTAGGAAAGCTTGATTACTTGATATGTGATTAGACGATTTTTCCTAGGTTTGTTTGTGTGATCTTTCACTTTACATTGTGTGATATTTGACTTAGATCTTATGAATGATATCTTATCTTTTGATCTTCCAATTTCAAGATTCTTATGCAATGTAATATACTTATCATAAATATTAATTGTTGAACCAAACATAGTAGAAGATGATTATTTGGATGCTAATTGAGGCCCGTCGAAAGACGGGGCGAGTTGAGGGTGTTTTAGTCGTGACAAAGGCTCCTTCATCTCTCGTACCAAAACCCCGAACCAAGTTCTTTGGTTATGAAGGGCCGGTGCCCTTTATCCATTTGGGTGAGTCAAAATTAGGTTTCTTGGTTCCTTAAAGACCAAGTGGCGACTCTGTATCTGTTTTCAACGGACCCTTTTCTTCCTTTTGATTCAAAATCAAATTTCAAATTTCAAAACAAACAAAAGAGGTGGAATCCCGATATCCACAATCTAGAAAATAAAAAGAAATGAGATTAAGAAGAAGAAAAGAAAAGAAAAGAAAAGATAGGGAGATGGAAACCGAATCCTCCTCTTCAAGGCTACCAAGTTTGAACTTCTTTGACGATTGGTCTGGAAAACCCTTATACCCAATTTCTTTCAAGACCTTGCCTTGAACTACGCTTGACCTGATTCCTACTTAGGGATACGTAGGCAACCGCATCGGTTCGGTCGACACCATCATAATCAAATCGATTTCATTCAAGACCTTGCCTTGAACTACGCTCGACCTGATTCCCACTCGGGGATACGTAGGCAACCGCATCGGTTCGGTCGACACCATCATAATCAACCCCCCCATTCTTTCAAGACTTTGGCCCGAACTACGTTGGACCTGATCCCCACTTGGGGGTACGTAGGCAGACTTTCAAAAAAAGAAAAAAAGAAGGATGGATCGCTAGGTCGAAAATCCGAAAGGACGCCTAGGCAAAAAATTAGAGTTAAATCCAAGGTGAGCAATAACAAAAGAGAGAAAAGAGCTTGCTAGGTCACCTCACTGGTGCCTAGGCAAAAGTTATGAGCATTTGAGAGATTAAAGTCACGGTCCATGCCTCAAGCCAGAAAATCACCTTCCACACTAGGGGCAAACTTCGGCTACCCGCCTCATTTGCCTGACTTTTACTATCTACCCTTCATACAAGGGGCAAACTTCGGTCACCTACCTCGTTTGCCCAAAACCTCCAATAAACCATCATCCAAACTAGTGGCAAACTTCGGTCACCCACCTCGTTTGCTTACGAATCCCACTTTGTACACCTCAAACTAGGGGCAAACTCCATTTTCCTAACATAATCCCTTCACACCGAGGGCGAGTTTTCAAGTTACCAGGTTGTTTTGAAAATTTTGAAATAGAGCATCTTTTACTCTAAAAGCTAAGGCACTAATTCAAAGCACTTCCTGGGAGAAGTAGAAAATTGACTAGATCACTAGGGAGGAATTTTCAAAAATCAGATTAAGATGAGAGGTGAACACCAAAAGAGAAATGGTACATTGTTTATGACAAAAGCACATCAAGTTTTGACAAGACGAGCTTGTTTCATTTTGGTGTCAAATGTGTCATCCTCGTGCGTCAGTGTCTGTCAAGTTTTTGAGTCTATTGTAGTCTTAAATGTGTAAGTCAATAGTGACTAATAAACAAATCAAGTTATAAAGAGCATGCCAATACAAGCAGAAGTACCAAACACCATTACTGCACCGGTTAAGGCGTCAGCATAAGAAGCGTTCAAACTTAGGGCAAATACTAATTTCATCCCTTTCCAAACCATCGAAAGTTGACCATCATCTCCTAGCAACATAAGTCCACGAGTGGATGTTAATCTTTCATCTTTCTTCAATCAACATAAGTCCATGAGTGGCTGTTAATGATCTTCCTTTCTCCTAGCAACATAAGTCCATGAGTGGCTGTTGATCTTTCATCTTTCTTCATGCAACATAAGTCCATGAGTGGCTGTTGATGATCTTCCTTTCTCCTAGCAACATAAGCCCACGAGTGGTTGTCCATGAGTGGCTGTTGACTGTCTTCCTTCGCTCATGCAACATAAGTCCATGAATGGCTGTTGGTCATCCTCCTTCATTCATGCAACATAAGTCCACGAATGGCTGTTGATGATCCTCCTTTCTTCTAGCAACATAAGTCCACGAGTGGTTGTCCATGAGTGGCTGTTGACTGTCTTCCTTCGCTCATGCAACACAAGTCCATGAGTGGCTGTTAGTCATCCTCCTTCATTCATGCAACATAAGTCCACGAATGGCTGTTGATGATCTTCCTTTCTCCTAGCTACATAAGTCCATGAGTGGCTGTTGATCTTTCATCTTTTTTCTTAGCAACATAAGTCCATGAATGGCTATTGATGATCTTCCTTTCTCCTAGCAACATAAGTCCATAAGTGGCTGTTGCTCATCTTCGTTCATGCAACATAAGTCCATGAGTGGCTGTTGATGATCTTCCTTTCTCCTAGCAACATAAGTCCATGAGTGGCTGTTGATCTTTCATATTTTTTCATGCAACATAAGTCCATGAGTGGCTGTTGATGATCTTCTTTCATCCTAGCAACATAAGTCCATGAGTGGCCGTTGTTGATCTTATTTCATCCTAAATCAACATAAGTCCATCACTCTCCTCTTTCAATATCAAAACCTTAACTGCCGCAGGCCATCTCCGTATCCCTCATCACAAATAGAATGATACCTCCAGCTCCCGGAGGCCCCGACCGGCTCTCTTGGATTGAGCGCTGAAAGAGATTCTCTGAGAATCCTACATCATCCCTTAAAGATAGAAACCAAAAGATACCAGCTCCTGGAGGCCCCGACCGGCCCTCTTGGATTGAGCGCCGAAAGATCTGACCAACCACGAGAGATTCAGAGATGGATCCTGGTTCTAGGTCAAGAATTGAAGAGAGATTCTCAGAGAGTCCATTAGCTCCCGAAGGCCCTAACTGGCTCTTTTGGATTGAGCATTATGAGATCTGACCAACCATGAGAGATTCAGAGATGGATCCTGGTTCTAGGTCAAGAATTGAAGAGAGATTCTCAGAGAGTCCATCAGTTCCCGAAGGCCCTAACCGGCTCTTTTGGATTAAGCATTACGAGATCTGATCAACCACGAGAGATTCAGAGATGGATCCTGGTTCTAGGTCAAAAATTGAAGAGAGATTCTCAGAGAATCCATCAGCTCCCGAAGGCCCTAACCGGCTCTTTTGGATTGAGCATTACGAGATCTGACCAACCACGAGAGATTCAGAGATGGATCCTGGTTCTAGGTCAAGAATTGAAGAGAGATTCTCAGAGAGTCCATCAACTCCCTAAGGCCCTAACCGGCTCTTTTAGATTGAGCACTACGAGATCTGACCAACCACGAGAGATTCAGAGATGGATCCTGGTTCTAGGTCAAGAATTGAAGAGAGATTCTCAGAGAGTCCATCAGCTCCCAAAGGCCCTAACTGGCTCTTTTGGATTGAGCATTACGAGATCTGATCAACCACGAGAGATTCAGAGATGGATCCTGGTTCTAGGTCAAGAATTGATGAGAGATTCTCAGAGAGTCCATCAGCTCCCGAAGGCCTAACCGGCTCTTTTGGATTAAGCATTACGAGATCTGACCAACCATGAGAGATTCAGAGATGGATCCTGGTTCTAGGTCAAGAATTGAAGAGAGATTCTCAGAGAGGCCATCAGCTCCCGAAGGCCCTAACCGGCTCTTTTGGATTGAGCATTATGAGATCTGACCAACCATGAGAGATTCAGAGATGGATCCTGGTTCTAGGTCAAGAATTGAAGAGAGATTCTCAGAGAGTCCATCAGCTCCCGAAGGCCCTAATTGGCTTTTTTGGATTGAGCATTACAGGATCTGACCAACCACGAGAGATTCAGAGATGGATCCTGGTTCTAGGTCAAGAATTGAAGAGAGATTCTCAGAGAGTCCCCTACCATCCCCAACAGAGTCGCCAAAGAGGTAGAATTCCGGTATCCACACCTACATGTAACGAGACTGAATTTCTCTATTTGTAATTGTGATATTTTAAGTTTTTGAAAAAAATTATGTTATTTGACTTATTTATAGTAAATTCAGTTAAAATAATGGATTTAGTCCAAAATATCCTAAATTAAGTGACCGTACATACATACCCTTTTTACTTTTTAATTCAGTTCGAGAGTGACACAAATTTTTAAAGGGTTAACTAGTATTAAATTCATTTTAGTGTAACTTCATTGTAATAGGTTTAGTCCCAAAAACATTTTGGTGATAGGTCCACAAATTTAATTTTGGACCACTACCCTTCTGCATCTAGATCTGCACAATCATTACTAAAATAAATGAATTTTCAAATTCAAAATCATATCCAATGTGTGTATATATACCCAAAAAAAATATATATATCCACACTACCCTAGAATTGTTGATAACCAAAATCAAGTCAAAGAGAGAAGAGAGAAAGACAGAGAGAGAGAGAGAGAGAGAGAGAGAGAGAAGGTCGGCAGTCTCTCGACTCCATGGCCGCCGCCCTCCACCACCTCATATTTGAATCCTCCACTTCCTCTGCCCTCATCACCACCATGCACAACAAGTTCTTCTCCAACGGCTATGATCTCGCCTAGGCCAATAACTCCACCGATGTCTCCGATCCGCTCGTCCTCATGTCTTCCAAGTTTCAATCTCTTGTTGCCGATCTGATCTCTCTTCCAATGCCGATAATCGCAGCCATCTCAGGCCACACCTTAACCGACGGCTTCATCCTTTCTCTGAGCCACGACTATATCTTGATGAGAAAGGACCGAGGGTTTCTTCACATAAGCAAAGTGACATTGGGCTTAAGATTCCAGCTTGGTTCAGTTTTGGTTTTTTAATTCAAATTCTCCATGGGTTTTTAGCTTTAGTTTTGGTTTTTTTGCTTCAATGATGTGTATTACTGTTAAACTTTTCATTTTCACCGATTTGTTCATTGATTTTTAGTGTAAACTTGTGCTGATTTTCAATGTAAATATGTGTTGATTTTACATTTGTTCGCTGATTTTCAGTGTAAAAATTATAGCCGTCAAGATTTGACTCTTGTGTTGATTTTCAGTGTAAAAATTATAGCTAGCAAGATTTGACTCTTACATTATTGTTCACTGATTTTTTTTTGATATGCAATGCATTGCAAAAATATACTACAGTGTAAAATTATACTCTTGTAGTCATTCATAATGCAGTGTTAAAATTATAATGGCAATCATTGACTCTTTTAGACTAATAAAGGGTAAAATTATACAGTGGCAAATTTTACAATTTTTTTTTTCTTTTTTTCTTTTTTTTTTTTTTTTTTTTTTTTTTTTTTTTTTTTTGCATTTTTGGCATATCTAACATATCAAACAACACATACTCTTAACAAAAACTGTGGTTGCAAAAATCCATCACTCGATTTGTCATTGCGGAACATCTAGCATACAAAAATGAACATCCAGAAGCAAATTTATTAGATAAAAAGAATTTTACACCGTTATGAGAAATTTTACACTGTTGTTTATGTCTATGACATTCAGAAACATGCAGATATGAAAATCATGTAAGATATGAAAATCATGTAATCAATATAGATTTTTATAATAAGGTAATCAACATAGATTAATGTGATTTAAATCTCTATGTCACACTCGTTCTGGGAAAAGTACATTCAAATTTAAATGCATATTTGAATTCTGGGATTATTAATATTGATTAACAATTGAGATGAGGTTGAGTGTGGTTCAATGGTGAGGGTCCAGCGAGGACACGGTAGTCAAAAAATCATGAGACATTGATATGATAAATGGCATTTACGTGATTAAATGTTATTTTTTTTTATCTAGTATTCATGAATAGTGAAATTACCTGTGTAGAGTAATTTCTGATAGTTTTAATCCAGAATAGGATCATTTTGATGGTTTTAACGATAACCAATAGGATGCGTTGCATAAAAGGTAGGTTATATAGAGATTCCTCAGAATTAGTTTTCGGAACGTAATTACGGACCTAAATGGAACTTTGACGAAAACTTCTACAACTTATAGTTTTCACTCGTGATGTAATGAATTAGACGTTTAAGTCGTTTTGGGAGATAATTAGAAGTTTTGAGAACTTGTGGGAAGGTAAACATAATTTTCAAGAGAAAATATTATATTTTTTCTTCATGTATTTTCCAAAACAAATATCTTAGAGAGAGAGAGAGAGAGAGATAGAGAGAGCAAAAGGAGGTTTATTCCCACGAACTTTGCGACGTTGATCGATGACCTTTCGTTTATCATTTTTTTTCTTCAGATTTCGTATTTGAACTCCTTGAGGTAAGATCTATGTTTTGATAGCTCTTAGACTGCGTTTGGAAAAGTTTTGTAAAAAAATCTTAGCTCTATGTTTTCTTAAAAAATGTGTCAAAACTCGTAGGTTTTGCGTATAAATAGGGATCCAGCATAGATTCAGTACCCTGGTACTCCACCTGAAATCTTAAGACTATAACTTAAGGTATGAATTCTAGATCTGTGGTTAATAAGAAATTTCATGGTTTAAATATCGGACTTGATATTTTGGATCTGGGCGAAATTCATGTATTAATTAGGCCCGTTATTTATGCACATGAAAATGCGATAAAAGCACGTGTAAATGTTTATGTGAGCATACTATGTGTCTACTTGGGTCAAAGACGGGTTTGGAGCAATTCCATTAAGGAGTAAACTCCTCAAAGTTGAGGATTATGATATCGGTAATTGTTGTGCCTGGTATGGAGGAAGGACCAGCCAGGGCACTGAGTGTATGGAAGATGAAGGCCTTCCATGACATTAATCTCATTTATCGGATGAAAACGTGCCACTCTTCCTAGAGATTATTTGATGTGTTTAAATGTTTTAAAGCATGAATCGTATAAGCATATATTTAGAATTGTGCACTTAGCATATAGCTGAGCAGTGGAGCTTTAGTCCATTGTAGGTGACATGAAGAGAGGGAAGAAGAAAAGCGAAGAGTGAGGCTGATGGGATGACGGGATCCCTCTTGTATATGTTTTTGTTTTCTTTCCAAATGTTGTAATATAGATTTTGAGAAGTTGAAACCACGTGTTTAGTTAGAATCTTGGAATGGATTTGTAGTTATTGTAACTTATAGTAAAATTTTTGTAATTATGTTTTGAATCGTTGAAATGTAGTAGTGAATGTGTTGGAATTCGGTTGGAGAACCATAGATTGAAAATCTGTAGAATGCTTAACAAACTGAGGGAAAACAGTCGACTGGAGACCTATTTTGAACCATCTACTGCTCTAAAATATTGAAAAGCAGTTGACTGGGTCCCTGATGTAGTCGACTGGATCATTGGGTTAAAATGTTGTTTTTGTTCTGTGAAAGAAACTGTCGACTGGTGTAAAGACCATAGTTGACTGGATTGTGGTTTCAAAATAGGAATTTCTGATTCAGTTGATGAGAAAGTACCAATCGACTGGAAAATTGACACCACAGTCGACTGGGTCTTCCGAGACAGTTGACTGGGCGAACTGTTGAGATTTTGGGCTCTCTATATCTTGCATTTCCAGTGGACTAGACCTCTGATCAGTCGACTGGATTGGTTGCTGAGATTTTGGGGGTCTTTATATCTTGCATTTCCAGTCAACTGGGCCTATGTTCAGTCGACTGGATTGCTAGTTTCAAACAGGGTGTTTCTTTAAGTGTTTTCAAATGCGCAAAACTTTTTACAACTCTGAATTTCATGATTTTTACTTATATTTTCCGCTGCTATTTACTTTAATGGACTTGGATGAGCCTTGGTGACGTTCCACATGTACTATTTCTACGCATAGCGGGATGGGTTGTGACACCCTATAATTATGGGATTTAATACCCAAAATCAGTTACACTAAAAATATATATATATGTATATATAAATCATTGACCAGTTGAAGTTTGAATTTAGTGATTTCCATAATAAGATGTATATTATATATAGATGTATAAACATATGCATGTATATGTATAACATTCTATATGTGTGCAGGGTTAAAATTGTCATAAAAAATCCAAAAATTGGGGAATTCAGATGGAATTGGGGATTTTGCATTAATTTGGACCTATTATCAACATCTTTTTGGAGTTGAGCTGATCGGGAGAGAACAAATCCTAATTATACGCCTTAATTCACATTTGTTTGTACTTTTTTTTATCCTATTTTTGTATATTTTTACTTCGTTTTCTCTTTTCTATCAAGATTTGGAGAAAAGTAAGGATTCCAAGCTAAATGGGGTGAAAAAGCAAAAGAAAAGAAGCTGAAAAAACCACATCGCGCGCGCGGTCCGCTCGCGCGGAAGTCCGGAAATCGCTCGAGCGACCCGCTCGTGTGACCTCCCAGAATCGCGCTCGCGTGGCCCGCTCGCGTGACCTATGCAAAAAAGTGAAAATGCGCATTTCAGTGTATTGAAGACTTCTACTTGAACGAAACTGCCTAATTACGTTTGAAAAGCTAAATACAGCAATTTTAGTACGATTTGGCTTAGGCAAGCTTCCTAAATCCTTCTAAACTCTATGTAAATCCTATTCTAAATCAATTTTGTGGTTACACATCATTACACAACATTAGATACATCCATACACAACTAAAACTTTAGCCATTGAAGGGAGGAAAGCAAGGAGAAGAAAAAGAAGACCAAGGATTCCCATGGCCTCCTCCATCAACCTCTTGCCGTTCATCAATTCTATGGCCAACTAAACTCAAGATATAGGGTTTCAATGAAATCCTAGCCAAGTAATAGGGTGTATTTTATGTTTTTATTTTAGTTTTATTATGTATGGATGATAGTTACACGTTTCGAGGATTTTTATAAATAAATCGTGCTTTTATTGATTAAATCGTTACTTTCAAAGTTTACTCTTATCTTAAATCTATTTTGATGGTAGTGTGCTCAATGATCTATGCTTGCTGTGCTTCTTTAGATTATTTACATGTAATGGTGCTTAAATTGAATTGTGCTATCAAGTATCCGAAATAGTCCATGCCTAGATTAAACGGATTATACCACAACCCTAGTTTAATGTGGGATAATTCGTGCTAACCGAAGATGGATTATGTTGGTGATTGAACCATAGTTATTTTCTTAACGGAGGAATTGGGCTTGTAGCTACGATTCCCCATTATCATCCAACGTAATAAGCTAAAGTAATTCGTAAATATCCTTATTATGAAGCTAGTGGTGGATTTGCAATCCTAGATTCCTTAAACTTATTATAAAAATAAATATTTAATTGCTTTCATAATTTAGATTTACTTTTATTGTTATTAGTTTAATTCAAATTAAATCCAAAATCCGTTTTTCTTAATTAACTAAATTTAGGTTTTAAAAATTAAAGTGCGTAGTAATCAATCTCTGTGGGTTCGACCTTTATTTCCACACTGCAAATCTTTTAAAAGTAAAACATAAGTAAGCATGCTTTTATATCTTGATTTTGACGATATCATGAGCCTAATTCAAAAATCTTCGGTAGGGAGGGATTTATGGCTAGTTTCCTAATTTTTAAATCCATTATTAAAATCATAAGGCCCACGACATCACCGACCATATATAATAAAATGATAATAATAGAAATTTAGTGTTAAATCTCCATTAGGGAAATTATTGGTTAAAGGACACAATGAGAGGTGTTTTCCCTCTTTATGGGGGTGTTTTCTCGCTTTATGAGAGTTTTTGTTTTGGGTATTTTGGGTTCTCACTCTAGATCTCTTCTTCTCTTTGCGTTTGGGTTAGATCCAGTTACTCATCTTGGCATATGCATCTTTGTTTCTTCAGATCAGTGATCTAGTCATGCAGATCTGGCGCGACATCCATCAGATATGATGAATTTTTTTTTTCTGTCCAATCAGACATTTTGGTGCGGTTTTTTCGCAATCACAAAGAGTTTTGGGGCTATCTACATTTGTGGGGCGTTTTGATAGCTTCCTCCCTCAGCCGGCTGAGTCTTGAGCTGCACCACAGATAGTTTCATCAAGGATTGTGGAGGTTTGCAGTGCAACTTAGAAGTTGTGTGCTTGCCTTTTTATGTATTTCTCCCTTCTTTTGCTTGTGCTAGTTCTTTGAATTTTGGGATATACAGATCTTATGAATGAATGATGTTCATGTTATTTTTTTTTAAAAAAGGACACAATGACAACATTTTTGATAAAAAGTCCCTTACTCCAAGTTTTTTGTTAGAGTAGATCAACCACTGTAAATAAAAATTCTGACGAGTTGTGAAATTTCGATCACTAAACATTCATAACTCGTCGAAATTTTTGTCTAATTTTATATATGAGGGACCTTTCACTAAAATTTGTTCTTGTTGGACTCAATGCTCAAAAAGTATTCTAAAATATACTCAACTCCAATTACCACTAATAACAACAACTACAATAATAATAAAAATAATATAACGATAATAATAATATTAAAGAAAAACTTCCTCCAATCAAGTAACAAACAATTTCATACTAGGACCAATACTTTTCAAGATATCCAAACAATCAAAATAATTATGTATCCATGTTTAATTTTTGGGTTTGTTAACATGTGCCTTTAGAGCATATGTTAAGGTTTTAAAAGTAAAAATTAATAAAAGGTACAGTGTGAGTTTCAGTATCCGGTGTGGGGTTCAGTGTTTGTTTCTCTTATTTATTCCAATTTTAGAACATTAACATGTGCTCGTAGAGCACATGTTAACAAAATCCTTAATTTTTTTTGTTTTGTCTCTGCACTGATTACAAGTCTACACCACTGGCTGGAAATTCATCCCAAAATACATATATATTTTAGTATGTGGGCGAAACAAATAAAAAACCAGTAAGGAAAAAAATTTTCCATAAATTATTTTGTTTGTCAAAACTCATTTTGTAAAGCAATACAATACTGAATTTTTTGAATTTATTTTCAAAAAGAATAATGAATTGATACATAATAATAAGGAAACAGACTGACCTCAAGAAGACGAGAATTGTGTAGAATATATAAAGTAACATTGTAAAGTGAGATTAATTTGCCAATGCAAGGGCTGGCCCAACATTTGGACGGTCCAAAGCTAAGTCAAGAGATTTCGTTCTAACTAGTGGCTACTATAGAAGTTGAGGGGCTTGGGCATCATCAACTCTCTACTCATGTCCCCAAAGGCGGATGCCGCGGATGTAAGAGTACACTGAGGTGGGCTGTGTTAGCCAAACATGCCTTTAGAGTAGTAGTGTTTTTGTTAAGGTCTTGCTGAACTATCAAAACTATAACTAATTGTGTTTTTAGTTGATAATCTGTTAAGTGGCTTAAGTCTCTGTTTAGAGCCCTATAAGGTAAATTGATTGTAATCTTGAAATCATTGAGAATGAGATTTGCTTTTTGCTTCAATCTCTTTCATTTTTACATGGTATCAGAATCACCATACTCATTCCCAACCCAAGTTAATGTTGAATCCAAACAAAAAACAGTATTGTAATCTAGCCCACCTTAAATATTTGGTCAAATTCTTTTCTTAGTTCAACCCGATCTCAATTGTTTTAAAAAAAATACGTATTGTATGTTGACCCAATTGTAAATCAACCCACCTATTCAATAGAGGTAGGGTCCATGTTGATCCGTGTCCAATGGACTCAAATTAGGCCGGCCCATCCAAGACCATTGATCCGTCCGATAGGGCCGAAGTCTACTATACGCAGCCCAAAGCCCAGACCCCAAGCATGCATAACCACCAGCTCTTGAGTAGGAAATGTATGTTTTTGCTCTGCTAAGTTGAAATTATTAGAAGAATCAATTTATCGAATTCAATTATTGCCGTTTAATTGATTGAAAAATACACTCACACCATTAAATAAATATTTTATTTTTGATTTAAATCAAGAGCAAGTGCGAAGCCATGATTTATATAAGGGGGCTGGGATTGGATGGATGTGTATACAATTATGAATTTATACAGGGGTTCAGGTGCAGATCCATATTTTTTGGTTTAATTTTATGAATATCATTGTATTTAATTTATTATTTTTGACATAATAAGGGCTGGTTGCTTTTCTCTAAAAAAAAAAAAGGATTGATTGCTTTCCGTATTTTGTAAAGCATGACTGATTCGATGGTACAATAATTTGGGTTAGACTAAACTGAGAAGTACTGAGAAATTGTGGTAGGATAAATATTTTAGGTGAGTTGATTTACAAATGGGCTAATATACTATAAATATTTTTTTTGAAAAAATTGAGAAGGGTTGAACTAAGAAAAAGAATGGCGAAACATTTGAGGTGGGCTAGATCAAAATTGAGCTAACATAATGTATTTGTTAGGATTCATCAAAACATTGGGTTGGGTTAAAAAGAGAAGTAAGAAGGATTAAGACTAAACCAGATCCAATTTAACCACCAAACAGGCTCTTAACTAATACGTTTAATGCAAGTATCCAGTCCACCCCTTGGCCCAAATCCAACACCTAGCTAAATCCAACTCTCTCCCAAAGCAAGTGGTTATTGTCAAAATAATTTGGCTTGAAGGGGCAAAATAGTCCCTAGCCCTTCTTAGCAACTCTACTTTTGCTAGAGGGGCTTTTTTTGTTCATTCAAGTAAAATTACTTTGGCATTAGCCACTATTTCTTTGGCAAATAGTGGTACAACCTTATTAATTAGCCTTATATGTTAATAATAGCAACTTTCTTGGCATGATTATCAAGAAATTGTCTTATATGTATGGTTTTAGCAGTTGGGTGGATAGCACTCATGTGGTATTGGTAGAACCATTTAATTATTTATTTATTTATTTATTTGCCATTTGAAAAAAAAATTATGGTCTTGTCAGTGTCGCGTGGGTACTGCCCACACAATAACAGCCCATCTTGCGACCGACGATCCTTAGTCGGTTTAATGTGTTGTCCCACGTCAAGTCAAAGCACAAGTTTTTTTTTTAAGTTTATCACATACACAGAGCACCTATGTAACTGTTTGAATTTTTTGCCCAATTTTTTACCTTAAAAAAAACTTTATGCACAATTCTCCCAATAATCTTTAAGGCTCTGTTTGGTTCATAGATGTAGTGAGAGAAAAATTATGAAAAGGAAAATAAGAACGAAAACTTGTTTCCTTGTGTTTACCTACATGCATAAATGAAATTAACCATCACATATTCAATATATGTAGTGTAAAATTATAATGCAAAGAAAGGACATTGACTCATAACATTCGGAATGTTAATTTATTTTTTAACTTACTCTCTTTTTCTTTTTTAATTACCTCACTATTTTCTTTATTTATCAAATAATTGAAACTAATTTTCTCGATATTCTTTTCTTTTCCTCACTAAATTTAATGACCAAAACAGAGCCTAAAACTAATTAATCATCTTTCACTTTTTGGACAATTCATCACATTCATACAGAGTACACAAGTTGGCAACTAACTCCAACCAACTTTTTGTAAACAGATTCTCTCTTTAACTCCACAAATCAATTATTTACTTTTATCTTTACCAATTTTCAGGGGTTGGCGGGAAAGGGGGATTTAAACTAGAAAATCTAGGTAGAATTGGTGCGGGTGTGGGGTTTTGGGTAAAGGGATGTGGTTGTGAGGGATTTGCCAAATTTCCTAAAAGTAATGATGCTGGTGCGGGTACGGCAGAAGTATTTAGATAAAATATTATAAATATATTTTATATAATAGTATATATAAATTATTTTATAACGATTAGTGCATAGTGTATACCATAGATAATTGCTATTATTATTTTCTATTATTTCTCTTTTAAACCCCTAAAATTTTTAAAATTGTATGAAGAACTTGTGTTTTTTTTTTCTTTATAAAAGAGTGCTACAAAAAACCCTCAATCACACTCCAAAAGAACTCAGAGAATCCACGGCGCACCCAGTACGGGTGCGCAATGAGTGTGGGTACGACGGCTTTGTCGAAGAGTTCGTGCTTCATTGTAGAAAATTGATTTCTCTTTTGATAATATGTAGTTTTTTTTTTTTTTTTTGGAATTTACGAGTGATTATGAAATTCAAAAAGCTTTAAATAAAATTGTTTGGCAAACTAATGTGGGTCAAGCAAATAAATTTGTGACTGGCGAGAAGTCACGGTAGACGGGGTTTGTGTTGGGATAATGCGTATAGATCACATATATTTTGCATGGATAATTATGACAAAGTCGTGACCCATTTGGTAGTTGAAATAAAATAGGAGTATTGAATTGTGTAGCCTTAGAACTTCTAGAAGTTGTGGTTGGCAAGAATTGATTGGTCCAACACATCAGTGGTGTTCAAATTGAACACTTGTTCACACGGCTGGGACTTGCTAGGGGCTGATACATATGTGTATAAATATACTATATATTGTAGAAGAGTTTGAATCACTCGGCCAGAGCGTGGTGACGAGAGAGAGTGCCCATTTGGGGCATGGGACATTAATCATTGGAGTTTTCTATAAGGGGTGTTCACAACGCTATAGGGAGGTGAGGTAGAGAGACTTTGTGTCTATGATTTCTCTATGTATTATAGTGATTATGTCAGGTTCTTTGGGGTATTGAGTGGGAAGTGTACAAGGGTCTTGTATTTGAGTTATGAGATTCAATTCATGTAACTTTTACCATGTTTTACTCAATAGTGAAAGAATGGATCCCTCGAGTGTGGAAATGGATAGGGTTTGGCCGAATCACATAGAATTTTTTGTATCTTTTCTTCGATGTGCATATTTAATTACTACTCATGTGTGTGTTTATTTGAAAAAATTTAAATCCGCGTGTAACATTCTCTAACAGTTTGGTCAAAGCAGTTCACTATAAGTAAATCATAGAGGCAGACATTGTGTCAAAATGGCACACACAGAGGGAGAGCGCTTTAACAGAAGCAAAATAATTTTCTCTTTATTGGTTTCAAACATTTAAGTACATATGTATAAAGGGTCTAGTATTCACATGTTCCATCTACCATTGTGATAAGCTCCAATGAGATCAAAGACAAAAACAATTTTCCAAGTAACCATGCTCTATCTATCACCTTTTTCAAAGGTTAGGTTTGGTATGACTTTAAGATTTGGTTGGTGAGAAACCTTTCAAGATCTGAGGTTTATGTTCAACCATCCTAAGAATGCTCTCTCTCTCTCTCTCTATATATATATATATATGTATATATATGTTTTTTGCAAATGGTAAAATATTCACAGGTATCACATACACACTTTAAGCAGATAGGAGCCAACTTTAAAGGGACTTTCTCCCATAAAGAATTAAAGGTGATAAATCTACCAAACAATTCCCCACGAGAGGAATCACCCCTCCCACATGGGGGAGAGGGGAGAATACCACTTGACCACTTCTATATGATAACAAGTAAATTGACACATAATCTAACTGAGTAAGACATGATACTTTGTAACACGAGTACCCGCAAAGTCAAAAATAATGCTGGGTTCTCAATTTATATCTCAAATTTGCCTTGCAACTGATGTGACAGTGGTACTATTTGAATTTTAATTTTGAAAAATATCACATAATCCCACTGTCAGACTAGTTGTCAACCAAATTCGCAGTCAAAATCCAGAAACCACAGCTGCCTATAACCGAGTATCTAATAGATGGTTCCATGGCCTCTCATTCCACCATGGGTGAATTAGTAATTTTTACTCCCCATCTCTTGTGTGTTTAGTTGTGCTTATTTCATCATCATTGAAACAATCAAAACCAAAGTCATGAATACCAAAATCTTGACAATATAACCATGGACAATTTTCATCCCAAGATGGAAACTCCCATGGCGCGTCAAGGGCAAATTCGTCCTTCCACAAGGAACTCATGAGTGGATCGTCGTCGTCGTATGCCTTATCGAGCAAATGATCAGATCCATCAGATGGTGAGCTAGAGTTCTCTGAGCTGGCAATGCCATTAGCTTCTTGTAATTGCATATGAAGGCTTTTAGGCTCTATCGAATGATCGGAATCATGAGACGATGTTTCTTTTTTCTTAGCATCCTTTTGGATGGGTTCATGAGTTATCGGATCAATTCCCATCTTTAGAAGCTTTTTCTTAATATGGGTGTTCCAGTGATTTTTGATTTCATTATCTGTCCTTCCTGGTAATCTTGCAGCAATTTTGGACCATCTGAGAAATAATAAAAATTAAGAACAACTTTACTTCAATGAAACTTTTAACACATGACACAAAAATATAAAGAAATGAAGGGAAAACTAATCTCATGACAAGTACTTTATTTATTATGGTTGGTTGTAAAGTTTATGAAAAAAAAAAAAAAATTGACTTAAACAAGTACAATGAACTATTCTGTTTTGCAGCCTAAGGAACTAATAACTGTTTATTCCATTGATTTGTGCAAGTATAGAGACAAAATTAGAATTCAGAATTTTTATATGACAATTGACAAACATATGTAACATTTCCTACACTGGTAGTAAAACTATGTCATGTTAAGCCAAAAAGAGAAAAATTATCTCCAACAGACTGGCTCTGGTGGCTAGCTATATTTGGGTACTAGCTTTCCAATTGCCAAGATTTACATAGATAGCCAATTTGGATAACTTAAACCAAAATAGCTAGAAACTTAATGGTCAGTTTTTTATTCTTTCTTTTAATAAATCTCAATTGGCACAAAAAGAAGAAATAATTAACTTTATGTTTCTGTCGTAGTTAGCCACTTTTTGAGAGTCCAAATCCAACAATAGTACTCTTTTTTACTTTAGATAGTTACATAAACTTAACTGCATCTCCTCCTTTATTTTACTGTAATTGGTGTAAACAAGAAAATTGAAGACTATACACTTTTTTTTTTAGGTTTTAAATTTTGAGTTTGATATTGGCTTTGGTGTTGAACATGTTAAATGGGCTGCCAATGCCATGTTATAGAAGGATTTCAAAAAACCCATGCTCGCACAGGGTATAACACCGTTATTTTTTCTGCTACATCAACTTTCTAATCTAAAGATTGAAAAAAAAAAGAAAAAAAAAAGATAGTAGAATAGAAATTGTGGTTGGAAATGGTAGTTGACAAGTGAAATGATAAATAGCACTTTTCCTTTTTGTTACGAAATGCACCATTGGAGAAGATATGCCAAATTATAGCGTTTTGGCACGATAACAATACCAAAAAACACCATTGATATGAGGGGAAAAAAATTGTTTTTGGCATTGGAGATACTCTTTAGAATAAACCACTTGCTATATACACAAACCATAAACATATATATATATATATATGGCGTGTTTGTGACTAAAATTGATTCCGATTCAGATCAAGTCTCACTTTTATCTGATTTTATAAAAACCAATATTATATAGGTCTGAAAAGTAACCAGTTTCTTGGGTCATGTTTTATTCAGGCACGTACAGACTCCTAGGACCTATTTGGAAAAGCCTAAAATAAGAGCTAGCTCAGTTCAAATCCAATTTTTATCTGGTTGTAACAATCTAATTTACTGAGTATATGCTTTTTAAATAGGAGTCAGTGTCCAGTCTAATAAAATTCTTAAAACAGATTCTCAATCAAACCGACATACACTTGGTTCTCAGAAGAACTAGATAAAAAAGTGGACTTCGATTGAACTAAATCCTATTTTGAGTATTCCCAAACAGGCCCCTGCATAAACATTAAACTACTTAGAACTGGTTCTTTTCTAAACCACAAAATTGGTTCCCATATTAGCCTGATCACAGAGAGAGAGAGAGAGAGAGAGAGAGAGAGAGAGAGAGAGAGAGAGAGAGAGAGAGAGAGAGAGAGCTTGCTCTACCTATTGCCAAGATGAGCATGGAGTTGAATAACCAATTGTTCCTCATCCTCAGTGAGAAGTCCTCTCTTCAAGTCAGGGCGGAGATAGTTGGTCCACCGGAGCCTACAGCTCTTCCCACAGCGGCAGAGTCCGGCGAGCTTAGGGAGGGCTCTCCAACAACACTGCCCATTTGTTAAAATGAAGTCAATCAGTTTCTTGTCCTCCTCCACAGTCCATGGCCCTTTCTTCACCCTAAGTTTGTCACAACAAGGTTGTCTGCCCATCACTACCAACCACCACCCCCACTCAAATTCCCCACCCACCTATATATATACACACATACGTGTGTACGTGTGTGTTTATATGTATGCCACCAACCTATATTTAAAGACCAAATCTTTCTTCCCTGTACAATACCTGCCCTTTCTAATTTAAGAGTTATTTATTTCACTGTGGAATGTATGATTTTAATAGTTAGTGGATTTTAACTACTAAACTTTAAGAGTTCTTTATTTTATTGTGAAAAATCTATAACATATTTTAGAGGGGTGTTAATGGGTCGGTTCAGTTCGTTCAGTCAATTTTTTAAGCTAATTGGTTGATTTAGAGTTGTTTCAGTTTTTACACTGGTGCAATATATTAAAACCCGACTGAATTGGACCGAATCGATCACTTCGGTCGGACCTTTGAAAATCACTTTATGTTTCAACCTTCTTTTGACATTTTGTGACCAAATTTTTTATACTTTGGTACCAAATTAGGATGTATGATACATCCAAAACTACTAGAGTGTATCATAGAAGAACCCTTATCATATGTTTTCAATTTTCATTTTAAACTTAAAACAACATAAATAATAGAAAGTTGAAATTTTTTAGAACAGTAAAAAATTTAAATAGGTTAAATTCCCCAAAAGACTCATGATTTGACACAAATATATTTATATAGAACTTGGCATCCTGGCGATCAAAAAAAAAAAATATTTGCATCCTGTAGATGCTACATGAAGATCGAAGTTGTGGAATTATGTTTACTTAAAGACAATCTCCAAAATATATACCAAATGAGATTTTATTGCAGATTTTTAGCATTGTCTGAAAATCTAGCAAATTGAAAATTAAGTTTGGTGTATGAGTTTGACAGAATACTTTTTGTGCGAAATTTAGAACAAAAAAATGATTTTACGGATTATTTTATTTTGGAATTTGAATAGAGTACAAAAGATACAATGGATAGAATAAAAGGGGGGAAAAAATCAAGAATAAATAAAAATACAAAAGATTTGATGTATGCGTTTGAGTGACTGACTTTGATCAATTAGATTATCTTTGTTATAACAAAGAACAACTTTGATGTTCAAAATTTAATTATTCTAGGTGATTATCTTAAATAGACAATAAAAATTCTTGCCATCTGTTACAATAGGGCCTCTAGTAAAAATTTAGAATGGCTCTAAAGTATGTATACTTTTAAATTTGAGCAATGCCAAGCTTCCTACTATGTGACAATAAAATTAATTCTAATAATGGTGGAATTACTTTAACATTTTCTAATAAAACTCAAAATGGGGCCAGTTAGTGGTGTTCATAAAAGCCGAAAAATCGAAAATCAACCAAATATCGATTGATCGGTTTTTTAAAATATTGCATAAGTTTAAACCGTCCGAAAACTAACCTACACCGCCTAAAACTAACCTACCGAAATCGAATGATCGGTTTTAAACTACTAAAAACCGAAAAACTGATCACGAACACCCCTAGACCCAATGTAACAGAACATGTAAATTTATTGTAGTGTCATTACTAAAGTGACAAAATATTTATAATTTTTTTATAAATGTTTACTTTAGAGATTCAAAATGTATTGGCAATTCTCTCTCAATATAATACATGTAGTAACTAAACGGGCTTAGTCTAATTGGTATGACCACTCTTTCGTCAGTAGGGAGAGATTGAGGGTTTGAATTCGCTTAGGGGAATTCATTTGCTTGCCTCCTGTTATTCGTCAGTCAGAATAAGTAGCATTTGTTGGACTTTATTATAAACCATTATTAAACCTTAGGATTGAATTAGGGGTGCGTGTGATGTGTGTATATCCTACCGTAATTCAAATAAGTATAAAAATAAAAAAAAAAATACATGTAATGAGAGAGATTGGTGATTCCAGTAGGTCCCACCATTGGTGCTTTGAAAGGTACAGATGAACTGCAATCCTTGACTGTTGTGTGTTATCAGCTTCACAAGGTGGTGATGGTGAGAGATTTGGACGCCCAACAACATTGCTACTTCTAAGCATTCCCCAAAATTTTTAACGTTCTTCCCGTTTTATTTAGTTCGTACACCATTCACTCTATGACTGCACTCTTTTACTCTACAATTACATCACAATTTCGTCATCACCACGTGTAGTGTTTGATTTTTTGTTACTAGTAATTATACTCCCCTAGACCCAGGGCGGATTTAGAAATTTATTCTAGAGGGGGCTTGATTCGGGGGTTCGAGGCAGCGCTCCTGAAATTTTTTTTTTGGACCTAGTTATGCATATTTTGCATATATTTTAGACCTAATATGACAAATTTATAATGTCATAGGGGGATTTTGACCTATTTATACATATTTTGTGTATATTTGAGATCTAATACGACAAAATTTATAATGTCAGGGGGGCTTTTGGCCTTATTTATACATATTTTGTGTATATTTTAGACTTAATCTGACAAAGTTATAATGCCATGGGGGGCTTTTATAATTTTCAAGGGAGTCTTAACTGTAAAAAAAAAAAATTTAGTACAAATATATAATTTTCAAAAAAGCTAGAATGGGCTTGAGCCTCCCTACCCTTACACATACATCCGCCCCTGCCTAAACCTTATTCCGTCTACGCTCTCAAAGGGATATTACGTCATATACCCCGAAAAATTAAATGCATTAGTAAAAAATTAATACGATTTGGCAGGCCCGGTCTTGAAGCTGAGCAACACAAGCTTGGGCTTGGGGGCCTCCAATTCTTAAGGGCCCCAATTAGAATTAGTCTTCTCTTATATATAAGTCCAAGTATATAGAACTACAAAAGGTCCATCAATTTTTTTGAACCCAATCAAACGTTCCATCAAAAAAATGAAAAAAAAAAAAAAGCCCTTCAGATTTTTAATGTGTATATATATATATATGCATGCGTTAATTTTTATGATTTGTGATTTGGTGGTGTTGGGAAAAAAATTGATTTGGGGGATTTGAAAAAAAAATAAAAGTTTATTTGGGGGTTTCATATTCATTTTTAATCTCTTTATGCTTCAGGTTTTCCTTTTGGTTGTGCCAATACTATATTGCTAGTTGTTTTCAACTTAAGGGCTTGGTTTTAAATTATCTACTGTTCAAAAAAAAATGTGTATATATATATATGTATATTTTTTGTTGAGACAATTTGTTGTTCAAATAAATATTTAGTTTGAACATTTTATAGATGCGACATAAAACAAATTATACACATAATTAAACTATAATAAATAAATATACTTGCAATATGTGTAAAAAGGCAAAAAAAAAATAATAATAATAATAATTCTTCAGGGGCATCCCGCTAGGTCCCCGTCTTGCGATCCCGCTTTGGGCCCCCAAATTGTTAGGGCTGGCTTGCGATTTGGCCATTTTTTATAAAGCCATTCGCTACCTTTTTTTTTTTCCAGCGAAAAACTCCTATGACAGATAAAAAACAAATACTCCCTCCGTCTCATTTTATGTGTCCATCTTTCTTTTTTGGGATGTCCCAAAATTATTGTCCACTTTCCTAAATTAGTATGCAAATTTTACTTAGTTTCCCAAACTACCCTTTCTAGCAATCAACATCAAAACAAAACAAAAAAGAAAGTGCAATGATTATGGACAATTGTGGAAAGTAGGTGTAGATTCTTTTTGTGCCCTTAAATAGTTGGATTCCCCAAGATGGACACATAAAATGGGACGAAGGTAGTAATATTAAACAAAAAAATAAATAATGTTAAACATATAATATTATATGTTCGTAAACAGAAAATATTCACGAAAATGATCATAATTTTCTCTATTTTTGGCCTTTTGCGATGTGTTTTTTTTTTTTTTTTTTTTTGGTATTTCATGTATTTCTTTGAGATCTATACATTGGACTTGAAAATTTTGCAAAAAAAAATAAGATACAACCTGATTTTGAGATTTTATCTTTTAACAGATGATGTTATCTATTTGCAGACAGAAAATATTATCTGTCAACTTTAAACCATAATAACTTTCTCAATTCTTGGGCTTTTGGGTGTATTTTTTTTAAATTATTTCATGTATTTTTCGAGATTTATGCATCTATGGTGCAAATTTTACGAAAGGAATATGTTTTTATTATATTCATGCGATAAAAATAAAGCTTTCTATATTTGTTAAATTTTTTGTTTTGTTCTTTTTGTTTTTTTTTTCCTAGTATTTCCTGGTTAATATTGATGTCGTTTGATAGATCTCGTATTGTTGATTCCAAAACATCAAATTATACGAAAACCAAACTTGTAGAACAAAAGTTATAGTAATTTGAAGTTATTTATGCATAAAAATGATCTAATAAGTTAAAGAAAAATAGCATGAATTTTAGCTTGAAAATGTTTTATTTGAGGGGGCTACGGCCATATAAAGGCTTGGTCCAAAATTTTTTTAAGTAAAAACATTATATATAACGGCGGAGCTCAAATTTGATATCAGTAGGAATAATTTATAGTGGGAGACTTGGTGTAACGCTCCTAAGGTTAGGCTTGCTTGGACTAAAGGACAAGTCATAATTAAAAACACACACAAGGACACACTCTAAAAAATTTTCCCTCCAAAGTCTTTTAAAATTTGAACTATCCCTCTTAGTCCTATAAAATTTTAAATTTTACTCTAAATGGCAAAATTGCCCATGGAACCCTAAGAGACCACCACTACCATCTCTCTTCTCTCTCTAACTTTCTCTCTCTTCCCCCTCCATAGCCACCACCTCCACCATCTCTCTCCTCCCCTTCCATAGTCACCACCATCACAACCACCACCACCATAGCCACCATCTTCTCTCCTCCTCCGTCCACCATCTTTTCTCCTCCCCCTCCATTCCACCACCACCACCACCATCTTTTCTCCTCCTCCCTCCATAGCCACCACCATCACAACCGCCACCACCATCACAACCGCCACCACTGGTGCCACCACTGGAGCCGTCGTCGTCGGAGCAGTCGCTCTCTAACTTTCTCTCTCATCCCCCTCCATAGCCACCACCACTACCATCTCTCTTCTCTCTCTAACTTTCTTTCCTCCTCCCTCCATAACCACCACCATCACAACCACCACCACCGAAGCCATCATCACCGTCGTAACTACCACCAACTCTCTTTTCTCTCTCCTCCCCCTCCATAGCGACCACCACCACCACCATCATGCATCTCTCTCCCCTCCCCTCCATTGTCGCCACCACCACCATCGGCTACCACCACCGCCAGCCACCACCACCACCACCACCAAAACAAATTTCCACGGTCAACTGATCTTAAGAGAAATTTCTCTTAAGATCAGTCATCTTAAGAGAAATTTCTCTTAAGATGGTCAGAACTGTTGAATGAAGGTGGGATGATAGGTAATGGTTGCCGGAGGTACTAGTGGCGGTCGCCGGAGGTTAGGCATGGATGGTAGCAATGGTGGATGGTCGTCGGAGGTGCTAGTGGCGGTCGTCTGAGGTTGTCGGAGATCGCTAGAGGTCGCCGGAGATGGTAGTGGTGATCGACGGAGGTGGAAGTGGTGGTGGTCGAAGGCTAGGCATGGGTAGTGGCAATGGTGGCTAGGGGTTGATAGTAAGTGTTATCCTTGAATTTAATTAAGGCATTATTTATGTTTGTTTTGATGATGACAAATCTATGGATAATAGCATGTTTTGTAATTGTTCTATTCTAAGCTATCATCAAGTCATTTTCATTGTACTAATCTCTTGACAGAGATCTTAAATGTTCTAACTTTATTTAAGCTCATGAGATAGCATATTGTGAAGCCCAAGAGTGATGGAGCTCAACAAGGATCAAGCTTGAAGACTTGAAGATTTTTCTATCCTTGGTTGAAGACTAGGATTTACTTGTAAGCATTTTGATCATTCACTCATAGGGGCTCAAGTAACTTTAATTGTACTATAGGATCCTTGTTCTTATACTTTAAAATACTTTCAAGGACCTAAACATACTTAGACCACTCAATTAAATTCATTTCACAAAAGTTTTCAAGTGGCTAAGTCAAAACAAAGACCTTTTGTGCAGATAGGTCATCTTTAAAGCTAAACCTGATCCAATTGGTAAGGAATTGGATGTTGAGTTTTATATGGTTGGAAAGGTATTTGAATCTAATTTTTGAATCTTCAAACAGATTGCAAAAACGAGTTTTATAGAAGTAGAAAATCAGTCGACTGATTTTTGAAGGGTCCAGTCGACCGGAGGGACTGTTCCAGTCGACTGGATTGTAAAAAAGTTGACTGTTTTCAGTTTTTGATAGGTAGACACTGCTACAAATTTTTCAGTCGACTGGGGCATTTTTTCAGTCGATTGGATCACGCTGAAACACCTAACGGTTAGTTTTCTAAACTTTTCAAAAATTAATTTTACACCCCCCAAACACCCCAACGGTCATATATGTTGAAAAGCTATATATAGGGGTGATTTTAAGGGTTGGGTAATGAAGGAAAATCATTCAAACATCTTGTTTAATCATCATTCACAATAGAGCCCTAGTTTGAGTGAAAAATTAATTACTCTAAATTTTAATTGTAATTCTTGAGAGAGTAAATTGTAGTGGGCTTTCATTTGTATTATCTACTCACTAAGGAGTTGTTTTGTGAGTTTTAATTATATTATCCACTCTAGAGAGAGATTATCATTTGTACCCAAATCATCATTTGTAAAGAGTGAGAGTTAGTAACCCTTGTGTGCAAAGAAGAGGTATTCTTCTTTGGGTGAGATTGAAGGCTCTTGTAACAGTTTAATCTACACCTATAAGAAGGTTGATAAAGGAATCCTTAAGAGGTGTTCTTGAGGGGTGGACGTAGGCCGCGGTGTGCGGATTGCCGAACTACTTGAAAACTCAATTTGCAAGTGTCTCTTCCCTTCTCTCCTTACTTCATTGTTTGTGATTGTGTTTAATTTGCTATTAAGTTTTTAAAAGGTAATTTTTCCGCTAAAACCATATTCACCCCCCTAAGGTTTCCATATTCACCCCCTCTAAGGTTTCCATATTTGGGCCAACAATTGGTATCAGAGCTTCGGCTTTTCTATTTTCAAAAGTTTTTGAAAAATTTTGAGTGAAGATCCATGGAAACTACATTTTTTGAAAATGGATATTGTATTAGCACTCCTCTATCGTTGAGTGATCATAAGTATGATCATTGGAAGAGGAGAATAGAAATTTATTTTCTTTTACTTGACTACAATCTTTGGAGTATTGTCAAAAATGGTTTTTCTCCTAAACCAAAGATTGAATGGAATGAAAATGGTCAAAATAACTTTTTATGGAATCTTAGAACTATGAAAATTCTATATGATGCTTTAGATAATACCACATATAATCGAATTCGTTCATGCTCTAATGCTAATAAAATTTGGTTATCTCTTGAAACTATTCAAAATGATACTAACCAAATTTTTGAAGAAAACAATGTTGATGAAGTTGTAGAAGATATTGAAGGTCAAGATCATCAACAAAGAAAGAAAGAGTCACAAGTGAGAGAAATTTGCGAAGATAATCTTTGTCTCAAGAAAAGCTATGTGTGCCTATTTGCCAATGAAGAAGATGAGGAAAAGAATAAAAAGGCAATCAAGGCCACTTGGGATGACTCTGATAGTGGCTCATCCGATGACAACACAAGCAACCAAGAAGTAGCTCTAACAAATGAGGTAAATTCTAAACAAACCTCAATTACTCAATCTCATGATTATGATGAACTTCAAAGTGCATTTAAAGAATTACATGAGGAGTTAGAGAATTTGGGAATCAAATACATTTCTCTTAAAAAGAAATTTTCAATACTTTCAAATGAGTTAAATATTTTGATATCCCAAAATGAATCTTGAAGATTGAAAATGAAAAACATGTTTCAAGAGCACAATCTTCAAATGAGCTTGAAAAAGAAAATGTGGAGTTGAAAAAGCAATTAGATTGTCATGTCCGTTCCAGAAAATCGTTGTTTTATAAATGCATATTCGAATTTCATAAATTATCAATGTTATTTGATAATTGAGATAAGTAGTTGACTGTAGTCAACGGTGGAGTGTCGGTTGAGAACACGGTAATCGGAGAATCATGAGCCATCCGTATGATTAAATGACAGTTACATGATTTAAATGTTATTTGAATTATCTGGTATTTCATGAATAGTAAATTTACTTGTGTAGAGTAAAATTCTGATAATCTTGATACCGTTAGATATCATTTTGAGAAGTGTGGTAAGAATGCGACTGATACATCATATAAAAGGTAGGTTATGTAGAGATTTCTACGGAATTTAGTTTTCGGACGTATTTTTGGACCTAAACGGGACTTAGTCAAAAACTTCTAAAATTTATAACTTTCACTCGTGAAGTCATAAAATGGATGTGTGCGACGTTTCAGGAGTTCACTAGAAGTTTAAGAAACTTACGTGGAGGTAAACATAATTTCTGGGAAGTTTGCCTATAAATAGAAGGGGATGATTTTGTCATTTGTTCTAAAACTTATATAACATCCTTGGGAGAGAGTGAAAAGGGAGATTTGGTTGCCACGGGCTTTGCGATGATGATCGACGACCTTTTGTCCGTATGTTTTTCTCCAAATTCGATATTTGAACTCGTAGAGGTAAGACCTACGTTTTGATATATATTAGGCCATGTTTGGCTAGGTTTTTATAAATGTCCTAATGTTAGAATTTTGGGGTAAATGCGTGTAAACTTGTAAGAATCGTTTGAAATTCGAGATCTGACGTTAAATCGAACCCCTAGTTCATCCTTCAAAACTATAGGACGTTTGCACGAGGTATGAATTCTAAGCCTATGAATTATAGAAAATTTCATGTTTTAACCATTGAACTTGATATTTTGGATTCGGGTGAAATTTATGTATTATGTATGCCCGTTAATTATGCACATGAAAATGCTATGAATGCACGTACAAATGTTTATATGAGCATGTTTTGTGTTATGTGGGTCAAAGGGGGGTTTAGTGCAATTCCGTCTGGGGGTAAGCTCCTCGAATTTTGAGGATTTTAACAATTGATAGTGTGGTGTCTGGTATGGAGGAAGGCCCAACCAGGACACGGTACCTGGTATGGAGGAAGGCCCAACCAGTGTACGGGATGCGTGGAAGAGGTGTACCTTCCACGATATCGGTTTCATTTACCGGATGGAAGCATACTACTCACCCTAGCGACTATTTTGATGTGTTTTAAATGTTTAGAACATGAATTGTCATATAAGCATATGTTTAGAATTGTGCACTCAGCATATAGCTGAGCAGTGGAGTGTTACTCCATTATAGGTGATAAGAAGAAAGGAAAGAAGAAGCGCGAAGAGTGAGACCGCGGGGACGACGGGGTTGAATCACGTTGTATATGTTTTTGTGTTCCATTCCTTTGTCGAAAATGTAAATTTTGAAAGTTAGGACTTGAGACTACACTTTTACGCTTTGGAATGGATTTATAAGGTTGTAACATGTATTAAAACTCTTTTTGGGTTTGTTGTAATGAATCTGAACTCAAGGATTTGTGTTTTGAAAGCCTAACTTGTAAATTTAGCGTTTCGGAGTAATGTAATAGAACTTTTATGTTTTAACCCAAACAAGCCTTAGCTTGTTCCGTTATTATTTCTTTTCGTAGTTTATCATATCTTAAAGATGTTATTGAAAGCCTAGTATGAATGGTGAAGTGTTAAATCAATTACAAGTATGTTTGGTAGAAGGTTTGGAGTGGAGGTTGTTTAATCCTTAGCAAATTCTGCAGCATTGGTAAGGATTCTGCTAAAGGGTCATTCGACCGGTCGAAGGGGGTCGTTCGACCGGTCGAAGGGGGTCGTTCGACCGGTCGAGATACCCCCTGCCAAAAATCTTTTTCGATACCTTTCAGAAATTTTTGAAAAGTTTTGATTGGATCTTAGGGTACCTTTGGGACCTCTTTTAACATAAAATCATTCGATTCAAAATATAATTACGTTTTCAATTCTACACGGATTTTACAACTCGGAGGGTAATGTTTCCAAAAGTTTTATGTACTTAAGGTTGTTTTTAAGTTATTTTATGCTGTGTATTGTTATTTGATGCATTGGATGAGCCTTGGTGGCGTACCATGTGTCCGTTTCCGCACGTTAGCGAGATGGGTCGTGACATTTATTGGTATCAGAGCTAGAGGTAACAAAACTTTAGGAACGTTCAGCGACGAGTGGAGTGTTAAGCGCTTTTGCCACATATTCTAGATTGCACCCATATATTGTAGAGATGTTTGATGCAAATGTATGTAGTTGCACATACATGGTTATATACATATTGTCGTACATGCACAGTGTTTATGCACTGAGAGTTACAGGATTGTAACATCAAGAGTGACGAAGAGCGAGATCTGTCGCCACACACTTGACGTATGAATCAAATGGCATAAATGATGGGATATATGGGAGACATAAGCAGGAATATAGCGGAGCATTTGGCTTCAACACCTCCTTTGGATCCAACACCGATAGCTGTGGTGCATGGGCCTGAAAATTGAGGTAAGAGATCAGTATCCGAACAACTTGCTCTGAAGAAACCGATGGAATTTCATGGGACACCCGACCCAACGCTCACAGATCATTGGATCATTGTCACGCCCCGACGTAGCATAAATAAGGAAAGCGTTTAATTTCCTTTATGGACCCGTAGGTCGCGACAGTTTGAAGGATCGATTCCGTCCCAAACGTCAAACAACAAAACATAATAATCAGAGTAAAGCAATCAAGGCTTACAAAAATTTTCTAACTTATTACATCTTATAAACCGGGGTCAACTAAGGCACAAACCGCCTTGAAAATAAAATAATAACTTAGAGTCTGTTACAGTCATTCTTAAAACAAAACAGTTTAAAAACTCAAACAAGTAAACTTAAAGCATATAATAAGCAGTTCCTTGTCCCAACAGCAGCCATTCTTAATTAGCATAATCGTATGATTCCTCCTGATTGTAACCTGAAAAGCCTGAACACGAATGTCCAGGACGCATCAACGTCGTCAGCTTCAAGAAGCTGGTGAGTATTAAAAACATGACTTTAAATGTAAAACATACCCATTCACCTTTTTCCATTATTAAATTACAGAAAGAGTTCACTTTATAAAACAGCAAGGGATATAATAAAAGTTGTTCATTCATAAATACAGATACTCGTGAAATGAGACAATGCACCACACTCATCTCACCGACTCTTTTCTCTCGACAGCCACAACAACCCACTATCCTACTCCTGGTCTCTTTGAAATACTACGATAGCCACACTTTAGCAACGGGGCGCCAGGGAGTGTCCAGTTTGCCTCACACTTTGGTCCGGGGTACCAGGGAGTGTCCAATGCCTCACACTTTGAATACCCTAACCGCCATGCAAATACCGGGGCAACCCCTCACACAGTATCCAGACTTGAGTTATCAGGGAGTGTCCGTAGGCCACACTTTAGCACTACCATGGGTGCCAGGGAGTGTCCGAGTTCGGCTTCACACACTTTAACGCTTCCATGGGCGTCAGGGAGTGTCCTTATTTGCCACCGTCGCATTTCAAAGATACCCTCTTCCACAATCGCAACCATAACCACAACCACAACTCATACTCAACCATAACCACAACCACGACCACAAAACACAAACACATACTCTCTTCCACACTACCATTACTCTTTTCCACACAGACTGACACCCCCATGCATGTACTACTGACCCCACATGTATGTCATGAAACTTAAACATGCGGCAATTTACTGAATTATAAATACAACATGCGTACGGGGCTTGATAAGTCATACTACCATGTTTTAAATCAATCAAACATAACCAAATAATGTTCTGATCAACTAAATTCCCAAACAGAGCCTTAACAGTTTATAAATTTCATCCAAACAGTTCCTTAACAGAAAAACAGACAAAAACAGAAACTGCACTACCTCGCGCGCGCGGGCCGCTCGCGCGATAAGCCCATTTTTCCTTTATTAATAAACTTTTCTTTCTGCCTGAGGAACACAAGGTCGCGCGCGCGGATCGCTCGCGCGAAGGGGTTCTCGCGCGACCCTCGCTCGCGCGACCAGCCAAATTTTCAATTATATATATATAAACTCTTACGTCTGCCTGGGAAGCCTACCTCGCGCGCGCGGGCCGCTCGCGCGAGGGGTCGCTCGCGCGGGCCGCTCGCGCGATCCTCGCGCGCGCGATCGTGGCGCGAGATGAAGCTGAGGCTTCATCTTCTTCGCAGAAACTGCTCTGGTTCAGCAAACAGGGGTCCTTTTTGACCCATTTCGATTCTGTTAGTATGTATGTCCTATTATATATGGATTTCTTCCTTTTTAAACAAGGATTAAGAATCTAAGATTAATTTTACATGATTCAACACATAGCTTACCAATTTTATGAAAAACTAAAAAAATGTCAAAACTAATTTTCTTATATACTTTCTCCTATGAACGAAATAAGCTCTAATTTTACCACCATATACTCTACACACTATAATCTATCATATTTCATTCACAAAGCTGATTTTGGTTATGTTTTGGAAATCCATGTTTTCAAGCTTTGAAGTTCATACCAAAATTTATCAATGGAGGTTGACAAAATTGAAATAATACACAGCAAATAAGTATGAGATTACATTGGGAGTGAGTTAAAAATACTCACTGTGATTGAAGATTCAAATAGATGTTGAGAAAGAAAGACCAATAAGGAAAATTCCAATGAACAATAGCTATGGTGATCAAGCTTTGGTTATGGAATGAAGCTTCTCTTACTAGAATTTCAGCAACTCTCAAGCTCTCTCTCTGTGTAAGTATATTGTGCAGAATGAATGTATGTGTGTGTGTGAGGTATAAGTAGCAAAATTCAACTTGGTGCCCAAGTTGGGTGAACATTACTCTACAAATGAGTTTAGTTCTTAATTAGCTAAAGACCACAAATATCATAGATATAGATACGTATATGAATGTATAGGATTGCTGTGAATTAGAGTAGGGGTCAATTAGGTTCATAGGGGTTCAAGCTAGAGTTGTTTGGGAATCTAGCTTTTGGCACAAAAATAACACACACAAGCTAGACATTCCCAAACAAGTGCAAGGCAATCATTAGTAGCCATAAATGGAAATAAAGCAAGTGTCCAAATCGGTCACTTCCAATATCTGGGGAAATTTAGCACAGCGCGGACAGTTTTGGACATAAACTGGTATTTTCGGGGCGCGGTGGTCACCACAAAAATACGGAAAATTCATTTTAACTAAAGAATTGATTTACTGGTTTCATAAAAATACTGATTTAGTCAAGAGTAGTCTTTCCCATCGTTTTGAAATACAGTTTTGAAATCCAACACAGGTATTACAATTTTTTGTAAAATTCCAATTTGACCCCAAAAGAATTTTGAATATGAAACATAATAAGAAATAAATTCTACACACACAAATTGAAATTAAAAATAAAAGCAGACAATATCGCATGAAATAATTATAACAATGCAATTACAATTTAAATATGAAAATGAAATGAAAATGCAGGTTATTACACCCTTCCTCCCTTAAACAGGATTTCGTCCCCGAAATCAAGACTAACTAGTCCTGAAACAACTCTGGGTACTTCTTCCTCATATCAGCTTCAACTTCCCACGAGGCTTCGTTCTCGTCATGGTGATTCCACTGAACCTTCACCAACGGGATATCTTTATTCCTCAACTTCTTGATACTCTGATCCAAAATCTTCACGGGCCTTTCCTTGTAAGAAACGTTATGACTTGTCTCAATGTCGTCATAACTAACCACATGTGAGGGGTCTCGTATGTATTTCCTCAACATACTCACGTGAAACACGTTGTGAACCCCAGACATCTTCGGTGGTAGTGCCAATCGATAGGCTACTTTCCCGACACGTTCCAAAATCTCAAATGGTCCGATGAAACGCGGAGCTAACTTTCCTCTCTTGAGACCAAAACGTACTACTCCTCAGGTTGGTGAAACCTTGAGAAGCACGTGATCCCCAACACTAAACTCCAAATCCTTTCGGCGTCGATCAGCATAACTCTTATATCGGCTTTGAGCGGTTCTCATCCTCTCCTTGACCAAAGTAATCTTCTCATTGGTTTCTCTTACCAATTCTGGTCCCAGCAACTCTGTATCCCCAACTTCAGCCCAACACAAAGGGGAACGACATGGTCGTCCGTACAATGCTTCGAACGGAGCCATACCGATACTCGTGTGATAACTGTTGTTATAGGCGAATTCAACCAATGGCAAGTGTGTCTCCCAAGATTCTTCGAAATCGATCACACAAGCCCTGAGCATATCTTCCATGATCTGATTAACACGCTCAGTTTGCCCATCTGTCTGAGGGTGAAAAGCAGTGCTCATCTTGAGCGAGGTTCCCATAGCTTCTTGCAGACTTTCCCAAAATCCAGAAGTAAAACGCGCGTCACGGTCTGATACAATCGACACAGGTGCACCGTGAAGCCGCACAACTTGTTGTATGTACATCCGGCTCATCTTCTCTACCGGGTATGTCATACTATAAGCGATGAAATGAGCTGACTTCGTCAATCGATCCACGATTACCCAAATAGCGTCATGATTCTGCTGCGATCGAGGTAATCCTACTACAAAATCCATCGTAATGTGCTCCCACTTCCAACCAGGAATAGGTAGCGGTTGCAACAATCCTGACGGTCTCTGATGTTCAGCTTTGACTTGCTGACACGTCAAACACTTGGATACAAATTCGGCCACGTCTTTCTTCATACCTTCCCACCAGAAATTTCTCTTTAGATCTTTGTACATCTTCGTTCCTCCCGGGTGAACTGTATATCTTGACTTATGTGCTTCTTCCAGGATATCCTTCCTTAACTCTTCATTACCTGGCACACATAATCTATTCCTGCATCGATATCCTCCATCGACTCCCACTTTCCATTCTGTCGGGTCTTTTTCTGACATCTTCACGGACCATGCCTGAAACTTCTCATCTTCTTTCTGAGCTCCAATAATGCGGTCGATAAGAACAGGCTGTAGGATAAGACATCCGAACAATTGTCCTTCTCCTTCTTCAGCACCCTGTACATCGAATTCCGCCAAAGTCTCCAAAGCTCGCCACTCTCTCACCATTAAGGAGGCGATCATTTCACGAGTCTGTCGACTCAGGGCATCAGCAACCACATTAGCTTTACCCGGGTGGTATTCTAATGTGAAGTCATAATCTTTGATCAACTCCATCCACCTGCGTTGCCTCATGTTCAACTCTTTCTGTGTGAACAAGTATTTCAAACTCTTGTGATCGGAGAATAAATCAAACTTTTCACCGTAGAGATAGTGTCTCCAAATCTTGAGTGCGAAAACTACTGCCGCCAATTCCAAATCATGAATGGGATAGTTCAACTCATTCGGCTTCAGCTGTCTGGATCCATAGGCGATCACCCTGCCATCTTGCATAAGTACACACCCTAACCCTTGGTATGATGCGTCACTAAAGATAGTGAACTTCTCATCAGGCTTGGGTATTGCCAGTACCGGTGCGGTAGTGAGTCTCTCCTTCAACTCTAGAAAGGCTCGCTCATGCTTCTCTGTCCATTCGAACTTCAAGTTCTTCTTCGTCAACCCAGTTAAAGGTGCTGCTATCTTTGAGAATCCCTCAACGAATCTCCTGTAATAGCCTGCGAGTCCAAGAAAACTCCGAACTTCTGTAGGGTTGCTCGGCCTAACCCAGTTTGATACAGCATCGGTCTTGGACGAATCCACTGAAATTCCTTGAGATGATACCTTGTGTCCCAGAAATTTCACTTCTTGCAACCAGAACTCACACTTACTGAACTTGGCATATAACTGATGGTCCTTGAGCGTCTGCATCGCAATCCGTAGATGTTGCTCGTGTTCTTCTCTTGACTTAGAATAGATCAAAATATCATCAATAAAGACGATGACAAACTGATCTAAATAAGGCTTGAACACTCTGTTCATCAAATCCATGAATACTGCCGGGGCATTCGTCATTCCAAACGGCATCACCAGAAATTCATAATGACCATATCGGGTTCTGAAAGCAGTCTTAGGTATGTCTTCTTTTCGTACCCTCAACTGATGATATCCCGACCTAAGGTCTATCTTGGAAAATGTCGTAGCTCCTTGTAGTTGATCAAACAAATCGTCAATCCGAGGCAAGGGATACTTGTTCTTGATAGTCACACGGTTCAGTTCTCTGTAGTCGATACACAATCTGAGTGTCCCGTCCTTCTTCTTTACAAATAACACTGGTGCTCCCCAAGGCGATGTACTTGGGCGTACAAAACCTAGGTTCTCGAGCTCTTGAACTTGTTCCTTCAATTCCAATAGTTCGGTGGGGGCCATTCTGTAGGGAACTTTGGTGATCGGCACGGTACCCGGTATAAGTTCAATACAGAACTCTATACTTCTCTCGGGCGGTAGACCAGAAACGTCTTCAAACACTTCTTCGAAGTCCTTGACTACAGGTATAGATGACGCTGTCACCTCTGTACTGACGACTTCGATGTTGACTAAGCATCTCGTGAGGAACATATCTCCCGTAGGGTTACATTGAAAATCAAAGGGTTGATTCTCATTGTCGGGGAATGTAATTCTCTTCCTCGCACAATCCAACTTTACTTGGTTCTGAGAGAGCCAATCCATTCCTAGGATTATGTCGAACTCCTTCATTGATAGGACAATCAACCTAGCAGGGATTTCACGGTCTCCTAACCGTAAGGGACAATCCTTGCACACGTGTCCTAATCTGACCGCAGCTCCTAATGGCGAAGTAGCCTTCAAAGCTTTCTCTAAGCGATGAGGTAAAATACCCAATCTTCGAATTGTATTAACAGCTATGAACGAAAGAGCAGTACCCGTATCAAATAACACTTTAACATGGGAGATAAACAGAGTTAATGTACCTTCTACTGCTTGCTGATCAGGTTGGGCTTCTCCATAATCTCCTTCTTCATACGCAGTTCCATCATATCCAGCGGCATCAGGGATAACGGCATTCAAGCGAGTCTGACCCTGTTGATCATAAGTCACCTGCTTAGGAGCAGTACAGAACCTGCTGATGTGACCTGGTTCACCACAGTTGAAGCAGACTATCCCTTGCTGAGTAGCACGCCTTGGTGCCTTACAATCACGAGCCAAATGACCAGGGTTGCCACAGTTGAAACACTTTCCATTACTACTTCCTTCTCCTACTCGGGGTTGAGTCGGATAGGTAATAGCCTGGGTCTTCTTGCTTCCGTCAAAATTCCTCTTCTGCCCTTGGGTACGGTTCATTGGTGGTCTATTCCCAAAATTACCCCTTTGAGGCGGTCGGAATTCAAATTGTTTTCGGCTCACTCGAGCATCCTCTTCCAGATCGGTAGCCAAACCAACAAGTCCTTCAAACGATTTATCCAAGTGGCCGAGGGTCAAGCGGCGAATCTGCGGTGTCAGCCCTTGATTATACTTGCGGATCTTCTTCTCTTCAGTATCGACCAGGCGTGGAGCAAATCGAGACAGCCTTTCAAACTGTGTGGTGTACTCCTGCACCGACTTGGTTCCTTGTGTCAGGTCCATGAATTCCTTCTCTCTTCTGTGCCTCTCCGTAGCCGGGAAATATTTCTCCAAAAATCTCCCCTTGAACGCAGTCCACGTCATTCCCGTTGCAGCTCCATTCCCGATAGTAGCTATGACCGAATCCCACCAATCTGCGGCAGCATCGGTCAACTGAAATGTAGCTAACCTTCTCTTGTCTATCTCGTTGCATTGGACAGCTTCAAACATCCGGTCCATCTGTCTCAACCACTGTTCCGCCTTCCAGGGTTCCGCGGTACCTGCAAACTGTTCGGGCCTTAGAGCACGGAATCTTTCTAGCAACTTGTCTCCCGTTTGACGGTCTCTTCGGTTGTCGTTCGTATTACCGATTCTTTCTAGCCGTCTGATAAACGCTTCAAACATCCCTGTAGGATCAGCAGCTTCGGGTGCTCCCTCGATCAGGTCTCTGTTCCTCCTGACTCCTCCAGCCATTCTATGCATGATAGTGGTAGTAGAATGAGAAACATGCATGCAACAGTGCTATGAAATAATTTAAATGACAACAACATTCAAAAAGGGGTATATTTTATATATATCACTTCTGTCAAGTAGATACAAAAAGCATGTATGGTCAGATCAATGCCTACCCTATCTGTATGGGTTAGGACGCATGCAAGAGTTAATGTTACAAAAGTGGGGTCATTGCCCTATACTCTAATGCATGTAATTACAGTTTGCAAAAAGAGACAGAGCTAATAGTTAAAAGTAGTTAATATGTACAAGTCGTAACTAAAACGTCAATCATCTCCATAAGTGGCCATCAGGAGATCTAGCGAATCGACAGGGCGAAAACGCTGAACAACGAATGGTCCAACCCCGTCATAGCTGTGAGAGGTGGACGATGAAGCAGGTACAGGAGCATCCGCCTCATCTACCATCTCCTCAGGCAGGGCTAGCTCAAGTGCTAGCTCAGCCTCGAGCTCAGCGGCAAGATCGTCCAGACCTATGCCATCCTCTAAGATCTCCCCACCTACTGGGACTACGTGAACAATCTCTGCATCGTCCTCAGCAATGGGTACCACCGGCGGAGGCATCTCCAACTGAGCCAGATGGGCATGAACGATCTGGATCTCGAGGGGGAGGTAGAAAGCATCGCTATCGACCAACCGCAGAATCTCGACCAAAACTAGACGTTGAGCCTCTGCGAAATATCGAAGCTCAAAACGGATGCGGGTCAGGTCAACTAGGCCTATCACGTGGACCTGGTGCCAAACCTCAGATACTACCGTCGTCACGGCTAACTGATCTACGGCCGCCTGATATAAGTCAAGAAAAGCTGGGATCACTGCCCCAGGTAACACGAAGTGTCCTCCGAACCTGTCTGGTACATAAAGTGGGGGAGCTGGATCCATACCTGAAAAGGTACTACTTAAAGTCAGAACAGAATAATCTTAGGCGTTTGGGTTCTGAGTCTATCCTCCCTGTCGTATCATCGGGTGTGTAACACTTAATGGAATGTGGAATCGGGTCTATACTGGTAAACCCTAACCTGGCTAAACTATCTTGTGATAAATAATAACCTGGCTCTGATACCACTAAATCCTGTCACGCCCCGACGTAGCATAAATAAGGAAAACGTTTAATTTCCTTTATGGACCCGTAGGTCGCGACAGTTTGAAGGATCGATTCTGTCCCAAACGTCAAACAACAAAACATAATAATCAGAGTAAAGCAATCAAGGCTTACAAAAATTTTCTAACTTATTACATCTTATAAACCGGGGTCAACTAAGGCACAAACCGCCTTGAAAATAAAATAATAACTTAGAGTCTGTTACAGTCATTCTTAAAACAAAACAGTTTAAAAACTCAAACAAGTAAACTTAAAGCATATAATAAGCAGTTCCTTGTCCCAACAGCAGCCATTCTTAATTAGCATAATCGTATGATTCCTCCTGATTGTAACCTGAAAAGCCTGAACACGAATGTCCAGGACGCATCAACGTCGTCAGCTTCAAGAAGCTGGTGAGTATTAAAAACATGACTTTAAATGTAAAACATACCCATTCACCTTTTTCCATTATTAAATTACAGAAAGAGTTCACTTTATAAAACAGCAAGGGATATAATAAAAGTTGCTCATTCATAAATACAGATACTCGTGAAATGAGACAATGCACCACACTCATCTCACCGACTCTTTTCTCTCGACAGCCACAACAACCCACTATCCTACTCCTGGTCTCTTTGAAATACTACGATAGCCACACTTTAGCAACGGGGCGCCAGGGAGTGTCCAGTTTGCCTCACACTTTGGTCCGGGGTACCAGGGAGTGTCCAATGCCTCACACTTTGAATACCCTAACCGCCATGCAAATACCGGGGCAACCCCTCACACAGTATCCAGACTTGAGTTATCAGGGAGTGTCCGTAGGCCACACTTTAGCACTACCATGGGTGCCAGGGAGTGTCCGAGTTCGGCTTCACACACTTTAACGCTTCCATGGGCGTCAGGGAGTGTCCTTATTTGCCACCGTCGCATTTCAAAGATACCCTCTTCCATAATCGCAACCATAACCACAACCACAACTCATACTCAACCATAACCACAACCACGACCACAAAACACAAACACATACTCTCTTCCACACTACCATTACTCTTTTCCACACAGACTGACACCCCCATGCATGTACTACTGACCCCACATGTATGTCATGAAACTTAAACATGCGGCAATTTACTGAATTATAAATACAACATGCGTACGGGGCTTGATAAGTCATACTACCATGTTTTAAATCAATCAAACATAACCAAATAATGTTCTGATCAACTAAATTCCCAAACAGAGCCTTAACAGTTTATAAATTTCATCCAAACAGTTCCTTAACAGAAAAACAGACAAAAACAGAAACTGCACTACCTCGCGCGCGCGGGCCGCTCGCGCGAAGGATCGCTCGCGCGGGCCGCTCGCGCGATAAGCCCATTTTTCCTTTATTAATAAACTTTTCTTTCTGCCTGAGGAACACAAGGTCGCGCGCGCGGATCGCTCGCGCGAAGGGGTTCTCGCGCGACCCTCGCTCGCGCGACCAGCCAAATTTTCAATTATATATATATAAACTCTTACGTCTGCCTGGGAAGCCTACCTCGCGCGCGCGGGCCGCTCGCGCGAGGGGTCGCTCGCGCGGGCCGCTCGCGCGATCCTCGCGCGCGCGATCGTGGCGCGAGATGAAGCTGAGGCTTCATCTTCTTCGCAGAAACTGCTCTGGTTCAGCAAACAGGGGTCCTTTTTGACCCATTTCGATTCTGTTAGTATGTATGTCCTATTATATATGGATTTCTTCCTTTTTAAACAAGGATTAAGAATCTAAGATTAATTTTACATGATTCAACACATAGCTTACCAATTTTATGAAAAACTAAAAAAATGTCAAAACTAATTTTCTTATATACTTTCTCCTATGAACGAAATAAGCTCTAATTTTACCACCATATACTCTACACACTATAATCTATCATATTTCATTCACAAAGATTTTGGTTAAGTTTTGGAAATCCATGTTTTCAAGCTTTGAAGTTCATACCAAAATTTATCAATGGAGGTTGACAAAATTGAAATAATACACAGCAAATAAGTATGAGATTACATTGGGAGTGAGTTAAAAATACTCACTGTGATTGAAGATTCAAATAGATGTTGAGAAAGAAAGACCAATAAGGAAAATTCCAATGAACAATAGCTATGGTGATCAAGCTTTGGTTATGGAATGAAGCTTCTCTTACTAGAATTTCAGCAACTCTCAAGCTCTCTCTCTGTGTAAGTATATTGTGCAGAATGAATGTATGTGTGTGTGTGAGGTATAAGTAGCAAAATTCAACTTGGTGCCCAAGTTGGGTGAACATTACTCTACAAATGAGTTTAGTTCTTAATTAGCTAAAGACCACAAATATCATAGATATAGATACGTATATGAATGTATAGGATTGCTGTGAATTAGAGTAGGGGTCAATTAGGTTCATAGGGGTTCAAGCTAGAGTTGTTTGGGAATCTAGCTTTTGGCACAAAAATAACACACACAAGCTAGACATTCCCAAACAAGTGCAAGGCAATCATTAGTAGCCATAAATGGAAATAAAGCAAGTGTCCAAATCGGTCACTTCCAATATCTGGGGAAATTTAGCACAGCGCGGACAGTTTTGGACATAAACTGGTATTTTCGGGGCGCGGTGGTCACCACAAAAATACGGAAAATTCATTTTAACTAAAGAATTGATTTACTGGTTTCATAAAAATACTGATTTAGTCAAGAGTAGTCTTTCCCACCGTTTTGAAATACAGTTTTGAAATCCAACACAGGTATTACAATTTTTTGTAAAATTCCAATTTGACCCCAAAAGAATTTTGAATATGAAACATAATAAGAAATAAATTCTACACACACAAATTGAAATTAAAAATAAAAGCAGACAATATCGCATGAAATAATTATAACAATGCAATTACAATTTAAATATGAAAATGAAATGAAAATGCAGGTTATTACAATCATGGACATGGAAAGAATATTTTGATCTATTCCGATGACCGATAGGGAGAAGATGGAAAATGCAAGTGACGTACTGAAGGGTGAAGCCCAGAATTGGTGGGTAAATGTGCTAGATCAAGGAGCACCGATTACTTGGGAAGGGTTCAAGGCAGAGTTCAATTGCCGATTCTTTCCACGAGCTGCCTATAATGCAAAGAAATGAGAATTTGATAACCTGAAGCAGGGAGATATGACTGTAACCAAATATACTTCCAAGTACAATGCGTTGCTAAGATTTGGCAAGGGTTCAGTACCAGAGGAGGAAGATAGGGCAAGGAAATTCGAAGAAGGTTTGGGGAAAAATATCCGTTTGAGAGTAGATACCTATGAGCACTCGACTGTGGCAGTAGTGCAACAAATGGCACTTGTGGCCGAGAGCGGGATGGAAAAGATCGAGACAGAATCAGCAAGGCAAATGAGGTTATGAGGGTGGAGACAGGAATCAAGGTGGATCTTTCAAGAGACCATTTGTATGAGGCTCTGGTTCAATCTTTGGTAATACGAGAAGGACACCAAGTAATATACCGTTGTGCACACTTTGTAATTGACCACATACTGGCTGATGCTTTATGACAAACTTTCTGAATAAAACCCAAGGGACAAACAGTGCAAGTTTTAGACGAGCTTCACAGATTAAATGCTTCGATTGTGGTACCATTGGACATTGAGCGAATGATTGCCCGAGAAAGCATTCTCAGCAAGATGCTAGTTCTACGGCTTCTAGTGGTTCGAAGCCTAGACAGTCCAATGATGGGGGACAGAGGACAGAGCAATGTCAAGGGAGAGCATTTCAGATGAATCAAAGAGATATGGCTGCTTTAGAGACAGTGGTCTCAGGTATGGTGCTTGTATGTTCGCACTTAGCACGCATACTTGTTGACTCAGGATCTATGCATTCATTTGTATCGCATGACTTTGTTGAACATTTGAATGTTAAATATGCACCATTAGGGTATGAATTATCGGTGGCCGTACCTATTAGTAAGTCGATATTGACGTCTACGGTATACCAGAACTGTGAGATCCAACTAGGTGAGAATTTAATGACAGTAAACCTTATACCTATCATTGTGAACCACTTTGACGTGATCTTAGGAATGCATTGGTTAGCCTTTAAACTAGCCAAGATAGACTATGAACAAAAAGAGGTTAATTTTTTATCACCGATTCATGGGGACTTTTGATTTCAAGGGAGTGGAGTTACACCGCCGCCGTATTTGATTTCGGCAATTCGAGAGGGTAAATTATTGAGGAAAGGATGCCAGGGATTTTTGTGTTCAGTGACTGACACAACATCGAGTGAATTGAAAGTAGAAGACATTCCAGTAGTGCGAGAATATCCAGATGTGTTTCTTGATGACTTGCCAGATGTTCTGGTTGAGAGAGAAATTGAGTTCACCATTGAAGTAATGCCAGACTCAAGACCCATATCCAAGGCACCATATAGAATGACACCAATGGAATTGAAGGATCTGAAAGTTCAACTACAAGAACTACTTGACAAAGGTTTCAATCGACCTAGTGTGTCGCCGTGGGGAGCTCCAATGTTGTTTGTAAAGAAAAAAGATGGTTTAATGCGGATGTGTAAGGACTATCGAGAGTTGAACAAACTGACAATCAAGAACAAGTATCCATTACCCAGAATTGACGACCTATTTGATCAACTTCACGGGGCACAAGTATTTTCTAAGATAGATTTGAGATCGGGCTATCATCAGTTGAAAGTAAAGGCTGAAGATGTCTAGAAAACAGCTTTTAGGACACGTTATGGACACTACAAGTTCCTAGTCATGCCATTTGGAGTTACAAATGCACCAGCCGCGTTCATGGATCTTATGAAACGAGTCTTTAAGGATTATTTAGATGACTTTGTGATAGTGTTCATCAACGACATTCTTATCTATTCGTCGAGTGAGATAAAACATGAGAACTACTTGAGGTTGATACTTCAGCGATTGCGAGAGAAGCAACTGTTTGTAAAATTTAAGAAATGTGAATTCTGGTTGCCTACTATTATTTTTCTTGGTCATGTGATTGACAAGAACGGTGTTTCAGTTGATCCTCATAAAGTAGAAGCTGTGTCTAATTGGAAAAGACCGACATTCGTGTCCAAAATTCAAAGTTTCTTGGGATTAGCGGGACTACTGCCGTTTTATTGAGCATTTCTCGAAGATTTCATTGCCGATGACAAAGTTAATGAGAAAGGGTGTTACTTTTGAATGGAGTCAGGAATGTGAAGACAGTTTCCAAGAGTTGAAGTCACGTTTGACGAGATCACTGATATTGACGATACCATCTGGAACCGAAGGATTCGTAATTTATAGTGATGCTTCATATCAGGGTTTGGGATGTGTGCTTATGCAAGGTGTTAAAGTAATTACCTATGCTTCTAGGCAGTTGAAGACGCATGAGGTTAATTATCTGACTCACGACCTTGAATTAGCCATAGTGATTCATGCTTTTAAAATTTGGAGACACTACCTATACGGGGAAAAGTGTGAGATCTTCACGGACCACAAGAGTTTGAAGTATGTTTTCACTCAACGAGACCTGAATATGAGGCAGAGAAGATGGTTAGAGCTAATGAAGGATTACGAACTTTCTATAGAGTATCATTCGGGAAAGGCTAACGTGGTAGCCGACACGTTAAGCCGGAAGACGCCAAGGAACTTAACCGACGAGATAACACAATAAAAAGAACTAGTAAGGAAATGGAACGTTTAGAGTTGGATGTAATTCCATAAACCAATGGTGGCTTAATGATGGCGATCATAGCATACCCTGATTTTATTGATGAGATCAAGAGGGCACAATTTGACGATGTATACCTATGGAAAATGAGAGACGAGATACCTTTGGAAAAATGACCTGGTTTTGTATTAGAACAAGGAAGGTTGATGCTTGAAAATCGGTTGTGTGTGCCAAATGTGAAAGGCTTAAAAGATAAAATCCTAGAGGAAGCACATAGTTCTAGATATTCAGTGCACCCAGGAAGTAATAAGATGTACCAAAACTTGAGAGAAAACTTCTGGTGGAAAGGTATGAAGCGTGAAGTGGATAAGTATGTTTCTGAATGTTCGGCATGTCAACAAGTGAAGGCAGAAAGACAAGTACCTGCAGGGCTGTTACAACCATTACCAGTGTCAGAATGGAAGTGGGATGAGATCACGATGGATTTTGTTTCTAGATTTCCGCGATCTTCTAATAAGAACGACAAGATTTGGGTCATAGTTGAAAAGTTGACAAAGTCAGCTCATTTCCTACCGATTAAGACGACTAAGCCTTCGAGGTTAGCAGAATTGTATGTGAAAGAGATTATGAGGCTACACGGGGTTCCAGTAGTGATTGTGTCGAATCAAGATAGTAGCTTTACGTCGAGGTTTTGGGGCAGTTTGCAAGAAGCTATGGGTACGAAGTTGAGTTTTAGTACCGCATTTCATCCTCAGACTGATGGCAGTCAGAACGAACGATTCAGACCTTGGAGGATATGCTTCGATTGTGTGTTCTGGATTTTGGGAGTGATTGGGAGCACCACTTGCCGTTAATTGAATTTGCTTATAACAATGGATTCCAGTCAAGTATTGGAATGGCACCGTATGAAGCTTTGTATGGGCGTAAGTATCGATCACCGGTTTGTTGGACCGAGGTTAGAGAAAGAAGATTGTTAGGACCTGAGATGGTGCAAATGACCACCAAGAAGGTGAGATTGATTCAGGAGCGACTTAAGGTAGCTCAGAGTCGTTATAAGAGTTATGCGGACTCGAAACGACGACCAATGACATTCGAGGTAGGAGACTTTGTATACTTGCGAGTATCGCCTTCGAAAGGCATTGTTCGATTTGGGAACGTGGAAAACTTAACCCGCGATTTGTAGGACCTTTTGAGATCCTAGAGAGGGTAGGGCCAATGGCTTACTGTCACGACTCATCCCGCTAACATGCGGAAACAGGACACGTGGCATGCCATCAAGGCTTATCCAGTTCATTAAAAAGATTATGCGCAGTGAAAAAGACTTTAAAACAACCTTGAGTGTATAAACTTTTGGAAACAATACTCTCCGAGTTGTAAAATCCGTACAAAATTGAAAACATAATCCTATCTCGAAACAAATGATTTTATGTTGAAAGGGGTCCTAAAGGTACCCAAAGAACCAATCAAAGCCTTTTTAAAATTTTCGGAAGGTATAGAAAAAGATTTCTGGCAGGGGGCATTTCGACCGGTCGAATGACCCCATTCGACCGGTCGAATGACCCTTTAGCAGAATCCTGCACAATGCTACAGAATTTTGCTAAGGCATCAAACAACCATCATATCCAACATCACTCCAAACATGTGTAAGACTCCAAACTTCACAAGCTAATACATGCTATCAAAAACCAAAATTTAAACATTACTAATCCATGAATAGAAACAATAGCGGAACAAGCTAGGGCTGTTTGGCTCAATTTCATAAAAATCTATCCATTTTCCTTTAACTTCCAAAGCGATAGGTCAAGCATTCAAAACACGAATTCATAAGTTCAGATTCATTACAACATAATTAAAACGAGTTTTGAGACTTATTACAACATCATACAAACATACTACACCTTCCAAGCCAAATACAAAGTGCTAGCTAGCCGGAATGCTCATTATTACAAGACTTGGCAAAGAAAACAAAAACATATACAAGGGATCCCCCGACGTTTCCAACGACCTCACTCTTCTCGTTTCTTTTTCCCTTTCTTCTTTTCACCTGCAATGGAGTAAATCTCCACTGCTCAGCTATATGCTGAGTGCACAATTTATAACATATGCATATAAGATAAAATATGCTTTAATCTCAATATCACATAAATAGTCGCTAAGGAGACAAATACGCCTTCATCCAGTAGCGGCAAGTCCAAGCCTTAAACCGCAATGTCAATGGCTAGTCCAAGCCTACAACCATTACATCCCCAAGTGCCCTGGCAAGTCCAAGCCTTAAACCATGCACAGTAGCCATTGCTACTAAGATTCTCAAATATCGAGAAGCTTACTCTGGCATGAATTTGTATAAGTCCCCCCTTTGACCCACATAGACAACTCAACGCTCTCATGTCAATTTTACTTTTCATAATTAAGCGCGTGCATAATTAATGGGCCTAAGATTAACACATGAATTTTGCCCGGATCTCAATTTCGTCGTCTAAATTTAAAACATGCAATTTTCCTATATATCATAGGCTAGAAATTCATACCTCGAGCTATCGTCGTAAAACTTGGAGGAAACGACTAGAAGCCTAAATAAACGCAAAAACTCCGATCCTACGTAAAACCTACAAGTCTACACGTGTTTTCCCCAATTTCTTAGATTTGAAAATTTATAAAATCTTAGCCAAACGTGGCCTAAAGACTATCAATACGTAGCCCTTACCTTGGCGAGTTCGAATATGCAATTTGGTGAAATTCAGTCGGACAAAGGGTCGCCGTTTGTAGTCACAAAGCCCATAGGATCAATCTCCCTTTTCTCTCTCCTCTCTTAAGATAGTATATGAAGTTTGTAAGAAATGACAATTTCATCCACCACTATTTATAGACAAACTCTTCGAAAATCGCGTTTACTTCCCTGCGAGTTTCCAAAACTTCTAACTAACTCTTGAAACTTTGCACACGTCCATTTTATTGCTTTACAAGTAAAAACTATGAATTACAAAAGTTTTCGATTAAGTCTCGTTTGAATTCAAAATATACGTTCAAAATTAAATTCCGTGGAATCTCTACACAACCTACCTTTTTATATACCGTGACACTCACATTCTCACCACAGTTCTCAAAAGATATCTAGCAATACCAAAATTACCATAAATTATACTATATAGGTATAATTTACTATTCATAAAAATACCAGATAAGTCAATTAATATTTAAATCACATAAATGTCATTTACTTAAGCCAATGATATCTTGATTACCGAATTCCCATGTCCTTACCGACACCTTACCGTTGACTCATAATCAACCTCAACCTCATTATCAACTAACATTGATAAATTCATAAATTCAATTATGTATGATAAAACTTATAATTTTGGAACGTGTGTGACACTTACCATTTAGCTTTATCAACAACATGTGTACAATGTGTTTCACGTATCAATGTTGAGACAGTGTATGACAGATACGAGTAAAATCATGTACCGGAACCATTATAGATCCAAGAGGACTTATCTTATATAGAACACCCAGTAGAGGTTTTGGATCGGAAGGAACAAGTATTGAGATCGAAGACAATTCCAATGGTAAAGGTGCTGTGGCGCAATCACACAATCGAGGAAGCTACGTGGGAGAATGAGGAAGAGATGAGGAGTGAGTATCCGCATCTTTTCGACTGGTGAGGTATAAGTTTGGGGACAAACTTCCTTTTTGGAGGGAAGAGTTGTCATATCCGTTCCAGAAAATCATTGTTTTATAAATGCATATTGAATTTCATAAATTATCAATGTTATTTGATAATTAAGATAAGCAGTTGACTGTAGTCAACAGTGGAGTGTCGGTTGAGGACACGGTAATCGGAGAATCATGAGGCATCCGTATGATTAAATGGAAGTTACATAATTTAAATGTTATTTGAATTATCTGGTATTTTATGAATAGTAAATTTACTTGTGTAGAGTAAAATTCTGATAATCTTGATGCCGGTAGATATCATTTTGAGAACTGTGGTGAGAACGTGAGTGATACGTCATATAAAAGGGATGTGTAGAGATTTCCACGGAATTTAGTTTTCGGACGTATTTTTGGACCCAAACGGGACTTAGTCGAAAACTTTTAAAATTTATAACTTACATTAGTGAAGTCATAAAATGGACGTATGCGACGTTTAAGGAGTTAACTAGAAGTTTAAGAAACTCACGTGGAGGTAAACATAATTTTCGGGATGTTTGCCTATAAATAAAAGGGGATGATTTTGTCATTTGTTGTAAAACTTATATAACATCCTTGGGAGAGAGAGAAAAGGGAGATTTGGTTGCTACGGGCTTTGCGATGACGATCGGCGACCTTTCATCCGTCTTTGAACTCGTAGAGGTAAGACCTACGTTTTGATATATATATATATATATATTAGGCCATGTTTGGCTAGGTTTTTATAAATGTCCTAATGTTAGAATTTTGGGGTAAATGCGTGTAAACTTGTAGGAATCGTTTGAAATTCGAGATCTGGCATTAAATCGAACCCCTAGTTCATCCTTTAAAACTATAGGACATTTGCACGAGGTATGAATTGTAAGCCTATGAATTATAGGAAATTCCATGTCTTAACCATTGAACTTGATATTTTGGATCCGGGCGAAATTCATGTATTATGTATGCCCGTTAATTATGCAAATGAAAATGCGATGAATGCATGTACAAATGTTTATATGAGCATGTTTTGTGTTATGTGGTGTCTGGTATGGAGGAAGGCCCAACCAGGACACAGTACCTGGTATGGAGGAAGACCCAGCCAATGTACGGGATGTGTGGAAGAGGTGTGCCTTCCACGGCATCGATTTCATTTACCGGATGGAAGCATACTACTCACCCTAACGACTATTTTGATGTGTTTTAAATGTTTAGAACATGAATTATCATATAAGCATAAGTTTAGAATTATGCACTCAGCATATAGCTGAGCAGTGGAGTGTTACTCCATTGCAGGTGACAAGAAGAAAGGAAAGAAGAAGTGTGAAGAGTAAGACCGCGGGGACAACGGGGTTGAATCACGTTGTATATGTTTTTGTGTTCCATTCCTTTGTCGAAAATGTAAATTTTGGAAGTTAGGACTTGAGACTACACTTATATGCTTTGAAATGGATTTATAAGGTTGTAACATGTATTAAAACTCCTGTTGATTTAGTTGTAATGAATCTGAACTCATGGATTCGTGTTTCGAAAGCCTAACTTGTAAATTTAGCGTTTCGGAGGAATGTAATAGAACTTTTATGTTTTAAGGTAAACAAGCCATAGCTTGTTCTGTTATTATTTCTTTTCGTAGTTTATGATGTCTTAAAGATGTTATTGAAAGCCTAGTATGAATGGTAAAGTGTTAAATTAATTACAAGTGTGTTTCGTAGAAGGTTTGGAGTGGAGGTTGTTTGATCCGTAGCAAATCTGCAGCATTGGTAAGGATTCTGCTAATCATTCGACCAGTCGAAGGGGGTCGTTCGACCGGTCAAGATACCCCATGCCAGAAATCTTTTTCGATACCTTTCAGAAATTTTTGAAAAGTTTTGATTGGATCTTAGGGTACCTTTGGGACCTCTTTTAACATAAAATCATTTGATTCGAAATATAATTGCGTTTTCAATTTTACACGGATTTTACAACTCGGAGGGTAATGTTTCCAAAAGTTTTATATACTCAAGGTTGTTTTTAAGTTGTTTTCCGCTGCGTATTGTTATTTGATGCATTGGATGAGCCTTGGTGGTGTGCCACGTGTCCATTTCCACACGTTAGCGGGATGGTTCGTGACATTTATTGGTATCAGAGCTAGAGGTAACAAAACTTTGGGAACGTTCGACGACTAGTGGAGTGTTAAGCGCTTTTGCCACATATTCTAGATTGCACCCACATATTGTAGAGATGTTTAATGCAAATGTATGTTGTTGCACATACATGGTTATATACATATTGACATGCCCAAAATTGGCCCTATCCTATGGCCGAGTGGTTCAACTCAGCAGTCGGTCCCTGTCCCGGTCAAATCATACACAGTTCCTCGGATAAGCATCAGCCCGAGGGGTTTGGTCTACCTGAGACCTCCCGAGTGGTTTATCCACGACCCGACCAACAGGCCGGGAAGACCGTGCAAGCACAGTTCATACAGGCGCAATCATGCTAGGCCGAGAGGCACATTCTAGAATATTACGGGCAGTTTCCTAATCAAGTTAGAAGACTAGTGGAAAGAGCACTTTGTTTCCTAATCCAATTAGGAAACCCTTACAATTAATGCCAATCAATCCTAATTGGATTATATTTCCTTGTCCATGTAGTAGTGGGTCTCTTACATCTATAAAAGAGACCCCTCACCCCCATAGAAAGGGTTCAACCTTTCAGTCTCTACAGCACCTCTATAGTTGTCACCAACACGCCCGGTCGACCTACGGTAGCTCCAAAATATTGTTGGTTCACCACAGTTCACCGACTTTTTATAGTATAGTGAACGTGCTCAGACACACACGTGGACGTAGGTTCCTTCATTAACAGGGCGAACCACATACAAAAAACCAGTCTCTCACTCTTTCTCCCCTTAAATTGCTTTAATTTACTTTAACCAAATTTTGGCATCATCAGCTTGGTGCCGTTTGTGGGAACAACAAGTTCTTCATCAATAAATCTCTTGGCTGATAGCCATGCCTCCGAAGAAGGGTGAGAAGACTGTACAGCAGGCCAATCGGGATGTTCCGCCTGCCCCGGCTCCAGCTACGGCAGTCATGACATCTGAGCAGATTACCGCAACCTTTGCACAACTCTTGGAGGGCCAGCGTCAAATCCAGCAACAGATCGAAGCCCTACTAGCCCAGCAAAGCAATCATCTAGTGGCCGGGAAAAGACCCGGAAACGTTGCATACGGTCGGGAACTGATCTTGACCAGACAACGTGCCCGAGCCAACCCGTCTGGCGTTGAGGATGCCAGAGACATCAATCGTAGGCATGTTGCCCGAGAAAAAAGGCAGGAGCATATGGCCCGGGAACCAGTCCGGGGTCACTCGGTCAAGAGCCGAGGTGTCCTTAGGCACATGATGAACCGGAGTCATAGCCGAGCCCAATCATTGGGGACAACACTCTGCCATAAAAAAGAAGCCTCTTCCGCTAACCCGACCTACTTCCTGGATCCCGGTCGGGAAGGTGTGGTGGCACATAACAAGGACTTGCAGAAACAGATTAATGGAGTGGCCAAAAGGCTAGGCCAAAACCCTACTTAGAATCACGCCAATACCGAGACAGAGTCACCATTCTCTAGCCAGATCACGAGGTTTGCCATCCCACGCAAATTTAAGTAGCCTAGCCTAGATCCCTATAACAGCTCGGGAAGCCCGGTCGACTACGTCCGGACCTACAATGCTCAGATGGCCCTGGCCACCAACTCCGGCGAACTACATTGACTGGCCTTCCCTAGCACTTTGAAAGGCTCAGCGGGGCAATGGTTCTACTCCTTGGAGCCCCGATCAGTTCGCAATTTCAAGTAACTCAGCAAGCAGTTCATCAACCAGTTCATCGGTATGCATGAACAGCCAAAGCTTGACATGCAGCTACTGATAGTCATACAAAGGAATAATGAGACCCTCAAGGAATTCACCGACCAGTTTAATCAAGAGAAGCTCGGAATCTATGACCTTGATGAAACTGTCGCTATTATAGACTTCTGCTCGGGAGTTCAACACACCAAGTGCATCGCGTCGTTTCACAGAAACTGACCAGAAACCTTAGTTGAACTCACTGAAAGGGTTGGAGAATACATTAGCACTGAAGAATTTTTAAAGATCAAAGACCCCGGGCGCGTAAGCAATGAGTCTTCCAGAAGTAAGCGAAAGTGAGATTAGCCTGGGAGTTCTGACAGTTCTTCTAGTTCACAACAGTCAGGGTCCGGCAGTCTCGACCTGACCTCCATCTCATAGCAGGCAGGGTCAGGCAGCCCCGACCCGACCTCCAATTCACAACGGTCTGAGTCCGGCAGCCCCGACCCAACCTCTAGTTCGCAGCAGTCAGAATCTAGTGATCTCGACCTTGAATCCAGCACAGAGTAATCGGGAGTCTGGTGATCCCGACCCGACCTCTTGTCTCTAACAGTCTCGACCAATCTAATTACAGTGGTACTTGCCCGATCATTGAATAAGGCTCAGCAGACTGTCAGAGAGCTCTTGAAAAGACCTCGGGCCACACCCGAGGCACATCAAAAGACCTCGGGCTCCGAACCCAGGCACAAAAGACCTCGGGCTCCGAACCCAGGCACTAAAGACCTCGGGATCGCACCTGAGGCAAAAGACCTCGGGGTCACGCCCAAGGCATCGGCTTCGCTTAAATCCCCCTAGGTGACTGATGGTGGCAAGCTTCAAAAGACCTTACAACCACCCATGGTCCAGGTCGGTTACCTACAGTCCTTGCCTCCACAAGACCCTTGTCTTACCGAAAGCTTGGGGGGCAAAAAGGCACAATGGACTAAACATGTAATCACACCGGGTACTTACAGGCCTTGTGGTAACTAAGTCACACTCTTAGACAACCTGGACACCCACTGTATTCAGAGGCAATAACTCCACTTAGGTCCAAACCAACAATAGAGGTGACTAAAATCTCTTAGGTTGGCCGACGATGGAGGAGCAAAAAGACCCTAAAGCAACGTGATTTAGGTCGGCTCTACCAACATGGTCAAACTCTTCTCCCAACAGTCTTAACGAAAGCTGAACGGGCGGAAGATAACCATCCTGGGGAGTTAACATAAAAGGACCCTAAAGCAATATGCTTTAGGTCAGCTTTTCCAACATGGTCAAATTCTTTTGCCCACAATCTTGACGAAGGTTTACGGGTAGAAGATAACCACCCTGGGAGCTAACTCAAGCAAAAGACTCCGAATTAGGCCGAGTCTCAACTCTTAGCCAATTCCTGAGCACTTAAAGACTTTGAGCTAGGCTAAGTCTCAACTCTTAGCCAGCTCTCGAGGACTCATAAGACTCAGAAGCTCCAAGGCAGCTTCCTCGAGCACTCAGACAGTGGCAGGTGGCATCAAACATATTTCCAAACTTGCCCCGATATGGCATCAAGCCAACCTTGGAAATGGGGGGCAGCTGACACGCCCAAAATTGGCCCTATCCTATGGCCGAGCGGTTCAACTCAGCAGCCGGTCCTTGTCCCGGTCAAATCATGCACGGTTCCTCGGATAAGCATCAGCCCGAGGGGTTTGGTCTACCTGAGGCCTCTCGAGCGGTTTATCCATGACCCGACCAACAGGTTGGGAAGACCTCGCAAGCACGGTTCATACAGGCAGAGTCAAGCCAGGCCGAGAGGCACGTTCCAGAATATTATGGGCAGTTTCCTAATCAAGTTAGAAGACTAGTGGAAAGAGCACTTTATTTCCTAATCCAATTAGGAAACCCCCACAATTAATGCCAATCAATCCTAATTGGATAATATTTCCTTATCCATGTAGTAGTGGGTCTCTTACATCTATACAAGAGACCCCTCACCCCATAGAAAGGGTTCAACCTTACAGTCTCTACAGCACCTCTATAGCAGTCACCAACATGCCCAGCCGACCTACGGTAGCTCCAAAATATTGTTGGTTCACGACAGGTCACTGACTTTTTACAGTATAGTGAACGTGCTCAAACACACACGTGGACGTAGGTTCCTTCATTAACAGGGCCGAACCACATACAAAAAACCAGTCTCTCACTCTCTCTCCCCTTAAATTGCTTTAATTTACTTTAACCAAATTTTGGCATCATCACATATTGTTATACATGCATAGTGTTTATGCACTGAGAATTACAAGATTGGTAATTCTCAGTGCATAAAGCTAAACCTGATCCAATTGGTAAGAAATTAGATGTTGAGTTTTATATGGTTGGAAAGGTATTTGAATCTAGTTTTTGAATCTTCAAACAGATCGGAAAAATGAGTTTTATAGAGGGAGTTATGGCCGTTTTAGTAAAGAGGTGTCAGTCTGCCAAAGAGTAGCAGAAAACTAGTCGACAGATTTTTGAAGGGTTCCAGTCGACTGGATTGTAAAAAAGTCGACTGTTTTCAATTTTTGAAAGGTAGACACTGCTACAAATTTTTCAGTCGACTGGGGCATTTTTTCAGTCGACTGGATCGCGCTGAAACACCTAACGACTAGTTTTCTAAACATTCCAAAAATTACTTTTATACCCCCCAAACGCCCCCAACGGTCAAATATGTTGAAAAACTATATATAGGGGTGATTTTAAGGGTTGGGTAACGAAGAAAAATCATTCAAACATCTTGTGTAATCATCATTCACTATAGAACCCTAGTTTGAGTGAAAAATCAATTTGCTCTAGATTTTAATTGTAATTTTTTAGAGAGTAAATTGTAGTGAGCTTTCATTTGTATTATCTACTCACTAAAGAGTTGTTGTGTGAGTTTTAATAGTATTATCCACTCTAGAGAGAGAGAGAGTTATCATTTGTACCCAAATCATCATTTGTAAAGAGTGAGGGTTAGTAACCCTTATGTGCAAAGAAGATGTATTCTTCTTTGTGAGAGATTGAAGGCTCTTGTAACGATTTAATCTACACCCGTAAGTAGGTTGATAAAGGAATCCTCAAGAGGTGTTATTGAGAGGTGGACGTAGGACGCGGTATGCGAATTGCCGAACCACTTGAAAACTCGGTTTGCAAGTATCTCTTCCCTTTATCTTTACTTTATTGTTTGTGATTGTGTTTAATTTGCTATTAAGTTTTTGAAAGGTTATTTTTCCACTAAAACCATATTCACCCCTCTCTAAGGTTTTCATATTTGGGCCAACAGTAAGGTTAGATGATGAAGATGAGGATGTTTTGGTCCAAAAAAAAATTAGGAGTAAAAACCAATTAAGTTGTTTTATTAAGTGTCCTTCATTCCAATTTAGCTTGTTTTAATGCCCTTTTCACCAATTTTCCCTAATTTAAAAAAGATAGACTAAAGACTATTGAAAAAAAGGTAATATTGCCCAGGCCCACTGTAAATCCACCCTAATTATGTGGTCTTTTGCAACTTAAACCAAAGAGAATTGTAATTTGATGGGATTGGGAGGAGCAAGAGAAATCATAGTGCCAGTTACACTTTTAACAATCATAGTTTCTTCTTTGTAGTGGAACCCATCTATAGACTACTCAAATCATGGTGACATCACATGGGCTTAATCTCAAGCTCACCGAAAAAGATAAGGAAAAGATAGAGAAAAGAAAGATGAGAAGTAAAACTAATTTTAGAACTTTTTTCTTTCACCTTCAAAACTATTACAGTATTACTTAAGGGGTATTTAAAATACCAAATGTAGAATAGAGTCACATTTAGGTCTGCATTGGTTGGCAAAGAGCTAATTGGCATTTATAATTTATAATTCCCTTCCAATGCATAGGTTCGGTATTCGAACCTCATCCCCTCCCCCATATATATATATATATATATAAACAATAGCATTAGGTCTGAGCACTTAACACCCCCTTCACTCCATGCATTCAACGTTGCACGCCTTCAACATTAACGGTTACAAATCTTAACACCCTGTTTGGATTGAGAGAAGAGAAGTGAAATGAAAACTCTCTCTCTCCTATTATCTTATTTGGAAAATAAATTTTGGAGAGAAGATAAGGTAAATGAAGATAAGTGGAGAAAAAGAACCAATTGACTATCGTTTCTCTCCGAATTGGAATGATTCAAAGAGAACAGAAGAGATTGAAATAAAACTTGCTTTTAAAATACAGAGATATTCCTGATGCGTATGTCTCATTTTTGAAATTAATGACGATATAAGATAAACTTTGTCACTACCAATCCTGCTACGCACAGAAATAGGACACGTGGCACGCCACTAAGGCTCAACCAACTCAATTACATCATAGCAGCGGAATAAATATAAGTGAAACAGTGATAAACCAACTCTCAAAGATTCAATAGATCATGAAAATCAGAGTTATAAAACGTTTTCCATAGAAAACACTTAAAGAAAACAATTTATTTTAAAATTAGCAATCTAGTCAACAGTGTCAGGGACCCAGTTGATTGTAGTGTCAAACTTCCAGTTGATTAATACCCATCCGGTCGACTGGACGGGTTCAAGCAGAAAGTCTTGTTTTGAAACACAATCCAGTCAACTGTTTTTTAACACTAGTCGACTGCTTTCCGAAAACTAAAGAAAATCTTTTGTTTAAATAGTGTGTCCAATTGATTGGACCCCAGACCAGTCGACTACTTTGCCAATTACTGCACATCCAGCAGAATTCCATCTTTCTAAGGTTGTTCAATCTCATTCCGGGATTAACTACACATGCCAAACCCATTTTACAGTGGTCCTAACTATATTAAAACATCTCCAAAATATAATTTACAAGAGTTTTTCTACAGTTTACAATACTACGAATCCATTCAAAGTTAAGTACAAAACATGGTTCTAGTTACACGAAAATCCATTATTACAACATGGAAATGGAAACAAAAACATGTACAACGACAGTCCCGTCATCTCATTGGCCTCTCTCTTCTCGCTTCTTTTTCCCTTTCTTCTTTCACCTATAATGGAGTAAAACTCCACTGCTCAGCTACATGCTGAGTGCACAATTTCTAACATATGCATATATGGCAATCAGGCTTCAATATCATTAATCACATCAAATAGTCTCTAGGGAGAAAAAACACACATTCATTCGGTAGCGGCAAGTCCAAGTCTTAAACAGCGATGCTAACGAAGCTACAACCATTGCATCCTAAGTGCCCTGTCAAGTCTAAGCCTTCAACCATGCACAGTAACCGTCGCTACTAAATTCTCCAACATCGAGAAGCTTACTCCAGATGAAATTGCATAAATCCTTTGACCCATATAATCACCTAGCATGCTCATATAAACAATTAGACATGCTTTTCATAATTTGTCGCGTGCACAATTAACGGGTCTAATATTAACGCATGAAATTTTGCCTGGATCACAATTTCGCATTTGATAATCAAAACCTGGGAATTTTCTATATAACATAGGTTAAAAATTCTTACTTTAAGCTATGATTCTATAACTTTGAGGAAAGCACTGGGAGTCCAATTCTACACCGGATCTCTTATTACAAGTGATCCCCACAATTATTCATATGTTTTCCCCAAATTCTAGAGTTAGAATTTTTATAAAAACTAAGCCAAGCAAGGCCTAAGAGGTATCAAAATGAAGCTCTTACCTCATGGAGTTTGGATACGTAATTTGAAAAAAAAAACTGACGATTGCAAGGTCGTCGATTAGCGTTGGGAAGATCGTAGGAACAAAATCAACCTTATCTCCTCTCTCCTTAGATATTTGGTTTTGAAGATATTTATGAAAATATCTCAACTCAACTATATATAGGCCTACTCTTGGGAATTACGTTTACCTCCCCACGAGTTCTCTAAACTTCCAATCACCTCCAAAAATGTCTTAAACGACTAAGTTATTGCTTCACAAGTGAAAATCTATAATTCATAAAAGTTTTCATCTTAATTCTGTATGGGTCTGTAATTATGTGCCGAAAACTACTTTTGTAGAATTTCTAGATAACCTATCTTTTATGCAACGTATCACCTACGTTCTCACTATTTCCTAAAAAATGATCACTAACAAGACCAAAATTATCATAACTTACTCTACACAGGTAAAATCACTATTCATAATTACCAGATAAAGTCAAATAACATTAAAATCATATAAATGCCATTTAATCACACGAATGCCTCATTGAGTATTAAATTGTCGTGTCCTCACTTGACACCTTCTATTGACTCACGTCAACCACCTCTATACTTATCAAATAACATTGATAATCTTCCAAAATTCAATTATGCATTTAAGATGAAAGTAATTTCCAGGACGAGTGTGACAGCTCTCCCCTCCAAAAAGGAAGTTTGTCCCCAAACTTATACCTCAAGGTCGAAAAGATACGGGTACTCTTTTGTCATCTCCTGCTCATTCTCCTAAGTAGCCTCCTCGACCGTGTGACTACACCACAATACTTTCACCATTGTTATCGTCTTGGTTCTCAACACTTGTTCTTTTCGATCCAAGATTTCTATAGGTTGCTGTATATAAGTTAAGTCTTCCTGGATTTGTAATGGTTCCGGTACGATGATCTTACTCGTATCCTTCATACACCGTCGCAACATCGATACATGAAACACATTGTACACAAATGCTAATTTGGATGATAAGGTAAGTCAGTAAGCCACTAGCACTACCATCTCTAGGATCTCAAATGGTCCTACAAATCTCAGATTAAGTTTTCCCCATTTCCTAAATCAGACAATGCCTTTCGAAGGCGATACCCTTAAGCATACAAAGTCTCATACCTTGAACGTCACCGGTCGTTGCTGAGAGTCAGCACAGCTCTTATAACGACTATGATCTACCTTAAGTCGCTCTTGGATTAGCTTTACCTTCTTAGTAGTCAACTATACTATCTCAGGTCCCAACAACCTTCTTTTCTCAACCTCGGTCCAATAAACCAGTAAACGACACTTATGCCCATACAAAGCTTTATACCGTGCCATCCCAATACTTGATTAAAACTCGTTGTTGTAAGTGAATTCAGTTAAGGATAAGTGTTTCTCCCAATCGCTTCCAAAGTCTAGAACACACAACCTAAGCATGTCCTTTAGTGTCTGAATCATTCGCTCTGACTGTCCGTCGGTGTGCAGATGAAATGTATTACTGAAACTAAACTTTGTACCCATGGCCTTTTGCAAACTTCCCAAAAACATCGATGTAAAACTACTATCATGATTCGATACAATCACTGATGGATCGAACTCCGTGTAGTCTCACAATCTCTTTCACATACAACTCCGCTAGTCCAGCCGGTTTAGTCATTTTGATCAGTGAAAAATGAGCTAAATTTGTCAATCTATCCACTATAACCCAATTTTTGTCATTCTTGTTAGGTGATCATGGAAATCCAGAAACAAAATCCATCGTGATCTCATCCCATTTCCACTCTGACACAGGCAATGGCTGTAATAGTCCTGCCGGTACTTGTCTCTTTGCTTTGACTTACTGACATGCGGAACGCTCTAAAACATACTTGGCAACTTCCTGCTTCATGCCCCTCTACCAAAAGTTTTCTCGCAAGTTCTGGTACATCTTGTTACTTCCCGGATGAACTGTGTACTTAGTACTATGTGCCTCCTCTAGAATTCGTTATTTCAAATCTTTTACATTCAGTACACATAATCGACTTCTAATCATCAATACTCCTTGTTCTAACGTAAAATTGGGTCATTTCCTTGAAGGTATCTCATCTCTCATTCTGCACAAGTAATAATCGTTGAAATTCCGCTTTAAAGTTTAATCTCCTCGATGATATCTGGATGAGCTATGATTGCCATCATCAAGCCATTATTAGTCTCTAGAATTATATCTAACTCCAACTGTTTCATCTCTCTGATCAATTTATGTTGTTTGGTTAGCTCATCGGCTAAGTTCCCTATCATTTTCTAGCTTAAAGCGTCTACTACTACATTAGCCTTTCCCGAATGATACTCTATTGAAATATCGTAATCATTCATCAACTCTAACCATCTCCTTCATATTCAAATATCGTAGCGTGAATAAGTATTTCAAACTCTTATGGTTCGTAAAGATCTCACTCTTCTCCCCGTACAAGTAGTGCTTTCAAATCTTCAAAGCATAAATTATCGCGGCAAATTCAAAATCGTGAGTGGATAGTTAACTTCATGCGTTTTCAATTATCTTGACACATAGGCATTCACCTTGCCACTCTACATAGGTACACACCCCAAGCCTTGATGTGAAGCATCACTATAGATCACGAATCCTTCGATTCCAGATGGTATCATGAAGATCAGTGCTCTCGTCAAACGCGGCTTCAGCTCTTGGAAACTGTCTTCACATTCTGAACTCTACTCAAAGGTAATACCCTTCCTCATTAACTTTGTCATAGGCAATGGAATCTTGGAAAAATTTTTAATGAATCGGTGGTAGTACCCAACTAATCCTAAGAAACTTTGAATTTTTTATACGGAAGTCGGTCTCTAGCAATTAGATACAGCTTCTACCTTGTCAAGATCAACTGAAACTCCATTCTTGTTAATCATATGACCAAGAGAACAATGCTAGTTAGCCAAAATTCACATTTCTTAAATTTCTCGAATCGTTGCTTCTCTAGCAGTCTCTGGAGTATGAGCCTTAAATATTTCTCGTGTTCTATCTCCTTCGGTGAATAGATAAGGATATCGTCTATCAACACGATCACAAAGTCATCTAAGTAGTCCTTAAAAACTCGGTTCATAAGATCCATGAATGCGACTGGTGCATTGGTAATTACAAATGGCATGACTAGGAACACATAGTGTTTGTAGTGTGTTCTGAAAGCTGTTTTCTCTACATCTTCCACCTTTATTTTCAAGTGACGATAACCCAATCTCAAGTCTATCTTGTAAAACACTTGTGCTCCACAGAGTTGATCGAATAAGTCATCGATTCTGGGCAACAGATACTTGTTCTTGATTGTCAACTAGTTCAATTCCCAATAATCAACACACATACGCATCAAACCGTCTTTTTTCTTTACAAACAACATTAGAGCTCTCCACGGTGATATACTAGGTCGAATAAAACCCTTGTTGAGTAGTTTTGGTAGTTGGATTTTCAATTCCTTCAACTCCACGGGTGCCATTCGATACGGTGCTTTCGATACAGGTCACGAGTCCGACATTATCTCAATGGTGAACTCAATCTCCCTCTCAATAAGAACATTTGGTAAGTCATTTGGGAATACATCTGGATACTCTCCTACTATTGGGATGTCTTCTACTCTCAATTCGGTCACCAAAGTGTCAATTACAGGGCACAGAAATCCCTAACATCCCTTTCTCAATAACTTACCTGCTCAGATAGCTGAAATCAAACACGACGGCAGTGTAACCCCACTCCCTTGGAAACAAAAACTCCCATGCACCGTTGATAAAAAATTAACTTGTTTTTGTTTATAATTTATCGTAGCTTGGTTAAGTGATAACCAATCCATTCCTAAATCACATCAAATTGGTTCACGACAAGCGGCGTAAGTTCAACGGTCATCAACTTCTCACCTAGTTTGATATTACAATCCTTATATATCGTAGATGTTATTATCGGCTTACTAAGCGGTACAATAATGGATAATTAATATCCTAAGGGCGTCGATCTAACATTCAAATTTTCAACAAAATCATGTGATACAAATGAATGCGTAGATCCGGAATCAACTGGTATGCGTGCCAGATGCAAACATATAGGCACCATACCTAAGACCATTGTATCCGTAGCAGCCACATCTCCGGGTTTCATCTAGAATGATCTCCCTTTAAGCTGCTCTGTCCCCTGTCTCTTGTCATTGGATTATTTAGGCTTCGAACCACTTGAAGCCATAGAACTCGCTATTTGTTGGGGCATCTCCTCGGCCAATTCTTGGATTGAGGTCCAACCATTCCACAATCATAACAGTTGCCTCGTAGATTGGGTGTAGAATTTGTAACACTCATTCATTGAGTCCTACTCTGAGGGTTAGTCATGAAACATCGACTCGTGTGTGGCCGACTATAGAGCGGACATATTGGTATATTGCTCGCCGGTCTCCCTTGTCCACTGAAGTAAGAACTAAAACCAGAGCCTCTCGTGAAAGGCCTCTTGAATGATCTACCCTAGTTCTGGTCACCACCCTCATTGTTCCTCTTCCCTTGTTGGTTCTGTCTTAACCTCTCCATTCAACTTTTTGCCACCAGTGCCGTTTGTTGTACCGCTCCAACGATCGAATGTTCATAGGTCTCCACCCTCAAACGGATGTTCTTTCTCAGTCCTCTTCAAACTTTCTTGCTCTGCCCTCCACCATTGGCACTGAACCTTTTTCAAATCTCAACAAAGCATTGTACTTTGATGTGAACTCGGTCACTGTCATATTTCTTTGTCTAAGATTATCAAACTCCATCTTCTTTGCATTATGACTAGTTCGTGGAAAGAATCGACAATTAAACTCTTCCTTAAACCCTTCCCAAGTTATTGGTGCCCCTTGATCAAGAACATTTACCCAACAATTTTGGGCTTCACCCTTGAGAACGTCACTTGTATTTTCAATTTTCAGTGTATCAGACATCGGAATAGATCTGAAAATCCTCTCCATATCCATAACCCAGTGCTCTGCTACCGTTGTGTTAGAGGTCCCATGAAATTCCATCAGTTTCTTTCTGGTAAACTGTTCAGATACAGATCGTCTACCCCTATTCTCACGTACAGGCACAACGGCTATTGGTACGGGCTAAAATGGAGTTGTCAGAGGTAAACGCTCCGCTATACTTCGTACCAAGTCTCTGATGTTTCCCATCATCTCTGACAGATGGTCTATACGCGCATATGGCGATTGCTTGTGGTCGTTATTCATGATTTTCAACCTGTCAATCTCAATGCATAAACATTATGCATGTATGACAATAAATATAATCATGTATGTATAACAACATACCATATGGATTAAATAACTCTACTATATGTGGATGCATTCTAGAGGATTCGCTATAACACTTAACACTCCACTCGACGTCGAACGTTCCCAACTTTTTGTTACCTATAGCTTAGATACCAATAAATATCACAACCCATCCCGCTACACGCAAAAATAGGACACATGGCATGCCATCAAGGCTCAACCAACTCAATTACATCATAGTAGCGGAATAAATATAAGTGAAACAGTGATAAACCAACTCTCAAAGATTCAATGGACCATGAAAATTAGAGTTATAAAATGTTTTTCCATAGAACCACTTAATGAAAACAATTAATTTTAAAAGCAGCAATCCAGTCGACTGTGTTGGGGACCCAGTTGACTGTGGTGTCAAACTTCCAATCGATTGATACCCATCCGGTTGACTGGATGAGTTTGAGCAGAAAGTCTTGTTTTGAAACACAATCCAATCGATTGTTTTTCAACTCCAGTTGATTGCTTTCTGAAAACTGAAGAAGAACCTTTGTTCAAATAGTGTGTCCAATTGACTGGACCCCGAACCAGTCGACTGCTTTGCCAATTATTGAACATTCTATAGAATTCCACCTTTCTAAGGTTGTTCAATCTCATTTTGGAATTAACCACACATGCCAAACACATTTCAAAGTGGTACTAACTATATTACAATATCTCCAAAATATAATTTACAAGAGTTTTACTATCGTTTACATTACTACGAATCCATTCCAAGTTAAGTACAAAACATGGTTCTAGTTACACGGAAATTCATTATTACAACATAGAAATGGAAACAAAAATATGTACAAGGATAGTCCCGTCGTCTCATCGGCCTCACTCTTCTCGCTTCTTTTTCCTTTTCTTCTTTTCACCTGTAATAGAGTAAAGATCCACTGCTCAGCTATATCAAATATACTGAGTGCACAATTTCTAACATATGCATATGTGACAAATCATGATTCAATATCATTAATCACATCAAATAGTCTCTAGGGAGAAATAAACATTCATCCGGTAGCGGTAAGTCCAAGTCTTAAACAACGATGCTAACGGCTAGTCCAAGCCTACAACCATTGTATCCCAATTGCCCTAGTAAGTCCAAACCTTAAACCATGCACAGTAGCTGTCACTACTAAATTCTCCAACATCGAGAAGCTTACTCTAGATGAAATTGTATAAATCCCCCCTTTGACCCACATAATCACCTAGTATGCTCATATAAACAGTTAGATATGATTTTCACAATTTGTCGCGTGCATAATTAACGGGCCTAATATTAATGCATGAAATTTTGCCCGAATCACAATTTCGCATTTGATAATCAAAACATGGAAATTTCTTATATAACATAGCTTCGAAATTCTTGCCTTAAGCTACGATTCTATAACTTTGAGGAAAGCACTAGGAGTCCGATTCTACACTGGATTTCTTATTACAAGTGATTCCCACAATTATTCACATGTTTTCCCAAAATTCTAGAATTAGGATTTTTATAAAAACAAAGCCAAACAAGGCCTAAGATGTATCAAAATGAAGCTCTTACCTCAAGGAGTTCGAATACGTTTTGGAGAAAAACTGACGGTTGGAAGGTCGTCGATTGGCAACGGGAAGATCATAGGGACAAAATCTCCTTTATCTCCTCTCTCCTTAGATACTTGGTTTTGAAGCTCTCGGAAATTATGTTTACCTTCCCACGAGTTCTCTAAACTTCTAATCACCTCCCAAAACGTCTTAAACGTCTAAGTTATTGCTTCATGAGTAAAACTCTATAATTTATAAAAGTTTTCGTCTAAATTCCGTTTGGGTCCGTAATTACGTTCCGAAAACTATTTTCGTACAATTTCTAAATAATCTATCTTTTATGCAATGTATCACCTACGTTCTCACTATATCCTCAAAAATAATCTCTAACAAGATCAAAACTATTAGAACTTACTCTACATAGGTAAAATCATTATTAATAATTACTAGATAAAGTCAAATAATATTTAAATCATATAGATGTCATTTAATCACACGAGTGCCTCATTGAGTATTAGATTGTTGTGTTCTCACTTGACACCTTCCTTGCCTCACGTCAACCACTTCCACACTTATCAAATAACATTGATAATCTTCCAAAATTCAATTATGCATTTAATATGAAAGCAATTTTCAGGACGGGTGTGACAACCTTTGTTCATAATTACTATCTCATGCTTATCCAAACAGGGTGGAGAGAACCTTCTTTATTTTTTGTTCTCTTTTTTTTTTAATGAGTTTTCCTTCTCTTTGTCTTTACATCTAGCAACCCAAATGGACCTTAAGTCTTTGTTTCCTTCATAGATTTAGTGAGGTAAAACAAAAAAATCCCTTTTTTGGGTTATCATGAAAAATAGTGAGAAAAATAAGAAGGAAAAAAAAAAGTTGATAATAAATTAAATAATAGTGAAATTGTTGAGTCACTTTCCTTATTTCTTAAATTACAAAAGCATTTTAAGAATTTTTAATTTTAAATTTTAAATTTTAAATTTTTAATTTTTAATGTTATTAAAGTATGGAGAAAATACAAGAGAGAGCATAAGGGAATTTTTTTTGGTCTTATTTTCCTCTCTCTATCTCTCTCTCTCTCTTTTTTTTTTCCTTTGCTATATTATGAATCCGCAAACAAAATGGTAGAGAAACAAAGTTGAAGAAATGGATAAGTATACAACTTGGGCACGAATGTCAATTTTTAATCATTTATTCTCAGAAGTACCTCAACATTAGCAACACCAGTTGTGCATCAATTCTAGATTTTTCCATTTGCTAATTAGTTCAATAACTCACTATCTAGGGTGATTATAATTTCTTATTATAATTAGTTCAATAACTCATGCACTATCTAGGGTGAGTATAAATAAGACTAAGTTACAAGCTTTGTCAACTTCTGTTGATTTCATAATGACTATTTATCATCATTGCAGACGTAAGACATATCCTACGTTTAACCTGTAGGTCAAAGTTTAATTCAGTCTTCTTCATTGAATAATTTTCAAATACGAAATTTTGAACACAATTTCAACTCTAATGTCCAACATTATAATACTATCATTTATTATAATATGATTTAAGGTATATCGTTTGGTGAAAATCCAAAAATTCTTGATATTTGACTTTGAGACCTTGTTTTAGGTTTGTGTTGTTAAATGTGGACCCATTTACATTTACATCCCTATCAACTGCCCTTTCTCTTGAACTTAATTAGGTGTCTCGAGAAAGAAAACCTTTAGTTAGCTATCAGTCTTGATAGAAACAAAACTAACTTAGCAGCCAAAAAAAAAAACTAACATCTAATGAGACGGTGACGCGTGTTGCTCAAATCACCTCGGTAAATGTAAGACCGACATGATATAATAGGATAAAATTATTTTTTTTTTCTTCGTATTATTATAGTTTGGGTGTGATTCATTTTGGTTTTTGTAGTTTTAATTTTGTCACTTTAGTCATTGCAGTTTTAGTTTAGATTCAATAGATTTCATTCATCCATTTTTTTTCTTACAATTTTTGACAGATATAGGTTTAATATAAGCGTGGAAAGTGTAATTTTGCTAATTAAATTTACCATTATGGACCTAATGATACCACATGTGTGCATCATCTTATCTATTTCTATAAATAAAAAATTGTAGAAAATTTATATAAATGGATTACATTGAATCTAAACTGAAACTGTAAAGATCAAATTAACAAAATTAAAAATATAAAGACCAAAATGACATTGTATCCAAACTATAAGGGTATAGAATATAATTTATCCTAATATAATAGATTAAGATCGATTAGCTCAAATATTATAAGCCGAGACCATATATGCAATGTTTCATCTTTATCCACAACATTCTCCTTTGGCTATATACTGTTGCCAAAAGTCAAAAGCAGATAAGAGAATAGCGTAGAGATATTGGCCGAGCACCTTACCAAAAAAACTTAGCATCATCAATTTTTTAATTATTTTTTTTTATTTTAATGATTTTATTTATTTTTGGATCCGAATTGGATACACACACTACACACACGCGTACATCTCAGCTCAAATTCAATCCAACCCCAAAGTCTTACACTGGTCCACAACAAAGCTCAGCAAACTAGAGCCACACATTTCGACTAAAGAATAACTGGGGGGACAAACAACTAGAATCTCGTGTGGATATTCAAACTCTCTCCCTCCCCACTAAAAAGAGAGAGATTATGCCAATTAAGATACAACCCGCTCATCATCAAATTTCTGTCGGTGTAATTTTGGATTATGAAAAGTATTTAATGTTCAAGAGATTTATTCATTTAATTGTTCCCCCTTTAAATCAGCTCATACAATTATGGCGCGCACATGCTTGAAGGTCTTTGGATGCAATAGCGATATCATACATTTTACATAATAATAACATTTTCAACTGAAAACAAAATGGGATATTTTGTCATAGATTCCTTAAAATTAAGTGTTATATCCAAAAAATCACATGATTTGGCCATTTTTTATAAAGTCCTTCGCTACTTTTTGATCGAATTGGTTGAAAAGCCCTTCGTTGCAACAGAAAAATGACTAAGTCAATATTATTTGCCAACTTTAAATCCACCATAACTCACTCGTGTTTTTAACCTTTTTGAATGATTTTTTATTTTTTATTTTTTATTTCATGTATTTCTTCGCGATTTACGCAATGTAGTTGAAAATTGTACAAGAAAAAGTAATTTGGAACCTCATTTTTTGATTTTATCTATCAAAATTGATGATATATATTGTTTGTTTTGACTGATTATATTATCTGTCAACTTTAAACCACCATAACTCACTCGTTTTTTTAGGGCTCGCATGGTAACGTTTCCTGTTTTGAGTTTTCAGTTTTTTAAAAACGAAAACCAGTTTTGGTTTTTCTTTTGACAAAAAAAAAACAAAAACTTGTTTGGTAACATTGTTGATTTTTTTTTTTTCCAAAAAAAAACAAAAACAGGAAACTCAAAATGACTTTTTGGTGTTTTCATTTTTTACCCAAAATTTGAAAACGTTTTTTAAAAACAAAAAACAAAAACGTTACCAAACGTGTTTTCAATTTTTATTTTCTGAAAAACGAAAACAAAAACAGAAAACAGAAAACGACAATGTTACCAAACGAGCCCTTAGCCTTTGTGAGTGATTTGTTTTTTGATTTCATGTATTTCTTCAAAATCTAAGCAGTGGAGTTGAAAATTGTACAAAAGAAAATAATTTGGAACCTCATTTTTTGATTTTATCTGTCGAAATAGAATATATTATCTGTTTCGACAGATAACGTCAATGGATTTAAAAATTGTATAAAAGAAAGTAATTTGGAGCCTCATGTTTTGATTTTATCTGTCAAATTTTTTTTGACAGATAATATTAAGTTAAACAATCATTATTTTCTTATTTTCTGGCCTTTGGGATGATTTTGTGTGTGTGTGTGTGTGTGTGTGTGTGTGTGTATTTCATATATTTGCTCGAGATCTACGCAATGGGTGCGGAAATTTTACAAAAAAAAAATGTTGCAGCCTGATTTTGAGATTTTATCTGTCTAACAAACAGATAATATTATATGTTTATATGAACGGCGATGACTTTCTCAATTCTTGGCTTTTTGAGTAATTTTTTTATTCTCTGTAATTGTTTTAGATCTATACACCCATGGTGTTAATTTTATAAAAGAAAAATGTTTTTGTTATATTAATGCAATAAAAATCCAGTTTTTCATATTTGTTTCGTTTTTAGTTTTTCTTCCCCAGTATTTCATGATCAATATTGATCTCGGTTGATAGATCTCATTTTGCTAATTCTAAAATATCAAATTTTACAAAAAATCGACCAGTAGAACAAAAGTTATAGTATTTGAAGTTGTTTAGGCATAAAAATGACCCAGTGAGTTAAAGAAAAATAACATAAATTTTAGAATGATAATATTTTATACTATATTTCATTTAATAAATTAAATTGCGCTGCTCATTACAATATGACTTCTGTTTTTGCCAAATTATAAGAGGAAGGGATGAGAGCTAACACTCGGCACATGCAATGGAGGCCAATGACCCAGTTTGCTGCTAATTGAGCTATATGCCTGTAAAATCAAGAGGCCTCGTTTGTTTTGCAGTACTAAAGGCCGGATAAGGGATAAGATTATTAGTCTATTTTAATTCAATAGTTTGGTGTTTGATTCGACCACCTTGCACCGACTATTAATCGTTTTTAACTAAAAAGTCTCCTAAATTTTCCTATAAAAAACTGATATTACTAATATCTCAAATAGTGAAGGAAAAAAATAATCCCAAATCCTGTGCAACGAAACAAATGTGGTATGAGTGTATGATAGGTTCATTGATCAAAATGAATTTTGCTTCCAATCGTTCACCAAATATGCTACTAAGTACATGCACTCAATTATTAAGTAGTCCTATGATTTTCTCAGCCAAAAAAAAAAAAGTAGTCCTATGACTCTATGAGGTTGTGAAACTGGCCAGATGGCTAAAACAAAAAAGCATTTGATTTTTGCAAATTGACAGATGTACTACAAATGAGAAGTACTGAAGAGTTGCAAGACACTACACTCTACACCTAGCTAGTAATCTTACCTGTTAAATTGCTCCTCTACATTCCCTTCTTTATTTATAGCACAAATTCAAAACCATAAACACGAGTATATATGTATACGTACACACATATATAATTATATATACACACACATGCAATTGGCTAAGCAGTCACCCAACGGCTTAACTAATTCATGACCAACCATGCATGCACCAACCACGTATGAGTTGTTTATCTCCCACTGAACAAATTAAAGCAACCACAACCAGGACGGATCCAGGATTTTTGGTCAGGGGGGGTCTAAATTATATGGGGGTTCGGGGGCAGCGCCCCCGAGGCGAATTTTTTTAGGTGTACTTATACGCAATTATGTGTAAAACTGTAAAATTGGTTTAACACCCCTAGTTTGGAGTAAATCATGTAATTTCAGGGGCCTATTTCTAAAACCTATAATATATTACATATAAATCTAGAATTTTCAAAAGTCCAGGGGAGCCAGTGTCTAAAACCTATAAAATATTGTATGTAACTCTAGAATTTTTAAAAGTTCAGGAAGGGCCTGTATGAATTTTAGGAGGGCCTATTTATAAAATTTGTAAAATATTACATGTAATTATATAATTTCCAAAAGTTCAGGGGGGCCTGTGCCACCCCTGACCTATACTTGGGTCCGCCCATGACCACAACACGTAGTAGTTCCCAAATTTTGTTGATACATGAATACAATGATAGAGTTAGAGAGTGCCGGAGCGTCGGAGTCAGGATTTTATGAGCATTACTAGAAACACACAGTGAATCACATATTTTTTCGATTTACACACAGCTTTAAATGTATGTATCTTGTGCTATATAAGTGAGGCATAAAAAAGTATAAAAAAATTTAAACAGCACAAATTAAGTACAAGCATTTAAAACTGTGTGTGAACAGAATATGTGATTCACTGTGTGAGTCTAACATTTTCCAAATTTTATTATGGAGATACACAGATTGAAGACGGTCAAAGTGGTCAATGCTCATGTGGCTTTGCAAAATCCACACTTTTTTTTTGGGCAAAAGTTGAAAAAAAAAGAATAATAAATAAAAATCTGTGGTCTTGGGAAAGCTCACTTTGGCTGCCCCATGTGGCTGCCAAGTATTCCTACCCGGGCACACATCGCTCAAATGTTTTTGTAAAATTAGCAATTTCTCAGTCCTATTTTATATGTCTATTTTTATTTTTTGGGTCGTCTCAAAACTATTGTGTACAAAGAAAATTCCATGATAGATATTTAATTATTTTTCAAAATTACCATTATTAATTTTGAAATGACCCAACAAAAAGTTTAAAAAATAAATAAATAAAAAGGAAGGGTATTTTGGAATTTTTGCATTAATTTCATGCCATGTGAATAACAATTATTATACCCCTTAATTAAAATATTGAACTACCAAAGTTGGACACATCAAATAGAACGGAGGAAGTATTTTGTGCTTTAAAAATTGTGTGGTTGTTTTGTGGGATTCACATATAGTGGGTTGAGGGTTAAAAAATAACTATTCAAAGACAATCGCACCTGTATAACTCTTTCTAAAAAAAAGTTGTATTCGTATATTTTGTTTATTTTCTTTTTCTTACTAGTTTCACCTAAAAAACCAAAGTATCCTTTATATGTTCCAAAGGATATCTATAAGTAGGGGTGTAAGCAAACCAATCGGACCGACCGAATTTCAAATATTCTGTGCAGTGTAAAAATCAAATCGAACCAAACCGAATCGAGCCGAACCGAGCCGAGCCGAACCGAAACCAATCGATTTGACTAAATATTAGACCGAACCGAACCATACCATTTTCACCCCTATCTATATGGACTTATAAATTTTGAGGTAATTGAAATCTGAAAAATTTAGGCATCAAAGTGAGATTTCTAAGTTCAAAAGGGAGAAATTAAAAAAACTTAATTAGGAGGGGTACAAATGAGTATACTATAAAATATATATGGAAAAATAATAAATTTAAGAAGTTGAATGGATATGGGGTGGGTGGCTACTTCCCCCTTGGAGTTAGAGTTGGTGACGAATCTACCTGTAAATAATAGATTTTTAATTAAATATTTTCGAAAGAGAATTTATTAATAGAGATTTTTTAAAAATCTGTTTACCGTGGTCTTGCGGTGAGATCTAGAGATTTTTTTTTTTTTTTGGAGAAGATTATTTGGAATAATCTAGTTGAAAAAAAAAAGTAAATTTCTACATAAATTGATCAGAAAGAACATTTGAAAACTAGCTTGCAAACCACAAAGAGGGCATCAAGACAATTTTGAAGTGCAACAACAATTTTTTAATTTATTGGATCAAGCTTTTAAAAAAAAGCTTCAATTTTTGTTACTTCTAAATTATTATCTTTTTAAGCTTTTTGTAAATTATGATTATTGAAAAAGCTGTAAAAAGTAGGTTGTCAACCGGACTCAACTTTTTTTTCGTAATCTCAAATAATTGGTTAACAAATGAATACTTTATTGTATTTAGGGTAAATCATATAGACATCCCTAATGTATTGCACTTTTTTACTAACATCCCCTACATTAAAAATTTCAATAAACGGACCCCATCAGCTGTTAATTTGTTTTTCTCAAATTGACCCCCTCAAATATACCCCACAGATAGTTGAGGGGTTAGTTTGTTGAGTTTTTAATTTAAGGGGTGTAAATGAAAAAGTACAATATATGAGAGGTGTCTATATATATAATTTGTCCTTTTTTATTTATTATCAACAATGCTAGACACAACACACTTCACAGCAGGGTTGTAAATGCATATACCCTGTGCTATGTAAGAGTTGCATAGAAAATTATGAAAAATTTAAACAGCACAAAGTACAACACATTTAAACCTTTATTGTGAAATGTGTTATAAAATATATTATATGCATAACATTTTTAATTTATTATTATATTATATCTAAATGTATACACAAGTTGTAACGTGGAACCTAGCATAGTAGAGGAGCTAATTAAGAGTGGCATGGTCCAAACTTAATTGTTCACATTTCACATGCCTTCCACACAAATTTTTCTTTGTAGTTCACCTTTTAATTTCTTGTCCCCTTGCCTTTGAAGTTTGAATGATGTTGAACCTTTTCTAAATCAAATTTTTTTGAGTCCCACTTTGTCCTCATTAATAAGAAAGAAACATTTGAATCATAACTACATCTTTGAAGGAGTGATGTAAGTTAGGCCATACTCCACAGCCATACCCACATACATACATGCAAATGCACACTCCGTTTGTTTTATGTAAATTGATTTTTGAAAACTGTTTACCTTATTTTAAAACATTTAATTTCCATAAAAATCAACGGAGCGGTAATTGACATGTTTCTCGCTAAAGATGAAAGGGGAATTTAGGGTCGGTTCTGAGGCAAAGCGGCGAATCTGTCGCATGGGGCCTCATATTTAGGCGGCTTATTTATTTATTTATTTATTTCTAATTTCTTCCTAATTTTGATAAAATTTATTATTTTTAGGCCTATTTCTTCTAATTTCTTTCTAATTTTTATGAAACATATCATTTTTAGGCCTATTTTCTTCTAATTTCTTCATAATTTCTATAAAACTTAGTATAGAGACCTCATTTTTGTAGGCCCCTTTAAAAGTTCACTTGAGACCTCGGTCAAATTTTAGCATCTCATAGCCATCCCCTGGGGGAATTTATATCTACTTTAGCATTTTGCCCATAGAAAATTAATCCACGTCACTTTAATTAAATTAAGAATGCAAAAGTACTTTATGAAAAATAATACTTGAAATTGAGAAAAATGCTAAACGCATCCTAAAGTAATCTTATTGCCCATCAACATCATTTTAAAGATGGTCCAAGTATCTGTAGGCACCAGATTTGATTTGGCAATTGATTCACGGCCAAGATTGAAGATCCAGTTTTTTTTTTATAACCCGAAGGTCCAGTTTTATATATGCAATAATAAAACAAATGTTATGTGTGTCACATAGCTTAGAGAAGAAATAGTACTTGAATAGATGGTAGAAAAGTACAGATTTGCTAATGTTATTAAGAGGCCATTTGACTATTTGAGATCTATGTGGGAACACGAGACTTTTTTTTTATTAAGAGATGTTTTCAAAGACCTTCGCTGTATATAATTTTTTTTTTTTGAAAAAAAAAAAAAAAAGTTTTGAATTTGCTGCTTTTACTTCCTTTTTTTTTTGTCTAGACCTCCGGTATCCGGAACCACATTGGGCTCCGACTAATCCGGATCGAGCCGGGTAGGTCCCGTTAGGGCGACAAAGCTCTCCCAACAGGAATTAAACACAGCTGCATTCCCAAGACTCGAACACGAGACCTTGGTTAAGCTAGAGCAGCCCCTTTGCCAGCTGCTCTACGTGCCTGTTGGTACTGCTTTTACTTCTGCATTATTTTCAATAGAGTAATTTTGCTCACCCAAGCATCTCATTGGGCGAATACGTAAGACTCACTACTTTTCATCTTTTATTCAACTTATTTTGCCCATGAAAAGTAGTGGGTCTCACATGCTCACACAATAGAGTACTTGGGTGAGCAATGAGTGAGCAAAAATGCTCTCTTTTTTCATTTTTGAAAAATATGATTTTAACGAAAGGCTGCAAAAAGCTAGTTGTCCTAGTAACTCAATTTTTTCAATAATCTCAAATTGTTGGTAAAGCACTAAGTTGGTAAACTACAAGCAAAGCCTTGAATTTAAATCTCATGCTTGACATAATCATAATATCAGAAACCTTCTTATGAGGACTCTCTCACTTTGTTAAAGTGAAAACTTCTGTTTACAGAATTTGGATTCAGTTTTCATTAAGTATACTAAAGTAATTTGACAGACGAAAAATTGGATCCAACTGCTGTAAAAGAACTCCTCACTTTGTTAAAATGAGGACTCCCTCATAAGAAGGGTTCTGACCATAAAATTATAGCGTACATAAATGTATGTATCATTGCATGTACACAGTCTCACCAACAAATAAAATATGTGATATATTGCATGTATATAGATTTCATTTAAATGGTAACTCATGAACCTTTAATTTTATTGATTAATTTTTCTGCAGAGCAACTAATGACCTAATTAACAAGTAATGCACTCGTCATTAGAGTAAACATATAAGGAAACATAAGTAAAGCAAAAATATAACTAGAGATTTCTAGCTTTCAAACACACTATGAATATGAGCACATAAAACCTAAAGATCTAAAGACAATTGGGTTTTCAATTAGAAATCATACTATAGTTGTTCTATATGAAATGAAAGGGTCCATATAATCAACCCCGTAATTAGTGGTATAATAAATTTTGAATATATAATTTCTTGATGGTTGGATAAGAAGTTCAATGTTGTTTACTTTTGTCTGATGAGACACTTAAGATGGAGTTAGGTTATGAAGTAGTTCATTTGGATGCTTTTTTTTAGATGTGAAATGTGGACTAAATTCTCACCAAATTCATGAAAAGCAAAATCTTTTTTTTTTTTTTTTTTTTTTTGTTTTTTGGAAATTGAACATTTATTCGACAATGAGTAAAGCTCAACAACACAATTACAACCTAGGAAACGAAACAGAGCAAAAACTCAAGAAGGCTAAGATTAGCTCACGTGAACTAAACTAAACCAGAAAAAGGCCAAGACAAAAAACTCAGCTCAATACATCAACCCCATTCAGTCCTTTGACAAATCCCAACTAAGACAAGCCCTTTTATCCACCCTTTTTAATCCCAAGAGTTTAGAGCGAATATGGGAGTAAATAAGTCTCTACAAAGCAAAAACATCCAACATTTCCTGCTTGAAAATTCGGTTATTCCTTTCTCTTCAAATGTAATATATAGCATCAGCAAAGCAAATTTTCCCAATTTGCTAATTAGTACCATTCCCCTTCAAGTCCTTCATAGTCCAATTTAGAACTCCTTCCAATCCAAACCAGGTTTTCTAGTTTTCAGTTTTAACAAAACAAAATTCCAGATTTTCTGGGAATAGGCACATAGAAAAAACAAATGGTGATGATTCTCAAGAGATTGATTGCACAAACAATAACTAGGATCCACAATGGGACTAAATTTCACAACTAAGGCTTCTGTCGTCATTTTTTCTTGGACAGCTAACCAAAGCACAAAACTATATCTAGAAACTTGCTTTGCATGTCAAATAACTTGAGACCAATCCACCTCTAGCCATTTAATTCTTAGAGCATCCCAAGTATAGCTTGTTTTGAATTTTTTATTTGGAGATGGCAGCCAGATAATTAAGAAAAGCAAAATCTTAAGGAAAAGATAGTTAATTATATTTTTGCATTTTGTGATAAGGACATGAGTTCCACTTTTGTACTTGTGGTTCAAAAGTTGTCTATCTAACCCTTTCTTTAATGTTATTTTTCATCTTCAAAGAATAAATATATCCTTCATTCTTTTAATTTCTAGCATTGATTTTATATGGTGGGTGCGCCATTTGGTAGTGTTTGGTAATAATGGTGGTTGAGGAAAAAAAAAGTGAAGAAAAATGAGGGGAAATAGTTAATGAGAGAAAATTGTCTTTTAAGTTCAAATTTTGGTTAAACTTTTTTCCGCTAAACTGAATTTGAATCATAGAAAGCTAAACATTTTCATTCTAGTAGCAATAATAAAGGAGTTAAATGTCAACTTTAAAACCGTAAAAAAGTTAAATAAAAACAACCTAACTACAAAAGATATAAAATAATAATAATAATAATAATAAATGCATGTTTATCTAGGATTTATATAATACAGGTGGTTCGTGTTTCAAGTAGAAGAAGAAGTTTTGTGTTTCTGTCGATACTTAAATTTGGTTTGTTAGAAATGACTTTGAGATCAGTTCTATTAATTGTTCTTCAAGACAAGATTCTAGCACAACTTTTACCTAATTAAAATTACAAACTATCATATAAACTCAACGACAACTATTAATACAAGATGGGTAATGTTATGTGCACATAAAATATACACATAAAGATCTGGGTCATTCAATTTGGTGGGATCCATTCCTGCACACATGAGACTCACCAAAATGAATGGCCTAGATCTTTATGTGCACACTTTGTGCAAGTTTTATGTGCACGAATCATTACTCATACAAGATTATTCTAGATTGTTTTTCTAGTTATGTCCAAACTGAAAACATCTTTCGGTTTTAACAAGTGATTATGGAGCTCCAAAAGTTAAAACAAATATCTCTAACAAATTAATGTATGTAATTCAATCACTTAAAATATGTACATAAATTAGTCGGCTTTGTTTAACTATTAGCAAAAAATCAAAATTTCTGCGATTGAACAGCATAAGCATAAGGTCCCCCATATTCTGGTCACTACAAATTGGACCTGAAACATAAGTGGACTATTGCAAATAATTTGGGTCTTAAATTAGAAACTTTGTTGGGCTGAATGTAGTTTAGTCTGTAACTGTTCACGGATGATCATCTAACTATATAAGAAGAAAATACCGAGTTATTGTTTATTGATGGGTGAAACTACTGTTTTGCCCTTCTCACAGATTACCTTGGATTTGCCATTCCGGGTTTTTAAGTCTTTGTGCCATTTCATAGGGATAATTACATTTCAACCTTTTTTTGTACAACATTTAGAAGTCAATCTACTATAATCTAGCTATTTGGTTTTTTGTGTCATATTTTTTATTATGAAATTTAAAAGTCAATCTATTACATTTAAAAATGAAATAAAAATCAACAATAATTTATAAAATTAAACCGAGTTACTGTTTATTGATGGGTGAAACTACTGTTTTGCCCTTCTCACAGATTACCTTGGATTTGCCATTCCGGGTTTTTAAGTCTTTGTGCCATTTCATAGGGATAATTACATTTCAACCTTTTTTTGTACAACATTTAGAAGTCAATCTACTATAATCTAGCTATTTGGTTTTTTGTGTCATATTTTTTATTATGAAATTTAAAAGTCAATCTATTACATTTAAAAATGAAATAAAAATCAACAATAATTTATAAAATTAAAAAAAAAATCATCAACAAAGATCTAGTACCTTTTTAAAATGAATTTTTTTTTAAAAAAATCATCAACAAAATTAAAAAATAATGAATTATCATTTTGTATTTTAGTCTACTAATTTAAGTTTTCAATGTTGTGAACGTACGTTTTGAATCCCAACGTTATAAAGAGTTGCTACAAACGTCATGCAAAAATTGACGACTACTAAATTTTAACAAAAAATATGATACTTTTTAAATTTAGTAAAAAGCAATAGACTGAATTTTAAATTACATACAAAAAAATAGATTGAAATTTAATTATTCCCATATTTTTTTTTTTGCTGATGGCAAAGCATCTAAGGACACCCCACACACACACAAGAGGGGGAGCAAAGCCCACACCCAATCTCCCCAAAGGGAGGGACTTCCATAAGAGTCGAACCATCAACCTCCAAGAGGGAGGGAGAGGGCCGGTACCACTTGGGCTACCAGGCCCGTGGTCCATATGGGGTGTTCTTAGGTGGGCTAAAGTTTAGCCCAAGAGATTTAAGGAGACTTCTTATCACGTATTCATCGTCTTGCGTGGCTATGCTATCCTTCTTCCTCGTTATTTTTCACCTCTCTTTATCAGTACATCAGAGTGTTATGAGCTCTCCTTTCAACTCCAATATACATTACATTTGTTCACAATTCACACATATTAAACCATATATATTAATATTTTTAAAATAATTTTGCTTATCCAAATTTTGCTCACCCAAGCATCTCGGTGGGTGAGCAAGTGAGACCTATCACTGTGCATCATTAATTCATTTGTGGACTATTAGTATAAATATTCATCAAGTATAAATAGGAAAATTCTTCACCACATCCATGCAATTTTAGTTATATGATGCAATCAATTTTTAGTTCCTAAATTTGAATCCAAAATTTACTTCCTAAATGTTTTGACAGTTCTACTAGATTAAATTAAAATGGGGACCATTGAATTTTTATTGGAAGTTACATTAAGTGGTACACCTTTAAAAATATTTGAGAATCAAATTTTGGATTTAAGTTGGGAACTATAGCATAATTCTAATATTAACAAAATTTTTCAACTACAAGCACGTGCATGTCTATCTAGTATATATTTAAGAGAAGAAATATATACTAAATCTAGTTTTCAAATGTTTTAACATTTGTACCACATTTTATTACATTGATCGGTGAGGTATAATTAACAAATCATTTGAGAATTAAATTGGGGGAGCAAAGCATTTAAGAAGGTACTGTTGTGAGATTTCGCAAACAAGAGCATTTTTGCTCGCCCAAAAAATGGTACATCAATGCTCACCCAAGCATCCCATTGGCCAATGCAGTGGGACCCTGGATTAAACGAGAGCATTAATGTTATTTAATCCTAATCCCACTGTATTGGCCAATAGAATGCTTGGGTGAGCATTGATGTACCATTTTTTAGACGAACAAAAGTATTTTCTTCGCAAAATCTTGGATTACCACCGGAGTTCTCTAGTTCCATTTCATTTACTAGGATTTCAATCTTTATAGAATGAAAACTGGTATAGCAAAAATAAATACGAGTTTGAAAAATTAATGACTTGTGGCATGAATTTAAAATTTAAAGAAGAGTATGTTATTAGACCATATCCAATTCACACATGTTCACACCCTGTTATGCCATTTGAGGTGACCGGTAGAGTCCACATACAATTAATCAAAGCCACACAAAAAATTAACCAAAGCCACAACTCGTGTTAAACCCAAACCAAGCCCCCTCTCACCACCGACCACTACCACCACCATCGGAATGAGGAATTAAAGATCCAATTAATCATCATCTTCTTCTTCTTGTTGTTCTGGTTTTGGAAGCCGGGGATCCGATTTTGATTCGGATTAGCCCATCTAGAGATTTGCTCTGTTCAGTAGAAGTAGTGGTAATTTGGTCTCTAATCACAAGAAGCATAGCTTGGTTGTGGTGGTCAAGGTTTTGAAGAAGCTGTTCTTTGCTTCACAACAAAAGGAACCACTAATTCATTTTTCTTGAATGTTTTCATGAATGGTTTGGATCATTGTAACTTACAATTCCTTATGATTAGATTTGGTGAATATCCACATATGGGTGAAATTGGCAACATGACTAGTTAAACGTAGCATGTGTTAACATGCTCTAACAAGTGAATATTGTGGATGCTCTAAGCTCAGAAAACATTAGGAGGTATATGCAAAGGGTTCCAAATTTCCATTGATACATTCTAGTGGTTTTAAATGACTTAAACCAACTCCGAGGGCAAGAACAAATTTTCATTTTGTTGTGCCACAACTAAACAAATGGAGCTCCAAGCTAGGGAGGCAGCAATGATTTAGCAGCAAACAAAGACTTTCATTTTGCTGCTTCTCTCAAATGCACGAAACATAAATTATTTTGGAGAAGCAACACAGCAATTTTTGACATATTTTAATGTCTCTCAAGCTGAAATATGAAAGGTTAACATGGTTAAATCAAAAGGCAATAATAAAAATTTGATATTTGCTGCACACAGGTTGGAGACCAACACTCTGAATCGAAATACCAAATATGCTGCTATAATAAATAAAAAAATTGACACACATAAGTACACGTTTGATGCATCACATTTGATGCACCCCTTGAAGATAGTCTTTTACCTTTGGTTTTCCCTTGAATGGGAATGCCTCATTTGTAACGTCTTATTTATTAATTCAACATGTAGGATGGATTAGATGGAATGGTGCAAACCTTGTTCATCTCGAGAAAACTTAGGAATGATCACGTACGACGAAATATGAGAAAGTTTTTCATTTTTTTTTTACGATTTCAAAATGAATGATTTTTTACATAAAGATACATCGAAACATGCATATATGTGAAGATACTGCACAAACATATGGTAGTTCAAATTCATATGACACATAGAATACTCCTTTCCTCGAACTGAATTGCCTCATCCGTACGTACTTAAAATTTATGCCATCTTTATGTATAAATTCACCATTTAGAACAGATCATTTAGAAAGAAGGCTATGAACTTGTTCATATATTGAGAGAACTTAGGAATGATCACGAACGATGAAACATGAGAAAGTTTCTCAATTTCTACTAATACACTGGTCAAATATGAAGGGTTCTTTCTTTTTCTTTTTCTTTTTTTTTTGTCTCTTTTTTTTTTAAAACTTAAGGAGATCACTATACAAGCATATGGATGAAGCAATTCAAATTCATGGGACACACAAGGCAAGTCCTTAAGGAAAGGTCCTAGTAAAATATCATTGAAGACCAAAATAGGAATAAAGCTGTCAATCCAGTCCATGCGATCCCCCGAAGGCTATTGCAGTAATTTCCAGGAACTCCTGTAAAATTCATACCATTGATGATATGAAAAACAAGTGAGTGATCAAGATTGCCAAATGATTATGCTCAAGTTAACCGAATTTCATGAACAGCCTTGGCCTTTCTAATTTTATGTGTAAGAAATTCACTAGGGCCAAATGCGATATTGTTTTGCAGGACAAAATTAGATCTTTTGGTATTTGGATACACCTTAAGGCCACATTTGTTCACAAATTTTTTATCCCAACACATGTTGTGAGACCACTTCTGTATCTTTCAATAAAAATCAAGTTAGTCCACTATCACATGTATTCCGAAGCACAATCGGATATAAATTTGGGAAGCATAACATATGTACTCGTACTACCCTATATAAGTTTTTGTGTTTAAGATTTTCAATGTCACATTAAATAAAAAATGACAGACTTAGATACAAAGGAAAGTTCATTAGTAAGTATTAGTCAAATTTTAAACTTTTCATGAGGTCGGCCTTTTTTATTCTCGGTTCTAAGGTCAAACTTTAAACGCTATCAAACATACTACTAAAGTGGTCAAAGGACAATCGTTTAATAAACAAGTCGATCTTATACATACCTGAATTGGACTCTCTCTTCTTTTTTTTTTTTTTGTGTGTGTGTGTGTGTGTGTGTTTATTAACAAATCAAGTTTTTTTTTTCTTGGTTTATGAGTGGTGGGTCCATGAGTTAGCTCTTACCACTCCGAAATGATTCACTCTTATATACTAATGTCTGGGTCCTACCACCAATAAGGCAACCCTTGCCACTAATTATAGAGTGTACATTTTTAAATTCTCCACTCCCTAGGCCAGAGATTGGGTCCTCAAAAATGGACCTTGGGGTACATCACAGGCAGACCTATTATTCTCCGACCATGGAAACAGAACCTTAAGTTGGACTCAGAAGCTGTTAATCACGCTCCTATTTGGGTAAACCTCTACAACACTCCCCTTGAGCTCTGGACCCCGGAAGGTTTAAGTAACATTGCAAGTATGCTTGGAAAACCCCTCCATGTTGATAGAATGATCGCAAGTCATAGAAGGTTTTCTTATGCGAGGGTCTGTATTGAGGTTAGCTCGGAACATCAATTTCTTAAAGAATTTGATATCGAGGTTGAGGATGATGTGGGGGACGACCCTGTGGTTACCACTATTGAAGTAGAATATCAGTGGACACAGCCCCACCCCCCTCCCCTAAGGTGCAAGAAATGTTGTGTGTTTGGTTGTGACAGGATTGTTAAGCATCACCCCATTACCCATTCTAATTCCAAAACTCACAACACCCCTAAAAAATTGGTTCTTATTACTAAGTCACATGTTGATCCTATTCCTAAAGATAATCCATCGACCGGGTCTAATGGGGAGGGTGAATGGACTGAAGTTCTTGGCAAAGGAAAGGCTAAGGATGTTGATTCTACGGAACGCAGTGTTGATTACTCCAGATTTTTACCAAGTTCCACGTCTTCTCAGGCTCATCCTTAAGATTAGTAACTCTTTCAATGAGCATGTATGACTTAACACTTAATAGGAATAAATAAAATATTAAAAGTAGTGGGTTCTATATGCTCACCCAATGAGATGTTTTGGTGAACAAATTTTGGGTGAACAAAAATACACTCTAAATTAAATACTACTTACCAATCTTATGACTATATATAAATATAAAAGTAATCATATATGTTTAAAAAAGTACTTTATATATATATATATATTGTTTTATAAAAAAAAAAATCAAAATATATTGGGTCCACTGCACGTGTTGGGAAACACTTTGGGGAAAAAAAATGGAAGCATAGCATTAGTCCTATCACAATACGTGGTACAACTGACAAAGCATTTGATAATCGAGTAAGGTCCTAAGGACATATTTTTCCAATTTTTGAATTCCAAAACTAAGGGTGCGTTTGATAAAACTGAAAATAAAGTGCTGAAAATTAAGTGCTGGATTTTAAGTACTGAAAATTTTAAGTGATTGAATTTGTAATACTGAAAACAGTGCTTCAACTACTGAAAAAGAATGCATTCAGTGATAATTTTTAGTAGAAATTTTTCACTTAACGTTTTCAGTGATTTTTTGGCTACTTTTTCAATTAAGTGATACGTTATCAAACGCATTGAAAAATAATAAGTGCTGAATCTTTTCATTTTTAGCACTTAATTGGGTTATCAAACATACCCTAACTTGTAGAGAAGAAAAAACAACTTGCCAAAATATACTACTAGTGAGAAAACTTGTTTTCCTCGACAAAACATTCTTTTGGCCAGGATTCTTTTTTTTCTTGCTAAAAGTAGATTTTAGAGAGGAAACTACTTCCTTGCCAAAAAATAGTTTTAGCAAGGAAATGCATTTTCCTTCCCAGAATATCCTTTTATCGAGGAACCGATTTTCCTAACTAAAGGTGACTTTTAGAGAGGAAACTAATTCCTTGCCAAAACATACTTTTAGCGAGAAAATTCATTTTCCTTGCTAAAACATCCTTTTGGCAAGGAATTTCATATTTCGTTGCCAAAGAATCTATTATAGGCATGGAAAATGATATTTCGTTGCCAAAGACTTCATTTTTGGCAAGGAAATAAGACTTTCGTCGCCAAATGTGTATTTCTTTCAGCCTTTTGGCAACAAAGTACAATTTCCTTGCTAATACTATACTTTTAGCAAGAAAATTTGTCTTTCCTTGCCAACATTCGTTGCTGAAACATATATTTGTTGTAGTGGTTATTGCTCCTGAACTGGAAAAGGAAGTGTTTGAGGATGACCTTGTCCTTGGCTATGAGATAGGGATTTCGGATACTACTTGTTCCCTCTCCTCTAGACAAAGAAAACGGAAAGCGAATATGAAATTCAGTGGAAATCATCTCAAGCGTCACCACATATCTTGATTTGGGGATGTTCCTTTTGCCTTGACTAATTGTAGGATCTTGTCTTGTTTATTTTGTTAGCTTTTATTTTGTTAGCTTTTCCTCCGTCCTTTGTTTTGGTGTCTATTTCCTTGATGGTCTTTTAACTTTGTTGTTCCTTTTAGGTTAGGGATGGGTCTCTTTTTTTGCCTTAGGGGTTGCTTACTTCTCCATTCCAGGGTAGTGTAGTTCTCTATGGTGCTATGAGATAGTTGTTTGACTTTTCTTTTATTGATTAACTTTTTTTGAAAGGAAAAAAAAAAGAAGTTAGGTAACTGCCTAAGGCCCCCAAAAAATTAAGGTCCCATTTTTTTTTATATTCATTTATTATATACAATGTTACATTCTTATTAAAAAGAAAAATAAAATAAAATAAATCAAAAAAAAAAAAGAAAGAAAAAGAAAAATCAAAAGTCACCTAAAAACAAGTCCTCGTATTAATTGTACGACAATATATAGATTCTAAACGCCCATAACGTTTGTTTTTCAATAGTAGGCCCATAACGTTTCATTACTTTCTTAACTTCAAGACTTCAACTTATCATGAAACTAACAAAATAAATAATAATGAAGGGGGGAAATTATATTATAATCTATCCAATAGTCTTAAGAGAAATTTTACGAGAAATGATAAACACCTCAATATGAAATATTAAATCTTGTTTTAAAAAAAAAACTACTTCTTAACAATATCTGTAATAGTTGCTTCCACATAAAGAAGTTTAACAAAACTAAAATAGATAATGAAATCTTACCGAAGATAATCATGTCAGTGGAGAGATTAAATATACTAGCATGTTATCATTTGAAAATTAAGGAATGTTTTTATAAAAAAAACTTCAATATAAGATGCTATAAATTTTGCATTTCAAAAAAGTGAGAAAAATTAATTTTGAATAATAAAAATTAATTAAATTAGTCTATAGATATACATGCATCATAAAAATACATGCATGCATCATGTATGTATTTTACCTTGGGTGCATGCGCTAAGATCAGCGGGAATACCGCAGCGGCCGGGGAGGAGAAGAGCTTCAGTGACATTGATTCCCAGAGAGGGCAACAACCCAGGGGTACTATAGAGATTGCACAGGCACTCCCTCTGTTGGGTCACCGCCTCTTTTAGTGGGCCACAGCAAGTGTCTGGTGGTTTCATCGTCGAATTTATGAAACCAGCGCATGGTATCAGCTTCTCCGCGCACGTCGATGGCGGCGGCGATTGCCCCTCCGTCACCATAATTGCCACGGCCAGCATCACCACCACCACCAACGCCGCCGTGAAGGCGGATGACTTATTAGAGTAAGACATATCTGTATCTGATTCTCTCTCTCTATACAGAGACCAACATTGCATATATATATATATATATATAATTATTATATATGAGGATATTGTAATTTATGTTGAAGCCACTTTTGTCCTCATATCTCTACTTTTTGTAGTGAATATGCCAATTGCCGGCCGGTGGAGTATACATTGGAGATTATAGATTTTAACGTTGGGTAAATTATATAGACACCCTTTATGTATTGCTCTTTTTCACTAATACCCTTAAACTAAAAATTCTAACAAATTGACCCAACTATCATTCTTTTCTCTCAAATTGAACCCCCTCAAAAACCCCTCTCACATAGTTGTGGGGGTCAATTTATTGGAGTTGTCTAGTTTAGGGGATATTAGTGAAAAAAGAATAATACATGAGAAGGTGTCTATATAATTTATCATTTAACTTTTAGGCTAGCGTTAAACTACATTAAATATAGCTTAAATACAAAATATACCATTGAAGTTTGGTTCCTGACTCATTTTTGCCCTTATAATTTCAATTATATCAATTCGATCCCTACAAGTTTTTGAAATAGAAGCAATTAATATGGTCCAAATGTCACATTTTGTCAGAAATTTTGACAGAATTCACCCACAACTATGCGCAATTAAGCTGATAAGCTGGTAGGGAGATTGGTGGTCTTCTATTTTTGTCTCTCAAAAGCGTGATTGTGCATAGCATGTGAGTAAATTTTGTCAATTTATTTTTGGGTTAATTACAGAAACACCCCCTATGGTCAGGCCTTTTATCAGTTACCCCTCTATACTTTAAATTTTATCACTAATACCTCCTGTGGTCTGGACTAAAGTGAAATAATCACTTTTTCCATTAAAGTTAACGGAAAATAGGTAAAAATACAAAATTACCCCTATTACATGCTAATAAGAACATCATTATATGCTTAAATGTGTATTTAGGCATATGTGGTATACTATTATATTATTTTGATATTATATTTGTTGTTAGAGACAATTCTGTAGTCACTTTAAGGTACATTCATGAGAGCAAATTTAATTTTTTTTTATTATTTTATTTTTGATCTACCCTTGGACACACACACACACACACCCCACACACAGTCTTGGCGATATATTATTATTATTATTTTTTTATCTACTCTTAGATACACACAATCTTGGCGATATATTAGTTTTTTTTTAATCTACTCTTGACCACACATACAGTGAAATCTAATGTAGTAATGTACTAAGATTTAAAAAAAAAAAAAAAAAAAAAAAAATTATCCCCAAAATTTTTTGTGTGTGTGTCAAATTCGCTCTCACAAAGGTACCCCTAAGTGACCATAATGATCTTTAACAATAAATGTAATATCAAAATAATATAATAATGTACCACTTATGCCTAAATAGACATTTAAGCATATAATGGTGTTATTATTAGAATGTAATAGGGGTAATTTTGTACTTTTATCAATTTTCCGTTAACTTTAACGGTAAAAGTGACTGTTTCACTTTAGTCCAAACCACAGGGGGTATTAGTGATAAAATTTAAAATATAGGAGGGTATTTGATAAAAGGCCTAACCACAGGGGGTGTTTCTGTAATTAACCCTTTATTTTTTACAAAATTGGACATTTGTACCACATTGCTTCAATTTAAAAACTTTAGGTACCAAATTGATGCAATATTTGAGATTATAGGGTCTAAAATGAGACAAAAACCAAACTTCAATGATATCTTTTTTAATTAACCCTTTAAATACTGTGTGGTTTTAGTGAAATCTACTCTGTGCTTGTATTTTCAAATATAACATTGTGGTCCCCCCACCCCCCAAAAAAAGGTTCAAAATGTAGGGTCCAAAGCGAAACTTCTTGCACCGTGAAGGACCAAAGTGGTGCATTTGAAACTCCAAGGTAATAAAATATTGTTTAGCCTTACTTTTACCATTATAGATGTAAGAAGTCAGATAAAGTTGTAAATTTGTTTGGTGCAGCTCTTGAGTAGCAGTTATTAATTTGTAGTGCTCTTTGGTCGGGACGAATACAAAAAATTGAGGGTGACTTACATCTAGAGGGTGAGTTTACAAGGATTCGAGAGGCGATTTCTTTTTGGGTCTGCTTATACATATATTTGTGTCGAATGTACAATTTAGAATGATATTAAATCAAGGCTAAAATACCCTTTAGTACCCTGTAATTGTTCAAAATTTTATTTGAGTCCTCTAAATTTTTTTTGCTTGAATTAAGGTCTTCTATTTTAATCTGAGTTTCAATTATAGACAAACACTAACAGGATTGACTGAATAGTGGATGAAAAGGGCCACGTGACAGTCACGTGGCCAGTTTAAGTTTTATTTTAGGCCCTCTAAATTTTGTTTGCTTCAATTAAGGCCCTAAATTTTCAAAAGTTCAAAATTTGTATTTCTAATTCTTAAATGTTGTTTGAATTTATATGGTCTCCCTCTACAAAAATTTGCTTCTCCAAAAATGAAAATTTTGTATGTAATATGTGGACACAATTTAGTCCATCCAAAAAATTGACATTTCTAGTTTAGTCCAACCCAAACTGTTATATTATCATTTCAAGCATTACAAATTATAATCACCCAAACCGTTTTATTATCATTTCAAGCATTACAAATTACAATCAGCGGTTAACTCTTATTATTAAAAAAAAAAAGAAAAAAAAAGGAGATAATCGGAATAAAAGGGCCAAAGTAAAAAAGGAACAAGCTCTAGAATTTTTTTCCTAGGCCAATGTTGTCCTGTGGTGGATCTGGGAATAATTTATTGCTTGTTAGTGAGAAGAAAATGATAAGTGAAAAGATAATAAAACAATTTAAATTTGGCTAAACTAGTAAATGAGAAGAAATGTGTTCAGAATGTGCTTGATTTGAATTGGGGCCATATGCTGTATATAAGCATCTTTTTGACAATTTTTGGAAGGGCTGAATTACAATTGTGCCAATGTACTACCTACAAAAATTCCATTTGGGCTAAGCCAATATGTTTTTGGAGGGCCATGTAAAATTCATACAATTTTTGGGGGAGCCAATCTTAATAAAATGTGAAAATTTTAAGAATTACAAATACAGATTTTGAATTTTAAAAAAACTTAAGGCCCAAAGTGACACTTAAACAAACCACGTGACATCACGTGGTCCTTAATTTCCATCCACTATTCCGCCAAACCTGTTAAGATTTGTCCTCAATTGAAACTTGGATGAAAATAAAGGGCAAAAACTTTAGAGGGTCCAAAATGAAATATTGAGCAAACTACAGGGTAGTAGACATGTATTTTAGCCTTAAATCAATTTTGGTTAAGTTAACAGATGAGAAGAAAATATGTTGGACCAAATATTTATAATTAGTTAGAGTACAATAGTGTCAGTGTTAGTCCAGGTGTTTTTTTCTTTGAAATCTATGACTTAACTCATAGTTTAAAACGGATTGGATTGCCATATACATACATATTGCAATCCAACCGAATCTACATTTTTTCAGAGTTGGGGTGAGCTTGAGATTACAAACATTTTTGTTCTCCGGACTAAAAAAGAAAAAAAGATGATACTATAAATTTATGCTATAAAAATCAGCATAAAACTCAAATTCTCATAAAATGGGGTATGTTCTTTCTGAAATTTCATGGAGGGTCTTACATGTAAATATTATTTTTGGTATGTCAATAATTTTTCAAAATTTTGGAGGGCTCCTTGTATCTCTTTGCAGCTACTTGGGGTGATATCGGTTGGTTTGGTCGATTATTTACTGTGAAATCATCACCGAATCAACTATGTTGGTTTTTTCAATTGACCTCACTACTCAGGATTTTTCAATCATCTGTGTGTATAAATGTATATTAGAGTGATGATGAAGAAGAATCATTTTGGTCATTTACGCAATTTGTTTTGGCTATAGGGGGGCAAAGTGCCACACCGGCAAACCACAGGGGGGTAATGTGTTACATTTTAAACTACAGGGGGTAAAGTGCCACAGAGGCAAACCACAGGGGGTAATGTGTTACATTTTAAACTACATGGGATAAAGTGTCACAGAGGTAAACCACATGGGGGTAAAAGGTAATTTACCCATGATTTTATCCAGGCCATCAATGTAGCGTGTTAAGTTACCAACTGTTTTAAAAGCTTAAGTTGGTCGAGAATGGTGCCTAATCCAACAATGTATATAAAGCTTCCAACACCCTCCTTCACGTGCGACTCCAACTCGCACATGAATAGCCAACAAACTAAACTTCATCGTATTAAAGACAAATAACAAAGTGTAAATATGTGCACCAAAGTAGGGATAGAAAGTCGAATCCTAGACTTTTTATAAACAAGACTCTAATACTATGTTAAGTTACCGACTACTTTAAAACCTTAAGCTACTAGAGAATGAGTCCAATGTCTCATGATTGTTAAT